>JAGTXO010000005.1:1200000-1529183 GCA_019448385.1 Diacronema lutheri | reverse complement strand
AGATGGCTTTGTGCCCGAGTTTTGACTCTTGGAGCGTGAGGGCGGATTGCCGGGGCGGGTGTGCTGGCCTCATCTTGTCTTGCTCTGATTGCATTCGGATGGGGCCCCGCAGCATAATGAGTACCATCTATATAGGGCGCGGTCCGGGCTGGTCCGGCCAGTGTAAGGCTGAGAGTACGACCCGGGTCGTACAATCAAGGGTTAAAAGCCAGCCAATGAGCGCTCGAGGGGTCGGGGCGAGGCTTATGACGAGCCTAGGACCGAGACACCCTCCTGACCGGCCGATTTGGAGTAGAATTCGGGGTCGAGCGGGCGCGGCGGACGGAGGGCCCGAGCCGGGCCGACGGAGGGTCCGACCCCGGAATGCGGGCGACCGGAAGGGCTTGGTTGATTACGCCTAGTAGAATAGAATGGCGGATTCCGGGGGGGCTCGCAACTGGCATCGCGCAAGCTGAGGCCCCCTGACTGACCGGACCGCGCCGAGTGCGCGTGCACCCCGTGGAGGGCGCGGCCAGTCGGACACTCTTCGCGACTGAGCTCGCCGCGGCATACCGTGCGCTGCGCCGGCGCGCTACTTGCCGTTGGCCGAGCTGCGGGTGTTGCGCACCGCCGTGTTGCGCAGCCAGCGGCTGGATGCGCCGGTGGCCGGAACCTTGGCGCGCTTTGGCTAAGCGACCTCGGCCTGCACAGACTCGAACGCGTGCGTAAACTCGAGGCGTTGCAGGTGGCGAGCACGTGAGTTCGCGTAGGAGGTCTTGTACTCGGTGGCCTGACTGTCGACCGACGAGAGCTTGGGCGAGTTCGGCGGCACGTTGGCTCACTTGGGCTCGGTGCGCGGCTCTGCCGGCGCGGGCGCGGGCGCGGGCGCGGGCGCGACGCTTCGGACTCGCTGCCCGGCTCTGCCTGTGCGGGCGCGATGCACTCGGACTCGATGCCGGCTCTGCCTTCGTGGGCGCGGTCGCGGGCACGGGCGCGCCCTCGACCCCGTCGCGGTTGAAGACATCGAACTCGACGCACACGCCGTGGTCCTTGAAGTCGGTGGCCTCGCTGTCGTTCGCGTAAGCCTCGGGCGAACTCGCAACGAGCGACGACATCTCGGCGTGGAGCCAGCACATCTCATGCTGCACCGCGTGTTCAGGTTCTCGAGCGCTCCGTTGAAAGAGTCACTCTCACCGAGGCGCTCGCTGCAACCACACCAGATAGCCATCGAGCTTGTGAGCGTGCTCGTGCGCCCGTGCGAGGTCCTTGGAGAGCGCGTCGGCGCGCGCGCACATGCCGTCGCATGACTTGGCCGGTGTCATGCTGTGCTTCCAAGGCCTGGTGCTCGGCGTTGAGCGTGTCGTGATCCTCGCGAACGAGCTGCAACCAGCTGCAGCAGCCGCGCGACGCCGCTGTCGCCGACGATGCGCTGGAGCATGTGGCCCATGAGGTGTGCGCGGCACATGGCGAGCGCCACATTTTTGCGCAGCAGCGCGAGGATCCGGGCGCCGCGGACGAGCCGGCCCATGCACTTGAGCGCGTAGATTCGGCCGCACATGCACGCGCCGACGACCGAGTCGGCGGGCCCGCCGTCGAGCCAAAAGTTGGCCTCGGCCGCATCGCGGCGGCGGGCGACGCGCTGAAGGATGCGCACGCGGTAGTGCCGGTCGACGAGCAGCTCGTCGCCGAAGATCTCGTCGGGCAGCAGCTCGGAGACGTTCTGGGGGTACATGCTGTGCGAGCGTGCACGCGACGAGATCTCGTCGGGCGTGCCGTCCGTTCGTTCAGAGCAGAGCGCGTCGGACCGGCAGACAGACGATGCAGCGCGCGAAGGCACCTGCGGCGCGCGGCGTGGCCTCGCGTGCCGTCACGAAGCCGCCTGCGCGCACTGCGGAGGCGGCGAGCGCGACGAGGGCGGGCGCGGACGAGGTGCTGAGCGGCGTCACGTACGCGCCCTCGCTCGCCGAGCTCGACGCCGCGGCGCTGACGATGCGCGCGGCGTACCACACCGACCGCCCCTGAGACGATGCGCGGCGCCCGCGGAGGACTGGTCCGTTGGCGCGCAAACCGTGGGCGAAAGGGCGCGAAGCCAACGGCCGTCCGCGCACGTTCAAACGCGCGCATACGGGTGGCATCCTCCCACCTTCGGCGCCGCTTTCTAAAAGGGTGTAGGGTGTAGGGTGTAGGATGCAAAACAAGCCCTCCCCACATTTGGGCCCGACGTCATTCCTTCTTCGAAGCCGTGACGTTACTCACATACGAGTACCTTTACTTAGTGTAGGATGTATCTATTCTCTAGGTATTTGCATAGTGTAGGGTGTAGGATAAGTACGGTTATGAAAGTCCCATAGGGGGAGAAGGAATGACGCTGTGACGAAAGAAGGAATGACGTCGGGCCCAAATGTGGGGAGGGCTTGTTTTGCATCCTACACCCTACACCCTACACCCTTTTAGAAAGCGGCGGCGCCTCGGAGCATGGCGGCTCGACAGCATGGCGCCTCGACAGCATGGCGTCGTCCAGCGTGGCGTCCAGGATGGCGACTGCGCCCGGGCCGTGACGCCGCGACGTCGTTCGGCTGCGTCACGGAGGAGCGCCATCCGTGCGCCACGGAGGAGCGGCAGGACCACGACGCGGCGTGACGCTGGACGACGCCATGCTGTATAGGCGCCATGCTGTCGAGCCGCCATGCTCTGAGGCGCCGCCGCTTTTCAAAAGGGTGTAGGGTGTAGGGTGTAGGATGCAAAACAAGCCCTCCCCACATCTGGGCCCGACGTCATTCCTTCTTTCGTCACAGCGTCATTCCTTCACTCCCTGTAGGACTTTCGTAACCGTACTTATCCTACACCCTACACTATGCAAATACTTAGAGAATAGATACATCCTACACTAAGTAAAAGTACTCGTATGTGAGTAACGTCACGGCTTCGAAGAAGGAATGACGTCGGGCCCAAATGTGGGGAGGGCCTGTTTTGCATCCTACACCCTACACCCTACACCCTTTTAGAAAGCGGCGGCGCCTCAGAGCATGGCGCCCGCCCGCTCGAGCCGGACCTCCGCGCAGCCGGACTCGCCCCGCCCCGGGCTGCTCTGGCTGGGCGACGTCGTGCGCGCCTCAGAACGCCGCGCTCGCCACGCGCACGTAGCCCTCGTCCGGGTCCGGCTCGGGCGCCGCGTCGCGCACCGAGCGCGACGCGGCCTCGACGCCCGGCGTTTCGGCACGCGAGGCGACGGATGCCTCGTCCGGCCGGCCCCACGGCAGCTGCAGCTCGAGCTGGCGCTGGATGATGCGCGGCGTCGCCACGCGCCCGTGCTGCACCTCGCGACGTCGCGCGCGCACGTAGAGCACGATCGCCACCGAGCCGCTGAGGCCCATCATCGCGCCGAGCAGCACCGAGATTGTGGTCTCATTGTCTGCTTGGGCGCGAACGGAAAACGCGCGAAGGGTGGCGACGAAGATCGTTGGGTTGGGTTGGGCCACCGGCTCCCGAGGATTGCTTGTGGCGCTCGACTGACCGTTGGCCCAGCTTTTTTTTTTTCTCGAACCTACTGTGGAGCCGCCTGCAGCGTGATCTCCCGCGCACAACGACCATGGCCGCCATCGACCTGCGCGCCTTCGACGCGGCGCTCGTCAACTGCGAGATCGTGAGCACGCGGCCGGTCAAGCCGAGCGAGCAGGCGCGCACGGTCGACAAGCTGAGCTACGGGCCGTCGCGCCGCGCGCTCGCCTTCGTCTCGCCGCCCTGCGTCGTCGACTGGCCCGAGCTCACGGGCGACGGCAACTTTGGCACCATGTACGGGCCGACGGACGTCGACAAGGCGGCGTACACGGCCGGCGTGACCGACAAGGAGCTGCCGATTGAAGGCGCGCCGCTCGCGCAGATGGACGCCTACTTTGGCGCCCTGCGCGCCATCGACGATCAGCGCGTCGAGACGGTGCACGCGCGCCAGAAGGAGCTGCTCAACACGCGCGGCCTCTCGAAGGAGGAGGTGCGCGGCAAGCTCTCGCCCGCCGTCAAGCCCAAGTACGAGGACGACACGCTCGCGCACACGCGGCTGAACATGTCGACGCGCACGTTCACGTGGGCGGGCTCCGAGCGCGTCGTGCCGCTCGTCGACGCGCGGCGCGAACCGGTCGACGAGATCCGGCACGAGGACGTCTGCGCCATCGCCACGCAGCTCGACCGCGTCTACACGGGGCTCACGGGCTCGATGTTTGGCACCAAGTGGAACGTGTGCGGGGTCATGCTCCTGAAGCGCGCCGAGCAGCGGCCGCAGCCCGGCTCGGACGCCTTCGCCTCGTACGGCGTGCCCGCCTGGGCCGACACGTTCGACTCCACGGGGCTGTACGTGCCCGACGAGCGCGAGCGCGCGGCGGCGCTCGCGGCGGTGGCCGGTCTGCGCACGGCGCGCGCGCCGGCCGGGCCGGGCGGGCGCGAGCTCGCGCGCGCGCAGGGCTACCATCGCGCCGAGCGGGCTGCGAGCGCGGCGGCGGCGCGCGCGGCGATGGCCGAGGGCGGCCAGCAGTGCGCGCTCCACGGCGCGGTCGTCAAATCGGCGCTGCGCGGCGTGGGCAACCGGCTGCATCTTTGCGACGCGCCGGGCGGAACGGGCAAGACGTTCGTCGAGCGCGCCATTATCGCCGCCGTGCGCGCGGATGGGCACGCGGTCGTCGTGGGCGCGTCCTCGGGCGTCGCCGCCACGCTGCTGCCCGACGGCCGCACCTTCCACTTGACCTTCAAGGTGCCCGGCGGTGCCGACTCCGACGGGCAAGCCGTTCAATGGCGTGCCGCGCTCCGAGCGCGGGCGCTCCCTGGCCGCCGCGGCGGCTGGTCGTGTGGGACGAGGCGCCGATGCAGACGCGGTGCCACCTCGACTCGCCTGATCGGTGTTTGCGCGACGTGACGGGCGTCGACGAGCGCTTCGGCGGCGAGACGCTGCTGCTCGCCGGCGACTTTCGCCAGTGCTTGCCGGTGGTGCGGCGCGGCTCGCGCGCGCAGATCGTGCGCTCCTGCCTCAAGTACTCGGCGCCGTGGCAGCACGATCGGCAGCACGCCTTGGTCGAGAACGTTCGCGCCTCGAGCGCGGCGCGCGACACGGGCGACGCGCTCGGCGCGGGCGAGTGGGCGGAGCTGCTGCGCAGCCCCGGCGACGGCGCCGTTCCCGCGGCGGTGCCGGCGGCCGGGGCCATGCCCGGCGCATTCCCGCTCGATCCCGTGCAGCTGCCCGAGGCCGTCGGCGGCGTCCCCATCCGCGTGGGCTCGGCCTACCCGACGGAGCTCGTGACGACTTTGTCCACGGCGCGACGTGTTGGACCGACGACGGCTCGCTGTGCGACCGCGCGGTGCTCTGCGCCAAGCAGACGGACGTGGCGCGGATCAACTGGCTGGCGATCGGCCGCTTCCCGGGCGCGGCGGCGAGGTGCGCGTCGGCGGACGAGCTGGCGCGACGACGGGGCGGGCAAGCAGATTGCGCTGGCGTCGGTCGAATTCCTCGACTCGCTCGAGCACGCGCAGATGCCGCACCGCGTCCTCGACCTGAAGCCCGGGATGGTGGTGATGCTACCGCGCAACCTCTCGCCCGGCGAGGGGCTGTGCGGCGGCACGCGGCTGATCGTGCGCGGCATGCGCGCCGGCGGCCGGCTGCTCGAGTGCGCACGCCCCGGCGCGGCCGCCGGGCGCGACAGCACCGTGCTCGTCGCGCGTGTCGACCACCACTAGCCCGACGACGGCACGTTCGCGCTTGTGCGGATGCGCCGCCAGTTCCCCGGTGCGGCCGGCGTAACGAGGCGCAGGGGCAAGCGCTCGGGTGCGCGGGCGTGTGGCTCGCCGAGCCGTGCTTCACGCACGGCCAGCTCCACGTGGCCGCTTCGCGCGTCGGGCACACGTCGCGCGTCCGCTTTGCGCTCGGCCCGGACCTCGTGACGCGCAGCGTCGTCTTCAAAGAGGTGCTCCGCGCGGTCAGCGGTGGCGAGGCGGCGGCGGCGGCGCTCGCCGCGGCCGCCGTCGCCGCCGCGCGCGAATGCGCGGCGGCGGCGCGCGGTGGCGGCGGGCGCGGACGGCGCGCGCGGCGCCGGCGGCGGGCGGCGCGCTGGCGGCGGGCGCGCCGCCGGCGCGCGGTGCTGGCCAGCACCCGCCGGCGCGACGCCCGCCGCGCCGCTCGCGCCGACGCGCAGCCGTCGGGTGCTCGCCAGCACCGCGCGCCGCGCGACCGGCCCGCGTACCTGCGCGCCCTTCTAGGGCGCGCAGGGCGGCGCCAATGCGGCCGGCGCGCAGGGGCCTCACGCTGGCGCGCTGCCCGCCGCCGCGTGGGTCGCCGCTGCGCGCGTGCCGTCGGCGCTGCCGCCGCCCGGCGTCGCGCTCGCGCCGCAGCCGCAGCCGCCGCCGCCGCCGTCGCCGCCGCCTGCCGCCTGCCGGCAAGCTGGGCAAGTGCGCAGCGGCGGCGACGGCGGTGCGCGACCCGGCGAGCAGGCGGCGCGCCGCCGAGCCGGGGGCGGGCTCCGTGGGCGACGAGGCTCGCCCGCCACTCGCACTACTCGCGCGCCAAGTGCGCACAACGCGCCCCCCCCCCCCCCCCCCCCCCCCCCCACCCCACCCCCCGATGAATTTAATGCTCATACCATGGCGTCGCGCCACGGCAGTACGCCCGTGGCCCCGGCGGCCAGCCTCGCGCCGCTACGCCGTGTCGTCGCGGCCGGCGCACACAGCGAACTGTGTTTCCGCGGCACATGCCCGGCTGCTCGCGCGCTGCAAGCTTGCCGAACTGCTCGCGCTGGAATGGCGCGTTGCGGGCGTGCCCGCGCACCGCGCGTGTGCCATGCGCGTTCCGGGAGCGCCGCGCCGCGCGCCAAAGCGGCGCGCGGCGGACGTGCGGCCTCGGGCCGAAGAGGGGCCGGCGCGACCGGCCGCGAGGCGGGCGCAGACGCTCGGCGTGCCGGTCGATGCGTCGTCCAAATCCGCGTCGGGCGGATGCGCGCCTGGGCCGGCGCTGCGTGCAGTCGGCGGGGCCCGGCCACGCGCTCGGGCGTAACGTTCGCGCCTGTTCGGCCGAGGCGCACTCGCCGTCCCCTCGCGCCGGCAACGTGCGTGCGGGCCAGCACGCAGGCAGCGTACGATGCCACGGCAGCGGCGAGCGCGTCCCCGCCGGTGTGCCGCTCGGCGCCCCGTCACGCGCAACGTGCGCGCCGCCCGCTGCATGCGCACGCATACGCGCGCTGGCAGCGTGCGCAAAATTGCCCGGGCAAGATCGTCCCGCGCTCGCGCCGCCGACGCATCATTCCATGTGTCCGTTTCGGCATCTGCCACCATCCACCAGCCCTCGAAAGCCGGCTTGCGCGTGGGCGCCCGTCCGGTGCGAGAAGCGGCTCGCGTCCTCGCGCGGGGCGCCTCCGCGCCAGGCGCCCGGCGCGCGCTCGTCTTGCCGCGCCACCACGCTGATCTGCGCCCAACCCTCGCTCGCCAATTCCCCCGTCGTCCCTGCTGCGCAGCCCGCAACAGCGCGCGCATGGCGCGTGCACGGCGCGGCGCCTTGAGCAAGTTTTACGTCGTCGGTTGGCAGCCTGTGGAAGACGCGTTTGACGGCCCGATGTGGCCGGTGAGAGTGCCCGGCGTGCCGCGTGGTGAGCGCCTGCACGGCTTGCCGGGCTCGGCGCGCGCCCAGCCAGCCTCCCTCCATCCCGCCGCAAACCGTGCGTGCGCACCCCGCACACCCGGCGCTGCGCGGCGCGGCGCAGGCGCGAAAAACGAGGGCAGCGCGTGCTACACGACCGTCCTTATGCAATCGCTCTTCGCCCTGAACATGCTCCGTGCGATGCTTCGCTCCGCTTCGCGCCGTGCCAACAGCGTCGAGAGGGCGCGTTTTCGGGACTCTGGCACGCTGATCGAGGACACCAGGGCGCCGACACGGCTGTGTCTTGTGTCCGTCATCGACGTCATCTCGGGCCGTGGCGCGCGAAGGACGCCGCAGGATGCCGCTGAGTTCTTCCGGTTGCTGCTCGGCCGAGTGCCCGGGCTCGCTGCGGCCTTTGAAGCCGACACACGCGTCGGGCCAGTGCTCGAGCAGATCGCCGTGCCTTCAGAGGCCGGCGAGGGCATCGCCGTACTCGTCAGCGTCGGCGGCGATGCGGCGCGCGCGCTTGCACACGCTCTGGGGGGCGCCGCTGGGCCGCCGCGGGATCGCCACACGAACGCGGGCCACTCGGGCGTGCTCACGCCAGCCAGCATTGCTGTCGAGGCGCCGCGCACGACGCGCGGCAATGGCTCGCAGTGCAAGAACAACCGCGCGCTCGTGTGCGCGCCGCGGCTGCTGCTCGGCGGGCGCGACCACCTCCCCGTCGCCGGCGTGGTGCACGTGGGCGAGGGGCCGATGAGCGGGCACCTTGTCGCCATCGTGCTCCGCAACGAGGCTTGGTTTCCGTGCGACGACTACAACGTGCGGCGGCGCGCACGGTCGCTCGGTGCCGCGACCGGCGGTCGAGCGCAGCCGCGACCGCCCCGTCCTCCCGCGCGGCACGCGCGCGTGGCCTGAAAGCTCGCGCGCGCGCCTGCCGCACGCACGCGCGTTGCCCGCGCAGATCTACAACGTGCCTGAGTCCGACGCGCTGGCGTGGGCAAGTGGTGCGAGCATGCTCGTTCACAGCCGGCTGGACGTGGAGCCGTTGGACCCGGCGCTGGGCTCAGCGTCACCGCCGTCGGCCGCATCGCCTGCGTGGCCGAGCTCGGAGCCCGACGCGCCGACCTTGCCGGCAGCCTGGCCGCGGGTGCGGCAGATGGCAGCGGTGCCAACAGATGCGACGATCGGCATCGCGGAGACGGCTGCAGACATCTCTACGGCGGCGATCGGCCCAGCTGCGTGCGAGGCCCGCCAAGTTGTCTCCGTGACGCGCGCATTGCCAACAGCGATGAGTGCGTCCTCGTCTCCGGCGGCCGCTGTGCCCCCCCCCCCCCCCCCCCCCCCCCACACACACACACAACTCTCCCTACCTTCTTCCTCCTTTCGCACCTCGCACGCGCACGCCGTCCGCTGTCCGCTGTCCGCGGCCCAAATTGCCTTGCGGAAGCCGAGCAGGCAGAGCCCTGCTTGGATGGCTCCAGCGCGCATCTTGTGGATGGCGACGCTGTGGGCGAGCACGGACGCTCAAATGTGACCAGTGGCGCGCACGTGCACGTGCGCTAACTGGACGTCGAGCGTGTGCGCCTTGTCCGCACGTGTGCACTCACGTGCGTCTGCGGCGATCTGCCCGGCGTAGTAGTCCGCGCGCGCGGGAGCCGCGTCGGCAGTAGGAGCAGGATAACGTACTTGCGCCTGACGAGGACGGCGAGAAGTGCGGCTTTTCGCTCGGGGTCTACCATGCCGCCGAGGTTGGCGCTGGCGCGCGTGAGGCAGTCGGAGCGCGCTGGGCCCGGGTTGAAGGCCTCACCCCGGGGGACGGGAGGATTCAAGGCGCCGAGCCGCTGCGGGTGCGGCGGGAGGCCCCGGGCGGGTGTGCTAATGCGGCTCGATGGCCGCCTGCCGGGGGGGGGGGGGAGGGGGGGGGGGGGGGGGGGGCGTTGGGCCGCCCGCGGAAACGGAGGTGAGCGTGTGGGAGCGGCGCGCGTCGGCGCGCGCGGCTGGCGTGCAGCACGGATAAGTCTTGTGTGGACTTCGCGGGGCGGATCCCGGTGCAGGGATTGCCGACGTAGGCCGCGAGCGCGAGCAGGGCGGGGATGAAGACGGATGATGGGGTTGGGGCCAAGGCCGCCGCACCCGCAGCTATCACGGTGGCAGCGACCGCCACGGTCAGTGCGAGGCTCGCGTGGCCGCTGCGCGGGCAGCTCGCCCGCCAGGTCCAGGAGGGCCGGCCTGCGGCCTCAGTGCCCAGCGTTGGGCATGTCAGCGTCTGCGTCTGCGGGCCCGCCACTGCGATGGCGCATTGAGCCTGGCGCACCAAAACGCAATCGGTCCGCCGATCGGGGGGGGGGGGGGGGGGGGGGGGGGGGGGCGAGGCGTGCGCGGGGGCTTGGGGTGGGCTCCGGGTGCCGGCGCTGTGCCAGCGGCGGGCTTGGTTGACGCCGTCTCGCCGGGGCCCTTGCGCCTTGCGGCGCGAGCGTCGCGGAGGGGCGTCGGCTGCGCTGGCTCCGCGTCGGCGGTGGCGTGGGGCAGGCTCTTGTGGAGGGCGGAGCGCTCGCGCACGAGTCGGTTGCCAAGGCGGGCTGTCTGCGTGCCGTTGGGCTGCGCTTGGGCAGGTAGGACCTGCGGCCTCGGGGGCGGGCGGGTTTTCGTGTTGGGCCAGGCGGCAACGCGCACCGGCCGTGTTCGCGGCCGGCAGGCGGACGTCCGCAGCGGGGCGGAGAATGCGGGTGAAGCGCTTGCACGGGCGCGGTTCGCACCTGGCGGCCAGGCGATCACGAACCGTTGGGTCGCCCGGCTGTTTGGTGGAGCCGAGGGCAGCAAGGATAGCGAGCTTGGCCGCCTCATCGGTGACGAGCGGCACTGTTGCCCAGCTCTGTACCTCGAAGCCCTGGATGTGCAGGCGTCGGGGAAGTTCCCGGCAGCGTCGCCTGCGTCCGTCGAGAGGCGGACCGAAGTCGCGCCCGTGCCCCCGTTGGCGACACCGAGCTCTCGCTCGTTCACACCGGCCCGCCGACGCGGGCGCGTGGTGCGCGCGCGTTGGGTGCGTGTCTGCCTCGAGCAGCGTGCCCAGTCGCAGTGTGGGCGCGTGTCCGTCTGCCTCAAAACGCCACGTGGAGGGGAAGGCGCGGGGCGGGCTCGCCGAGGAGGTGCCGCCGCTCGCTGCCACCCGGCGCGGGCTCGGGGCAGCCGTCTTCGGGTGCCGCGCTCTTCGCGCCATGCACGAACGTTCCGCCGCGCTCGCAGCGCGCGAGCGCACACACAGAGCGCGCGGCGACCCCGGCGGGGGCAGTGCGTCCCGGTGGCACTCGCGGGCGCGCGCCTGGCCTGGGCGCAGCTGGGCGCGTTGCCGCCCGCGCAGCGAGCCGCCCGCGCGCCTCGCCGCGCGCGCGCTTCGTCGCACGCGTGCGCCCTGCATGCACGCGCACAGCGCGCGGCGGCTCGGCGCAGTGCAAGGCAGAGCGTGCTGCAACGGTTGCGAGGGCGCGCACGCGCGGCGCGGCGCGCCCCTGTGTGGTCGCCTGCGCGCGGCGCGTGGTCCGGACGCAGCTCGGTGGCGTGATGCCGTTCGTGCAACACAGTGCGCGTGAGAGCCGCACGTGCACACCTGCAGTGCAACGCGGCATTGCGCGCGTTGCGTGGGCGGAGCGCGGCTGGATGTGCTTGAGGTCGCGCAGCATGCCGCGCGCCGCGCGCTGTGCGGCGCAGCGAGTCGGCCATGCCCCTGGTCCTCGTCTCCGGGGGGGGGGGGGGGGGTGGTGGTGGCAACCAGGATCCGCCAGCGCGTGGTGGGCGCCGTCCAACTCCCAGCCAGGATGCGCCCCGTTCTTCCCCGACACTCTCCGTCCAAACCCGCCGCCCAGCCTGCCGCCGCACCCGCCGCCAACGCCGCCGCGCACCCATCCGCCGAGCTCGCCTCGCGCGCGCTCGCGCTCACGCTGCGCGACGAGGCTGCGCAGGCCGGCGCGCGGCCGTGCAGAGCAGCGCAGGCCGGCGCGCGGCCGCGCGCGCGCGCTCACGTTGCGGCCGCGCAGCGAGCTTTCGCCGCGTCGCAGCCCCTCCGAGCAGCCACGATGCACGCCCCCGGAGGACGTTGGCCGCGCTCGGAGGCCGCGCTCGGGCGCGCAAAGAGAGGCGGCGCGGGCAAACGAGTAGGCTCGGCGCGCTGGCGGGTCCTGGTTGTGGGAGAGCGGGGCATTCTCCAGGGCATCATGTAAATTCTCCCAAGTATCATCCGGGCCGCCATCCGGACACTGACGTGCCCACAGTCTGCAGATGGAGGACTCCGTGAAGGACGCTTTGCCCGGCGGGCGGGGCGGCTCGGACAGTTTCTCGCTGGCCCTCAGCACCATTCTGTCGCCGGGAGATACCCACCCCCACGTGGTCCCATCCACTTGCCTCATCGCCCTGCTGCGTTACGCGGATTTCGGCACGAGCAGGGTTAGGGTGGGCGACACGGGGTGCTCGCAGCATGCGCTCAAGGTGGCGCTGCGCAACCTGCGCAAAGCATGCGCGGATGCGGACCGGTTTGGGCAGGTGCTCGTGGTCGTGCTACCGCTCTGCCTCCGCGCGTCCAGCGGCCTCGTGCACTGGACGGCGGCGTACCTGCTCCTCGCGCCGCCCGCGCAGCGCGGCGCGCCGCCCGGCGCCGCGCTCGCCCTGCTCGCCGATTCGCGCACCTTGGGCAACGGCGAATCGGCGTACGCCACGGCGGCCGGCGTGCTCATCAAGAAGCTTGCGCAGCGCATCGGCAGAACAGCGCCGCCCATCGATGCCTTCAAGGCGCCCCCGCAGAGTGGGGCCGCGTGTTGCTTCGCCGCGGCAACAGTCGCGGCCGAGGTCGTGGCGAGCGCATCGACGCTCTACGGCCGCCGCGCGAGTGTCCTTGTCGACATCAAGAAGGCTTTGGACGCGCGCCTCGCGCGCCTCACGACGGCCGCGTACGAGGAGACCCGCGCGCGCACGCTCCGCGCCGCCATCGGCGCTCTGCTCGGCGACCGCGCCAGGCGCTTCGGCCCGTTCACCCGCGAGGCCGCGCGGCTCGCCGAGGCCGCGCGGCTCGCCGAGGCGTGCGATGCCAGTGTCGGCGGATCCGCGCCCGACGGGCTGCTGCAGGCCGTCGAGGCGGCGCTGCGCGCGCCCGACGACCGCATCGCACGCACGGCCGCGCTCGACGCGCTCACGGGCGCTGCAGGCCGCGCGCTGTCGACGGCGGCCAGGCCGCGCGGCGCGGCGGCGCCAAGGCCGCCGTCGCGAGCGCCACCGCCGCGTGCGCCGCAGCGGCGCGCCGCCTCGGCGTGGGGGCCCCGACCATTCAGCAGCCTCGGCGGGGGCGAGGGCGACGGGGACGATGGCGACGCCACCACCGCTGACGACGGGGAGGGCGCGGAGGACGGGGACGACGACCCCGCGGGCGCGGCGGCTGCGGCGGTGGCGACGGGCACGGCGGCGACGAGCGCGGTGGCGGCGGGCGCGGCGCCAACCTCGCCGGCGGCGGCGGACGGCGGTGGCTCGGCGCCGCTCGAACGCCGCTGCGTCTACACTGCGCCTGATGAGGGCGACGCGGACGCGCGCGTGTACGACGCCAAGGACCCCGAGCAGCTAAAAGCGGGCAGGGCGCGGCTACGGGCGAACAGCGGGCGCGCGCCCGCCGTGGTCGACACGCTTTTCGCGCACGCGACGGGCACGATCGTCACGCGGCAGCGCACGGAGGGCGTGACCGGCGCGGGCATGCACCACCTCGCCGCCCCGACGCAGGGCGCGGGGTACGGTGCCGTCGTGCGGGCCGAGCTGGGCGAGCCCGGCTTCGCGGGGACGACATGGCACATGACGTCGGGCGTGGAGAACCAGCCGCGCGCGGTACGAGCGGCCGCGCGCGCGTACGCGCACGACGGCTGGGGCGGCGTGTACAATGCGCACGAGGACTTTGCCGCCTTCGAGGGCTTGCCGCGGCTCGCCGCGCCCGAATCGCTCGCGGCCATCGCCGGCGGGTCGGCGGACGCGGTGTTCTGCTGGCGGTCCGGCCGGTCCGTCATCGGCGAGGTGACGACGGTTCACTTCAATGGCGACCGCGCCGCCGCCATCGACCACGCGCGGGCGCTGCGCGTCAGGCCCGATTGGCGCTCGCAGCCCAGGATCTACGAGGCGGCGTGCGGCGCGGAGGGCACGGTGCTGCTCGTGTGGGTCGTGCCCGACCGTCACAAGAACCCGCGGCTGGACTGGGCGCCGATTCTCGTCGTGATCCACCTGCCCGCCGACCCCGACTGGCTCGCGCGCGCCACGCCGGCGATCGCGAAGGCGCGGCGCGAGGTCGAGGACGGACGCGCGCGCGCGGAGGCGCGCGGCGTGCCGCAGCACCTCGCCTACACGCTGAGCCCACGCTTCCGAGGCACCGCGCCGCGCGGAGCCGCGCGCGTGCCGCCGCGCCTCGGCGCGAGCGACGCGCGCGAGGCGCGCGCGCTCGCGGCGCTCGAGCCGGCGCTCATGTTCGCGCCGGCCTGGCGGCGCGCGGTGCGCGTGGCGAGCCGCGCCCCCGGCAGTGGCGCCGCGGCCGTCGAGCGCGCGCTCGCGCGCCTGCACAACGCGCTCGAGCCCGATGACGAGAGCGCGCCCGAGTCGACGCGCGTCGCGCCGCTCGCCGCCGCGCTCGAGCAGTCGGCGGGCTGGCCGGCGGGCACGGCGCGCATGGCGGCAAGCGTGACCAAGGGCCCCGGCGTCGGAGATGGCGCAGGTGGCGACGAAGTGACCAAAGTGGAGGAAACGGCGAAGACGAGCGGCGACGGCTGCACCGGCACGCCTCCTCTGCGCCCGGCCGCGCGCGCGGCCGGCGCGGCGGACGACGGAGGGGCGGCGGTCGTGGCGGGCGTCGAGGGCGAGCGCGACGCACTCGCCAAGACGGGTGCCGGCGGCTGCGACGACGACGCTCGCGAGCCGCTGTCGGCCGGCAAGCCCGGCGCACTCGCCGCCGCGGCGACCGTCGGGGGTCTCGGCGAGCTCGTCGGCAGCCTATGCGCGTGGCTGGCGCGCGGCGCGGCTGGCGGCGCCATCGCGGCCATCTCCCCCGGGACGGCCGCGCACGGAGCAAACGGCACGCCGCAGCGCGCCGAGCCGCCGGCCGCCGGCGATCCCGTCGCTCCGCACGCGCGCGTCGCCGCTGCGGCGCCCTTGGCGGGCAGCGCGGCGGCGCCGTCGTCGGCCGCGCGCGACGCGCAGCGCGGCGTCGCGGGATTCGACGCGGCCGCGCACGCGCACGCGCGCGACGGCAGGCGGGCGGCACGGCGGATGCGCGAGCAGGAGGGGGCGGTGCACAGGGCCTTCCGCATGTCCCTCTGGCGCGACGCGACGTTTGTCGAGTTCGTTGAGAAGCTGCGCCCCGACGGCGGCGCGCAGCTGCTCGCGCGCGAGCCCACGCGGCGCGCGGCGGCGGTGCTGTGCGAGCTCGCGCGCGGCCGCGACGGCGCGAGCGGCGCGGCCGGGCTGCTGCACGAGATGAGAGCCGCCGATGCGCGCGCGCGCGAGGCCGCCAAAGCGGCGGAGGCAGCGCAGCTTGCGCACGGGACGCTGCGCATCGTGGCAACCGTGGCGCTGGGCGGTGCGGTCTTCGCCGGCATGTCAGCGCTGGTCGTTGCTTGCGCGGCGCGCACGGCGACCGGTGCGCTTTTTGGGGCCCGCCGCCCGCGGGCGGCCGCGCGCGGAGCCGACGACGCGCTCGGCACGCTGCAGCGCGCCAAGCCGCCGCCCGCCGACAAGGGCAAGCGCAGGCGCGCCAGAGCCAACGACGACCCCGTCGACGCGGCGCGCAAGGCCGTGGGCAAGGCGGAGGGCAACTGCCGCAAGGCAGCCCGCCGGCTGCACCTCGCTGCACTGGGCGAGGAGGAGGCGCAGCAGCGCGTGCTCGACGCCGAGGCGGCGGAGCAGCTGGCGCGCTCGCGCGAGCCGGCCGGCGGCTGGGTAGGCAGCGCGCGCGCGCGCGCGCGCGCGCGCCCCGCCGCGCGCGCGCCCGTCGATTGGCGTGCGCGCAGCGCAGAACGGCGCGCCAGCTCCGTCACCTGCGCGCCGCCGCGCCCGTGCCCCTCGCGCGCAGGGGCGCCCTGCGGACCTGCGGCTGCAACAGGCGCACTTTGGCATGCGCGAAGATGCCGACGCGGAAGTGCGCCGCGCGCACGAGGCGCTGCGCCGGGCGAGACAGGGTGTGGCGTGCGCCAAGGCCAGCGTGCGGCAGATGGAGGCGGCGTTGCTCAACGCGACGCGCTGCGCCACCGCGGTGCTCGCGCCGCGTGGCGTGCCGGAGGGTGACGAGCAGGCCGCGGCGAGAGAGCAGGCGGCGCTGGACCGGGAGGCGCCGCCGGCCGCGCAACGCGCGGCGCCGACGGCGCGCTCGCCCTCGGAGCCGCCGTCCGAGTGGGGCCCGCCAGCGGTCGGCCGGCGCCCGACGCCGCGTGCACTGTCGCACGCCGCGGGTCGCGGGGACGACAACCCGTTTGCGCCGCTCGCAACCGTCAGCGGCGATTGGTCGCCCACGCCGAGCTCGCGCTCGCCGTCCTCGCCGCCGCGGCAGCCGCCGTCCGACCGCCGCAGCGCGCAGCGTCGCAGCGCGCGCGCGCGGCCGCCGAGGCCGACCGTTTCGCCCGAGGACGCGCTCGCAGCCGAGCGCCAGGCGCGCGCGCTGTCGGAGCAGGCGGAGCAGAGGCGCGCCAAAAAGGCCGCCGCCAAGGCCGCGCGCCGCGCCGCGCGCGCCGCCGACAAGCGGACGGCGCGCGTCGTCCACGCGTGCGTAAGCGCCGCCTTGCGGCGCGTCTGCACGAGCGTCGCCACGGGCACGCCGCTCGCCGTGCTCCGCGAGCGCGCCGAGGGGCCGCGCGCGCCGAAGCCCGCGCCCGCGCCGCCACGCCGCGCAGCGGACGGCGGCCGCGCGCTCCGCCACGCGCGCCGTGCGGCCGCCGCGGCGGCGGAGCGCGAGGCGGCGGTGGCGGCCGACGCCGACGAGCGGTTCGAGCGGCAGCCCTCCGCCGCCCGGTTCGACGGCGGCGATGGCGGCGGAGGCGGCCACGTCGAGGCGAGCGCGCGACCGCGCGCCGGCGAGGCCGGCGAGGCTGGCGCGCACGGCGCGCCTGGCGCAGCGGGGACCCCGGCGGCGTCGCTCGCGTCGCGCAGCCCGTGTGATGCGCGCCGCACGGCACGCCTCCCGCACGCACGCGCCGCAGCCACCTGCGCACGCAACGGCGGCTGGGGTGGCAACGTCGGCGGCGACGTGTGCGGCGGTTGTTTCGGCGGCGGCGGCGTCCGTCGCGACGCCTGCGGCGGCGGCGACGCCACCTGCGGCTGCGGCGATGGCGGCGTCGGTGCTGGCGCTGGCGAGGCCCCTGCACACGGTGCGCCGGCGCGCGCGACGGCGTCGCGCTTGCTGCGCTTGCTCGGCGCGCCACGCGCCGTGCTCGGTGCGATGGCGCACGCCGCGGCCGTGTTGGCGCGCGGCGTGGCCGCAGCCGTCGCTGGCGTGCGCGCCGCCGCGCGCGCCGTGCGGCGCGCGCGCCGCCGAGCGCCTCGCGCGCGCCGCACGGCTGCGCGGCGGGCTCGCGGCCCGCCGATGCGCGACGTCGACGGCGCCCTGCGGCCCTCGCCGTCCTGGTTGCGCACACGCCTCGTCTGCGGCCGGCGCCTCGCGCCTCTGCGCCGCGCGGGCGCGCGCCCGCCGCCCGCACACGCCGCGCCGAGTTCCCGCGCGCGCGCTGCGCAACCCGACAGCGACGCGCCGGCGTGCGCGCCGCGGCGCTCGGCGCCTGTCGGTGCGCCGCCGCGCGCGCGTGGCCTGCGCGCGGCGCGCGCACGGCGCTTCCTCGACGTCGCCGGCCGCGCGGCGCGGAGCGCGCGCCTCGGCGCGCGCATCACGCGCCAGCGCACGCCGGGTTCGCCATCGGAGCCCTGCACGGCCGAGAGCGGCGACGGCGCGGGCGCCGGCGGCGTCGGCGCGGCGGCGCCTGGCGCGGCGACGATGCGCGCCACCGGCGCGCGCGCAGCGCGCGCTGCGGCGGCGGCGGTCGGTGGCGCCTCGCGTCTCGCGCGCCGCGCGATGGCAAGCGCCGCCGCCGCTGCCACCTCCATCGCCGGCGCTGCCGCCTCGACCGTCGCCGCCGCCGCCGTTGCCATCGGCGCGGCCGTCACGTCACCGGCGTTCGCCGCGGCGCGCGGCATGGCGGCCGCATGCGTCGCTGCCTGCGCCCGCCCCACCGCCGCGCAGGCGGCCGCGTCGCGCGCGCTCGGCGCGCTCTTCGTGCTCGTCGACGCGGCCGACGCGGCGGGCGACAGCGACGCCGCGCTCGGCGCGCTCGCGGCCGCGGTCGACGCGACGGAGCTGCGCCCGCCGCCGGCCTTTTGGCGCGCGGGCCGCGCCGCGGCGTACGCACCGCGTCCGCCGCCCCTCGACTCGGCGCGGCCGCGCTACAACCGGCGCGCGCGCGCACCTAGCCCTCCCGTCGCGGCCGCGCGGCGCAATCTCGCGCGCGCGGTGCGCGAGCTCACGCGCGCCGCGCGCGCTGAGCGCGAGCGCGCGCCGGCGCCGCGCGGCGCGCGCGGCGGCGTGCTCCACGCGCTGCGCGCGTCGCTCCCCGTGCACGCGCGTGCCGCGCTCGGCACGGACGCGGAGCTGCGCGCGGACATCGCCGCGTTCGCGCGCGCGCGCCGCGAGCTGCACAGCCTCACCGACGCCGAGGTGGCGGCGCTCGCGCGCCCGGACGGGCCGCCGCTGCCCGTGCGGCTCGCGTGCACGGCGGTCGCGCGCGCGCGCGGCGTGACCGTGCTGCTCGACATCGTGCCGCGCGGCGGCGGCGCGCCCGAGCGGCTCGTGTGCCGCGCCCGTCGCCGCGGCGCCGCCACGCGCACGCCACGGCCGACAGCCGCCGTTATCGCGCGCGCGCCTTGCATAACGGCGCGCGTTGGCCACACTGAGCCGGCGCGCGCGTGCGCGGGCGGATCGATCGGGGTCGCGCGCCTCCGTTCAGCGCGCCGCCGCTCTTGGCGTGGGGCGCGGCTCGACGTGCACACCCGCGAGCGGCTGGCCACACCGGTGCCAGGCCACGTCGTGGCCTGCGCCGCCGCCTCGGCCATCGGCGCGTGCGTCGCTCGCGCGCGGCTTGGGCTTGCACGGCTGGCGCGCGCGTGGCCCTGCGCCTCCGCTCCACTGGCCGCTGCTGCTGTCGCCTTCGCGCCTGCCGCCGACGGTGTTTTCTGCGCCCCGCTGGGCGCTCCTGCATCCGCCTTCGCGCCTGCCGCCGACGGTGTTTTCCCCGCCGCACTAGCCGCTGCTGCATCCGCCTTCGCGCCTGCCGCCGATTTTCCCGCCCCACTAGTTGCTCCTGCATTCGCCTCCGCGCCTGCCACCGACGGCGTTTTCCCCGCCCCACTAGCCGCTGCCGCTGCCGCGTCCGCGCCCGCCGCCGCGGGCGCGTCTTCCGCCCCACCAGCCATCGCCGCCGCGCCCGCCGCCAACGCGCGCACCGCCAACGTGCCCGTTGCCAACGAGGCTACCGCCACCGAACCAGCCGCCCTTGAGCTTCCCCTCCAACCCGCCAACTCGGCGCTGCTTGCGTGGGCGGGCGACGCGGCTGCGCGCCGGCTGGCCGCCGCCGCCGCGAGCGCCGGCCTCCCGCAGGCAGAGGTGGAGCGCATCGCCAGCGGCGACATGCTCGCCTCAACCGTCGACGCGTGCTGCGAGGTCGTGCTGCGCGTGCACGGGCAGGCCGGCGGCGGGCATGTCTGCCACGTGCCGCTCGCCGCGCAACCCGCGGTGTTTCAGGACGACGCCGACCGCGCCGCGCTGCTGCACCGCCTGCGCAGCGAGGCGACAACGCAGGCTGTCATCGGCGTGTGGAGCCCGTCGGACGAGCGCGGCGGCGCGGGCGGTGACGACGGCGCGCAGCTCGCCTCCGGCCATTTCACCGCGTTGCGCCTTGTGCGCGTCGCGCGCGCGGGCGAGCATCGCTACGACGCGGTGCTCGTCGACACGCTCGCGTCGCCCTGCAGGCAGGCGCTCATGCTCGCCAAGGCGATAACTGCCACGCTGCACGCGGCGGGTCTCGACATTTCGCGCGTGCGCCGCGCGCTGCTGCTCAACGAGGCGGCGCAGCGTGGCGCGACGTGCGGCCTCGCGATAGTGGGCGCGCTCAACGACGCGCTCGCCGCGGCGGGCTGCTCGTCCGCGCCGCGCACGTTCAGCGTGGCGGACATGTACGCTGTCGGCGAGCGCCTCCGCGTCGCGCTGACCGGCGCGGCCAGCGATCGTGCGCCGGGCGGCGTCTGCGCGGTCACGAGCGCGGTGCGCGGCGGGGGCAGCCCCGATGGCGCCGAAACGCCGCCGCAGACGCGCGGCGCCAAGGCCGCCGCTGGCGTCACCGCCGCCGCCACCGCCGCCGCCACGCCGCCGCCGCCCGCGCTGGGCGCCGCCGCCGCCGCCACCGCCGCCGCCGCCGCTGCTGCCGCCGCCGTGGCCGCGCCGCCACCGCCGCCACCGCCGCCGCCGGCCGGCGACGCGGGCGACGCCGCCGCCGCCGCCGCCGCCGCCGCCGCCGCCGCCGCCGCCGCCGCCGCCGCCGCCGCCGCCGCCGCCACCGCCGCGCGCACGTTCTTGAAGCTCGCGCCCAGGGCGCGCGCGGCCGCCTCGGCGCGTGAGGCGTTGCGCGCCGCGTGTGCGCGCGCGGACGCGGCGGCGTCGTCACACGCGTCGGCGCCGCACGCGCCCGCCGGTGCGCGCCGCCGGCGGCGCGCGGGCGCAGGCGAGCTGGCGCTCGCGGCTGCGCGCGCGCTCGCCTCGACGGAGCACGGCGATTTGACGGACGACGCGCTCGAGGCCGCCGTCGAGCAGGAGCTGGGCGACGAGCGCGGCCAACTGCTGCTGTGCACGCGGGGCGCAGCGGCGCAAAGGCCCGCGCTTTGCCGGCTCCTGAAGCACGCGTGCGCGTCGGCGCGCGCGGCGAAGCGCGCGCAATTCACGGTGTTCGTCGTGCGCGCGGCCACGCGCGGCGAGCGGGGGGGCGCCGCCGCGAGGCGCGTGGACTCGGTGGTCGAGCTGTCGTGCGCGCTGCACGAGAAGGCGGGCGCGCTCGGCGGCCTCCAGCGCGTCTGTGTGCGTGGCTTCGCCCTCGAGCGCCGCCGGACACTCGACGCTGGCGCCGAGGCCGGCGCGTCCGCCATCGGCCAGGACGAGCAGGTCGAGGCAGAGGCGGGCGAGGCGTGCGTCGCCGGCGTGACGATGGCCAAGCAGCTGCGTCAGTTTGCCGAGCAAGCTGCCCGCGACGACGTGCTCTTCCACGTCGCCGTGTCCGAGGCCGACGCCCACGCCCGGCTGGCGCGCGTTGCGGGTGACGATGTCGGCGCGTACAGCGTCGTGCTCGCAGTCGCCGGGCTCGTCTGGCTGGCCAAGGCCGACGAGGTTGCGCCGACGGCCGCCCAGCCCGCCGCCGTGCCGCCCGCCGCCCCGCCTGCTGCCGCCACGTCCGCCGACGCCGAGCGCGACGCCTCGCCTTCCGACCGCCTGCGCGCGCTGACGCTCGCCGTGCGAGTCGCGCTCGCGCGCGGCGTGCTGCGCCACCTCCTCGCCGACGCGTCGCCGGGCGCGTCCGCGACCGCTGGCGGTAGTTGCGCGACGCCCGTCGAGGCGGCCACGTCCGCCGCCGCGCCGCCCGCCACGGGCGTCGTGACGAGTGGCGTTGCGGCGGGCGCTGTGGCGGCCGCACCGGCTGCTGCGGGCGGTGCGATGGCGGGTGCATCGCCCATCACGCGGCCGGCGAAGCGCGCGCGGCGCACGCTCACCGCCGCTCCAGCCGCCTCGGCCGTTGCGGCCGCTGGAGGCGCACGCGCGGGCGCACGCGGCGCGGCCGGCGCGCCTCGCGCGCGCGCCGCGCGCGCGCCGGCTGAGTACGTCTGGCTTGCCATCGCGCGCCGGATGCTGGCGGCGCGACACGCGGCGGCCGCGGGCGGCGACTTTGTCGCGTCGTGCGTCGCCGCGATGCAGGCCGAGTACGGCGACGGCTGTGCCGTCGTCGTCGGCGACGCGCCTGATGACGCCTTGGTCGAGGCTGCGGCGGCGGCGCTGCTCGAGGGCAAGCACGCGGCGGTGAGCCTCGGCTGCGTCGACCGGCCGGCGGTGCTCGTCGTGCAGCGCGCCGTGGACGCGCCCACGTCGCGCGTGCACGGGTGGTGCGCGCACGCGGCGGGCGCCGCCGAGTTTGACGAGGGCGCCGCGCACGGCGTGTTCAACGCGATCGTCGAGCGCGCGTGGGCGCTGCGTCCGGACCCGGCCGACGGCAGCCCGCCGCCCACGCGCACGTGGGAGGTCGAGCAAATCGCTGGCGACGCGCCCGACCAGGCGGGCGTGGCCGCGCTGCGCGTGCTCTACGCGCTCGTCGCGGCGCACGGCCGCTACCGCTCGGCCGCCGCGCTCTTTGGCGCGCTCGCGCAGCTGCACGCGCCCGACGCCGCCGGCGCGCGCGCGGAGGTCGTCGCGGCGGCGTGCGCGGTGCCGCCCGGCGCGCGGCCGGGCGCCGCGCCGGCGGCCGCGCGGGACGACGCGAGGGAGCGCGCATGGGACGGCGCTCAGATCGCCGCGCTCGCCGTCGGCGCGGACGCTGCGCGCAGGCGTGTCGCGCCCGTGCGCGCGCTCGTCGACGCGCTCGGCACGCCACCGACCTCGGCGATCACGGGCGGGCCGGCGGTCCGGCTCGCGGGCGCGGGCGACGGCGGCCACGGTGCACGGTGGGTGGGCGGGCAGGCGGCGACGCCCGCCGAGCAGCTGCCGAGGGAGCTGCTGCGCGCCTACCACGAGGCGGTGCTGTGCGTCACGCCCGGCAGCCTCCAGCTCGGCCCGGCGGCGCTCGACGCGGTCACGCGGCCGCGCGAAAACGACACGCTGGAAGGCCTCCTCGCGCGCGTCAGCTGGCAGTGCGGCGCGAGGGCGAGCACGTGCGCCATGCTCGCCACGTTTTCCGAGCAGGCGGGCACCGGCTCGCGCGTCGCGCTCAAGGCCCTCCGCACGAGCTCCGACCTGGCCGGGCTGACGGCGGCTGCGGTCGGGCAGCAGGCGCCGCAGACGCCGCCGCCGCCGCTTCTCGTGATGCTCGGCCGCTGCCCCAGCCCGCTCGTCGGCGGCGGCCTCTTCCCGCCCGACCGCGCGACGGGCGAGCCGGCGGTGCACGCGGCGACGTCCGAGCTCGCCGTCGAGCTGCTGCGCGACGCGCGCGCGCTGGCCGGCACGGACGGGCGGCTCGTCGTGCTGTGCCTCGAGGCGTCCAGCCCGCTCTGGTTCTGCCCCAAGGTGCGCGAGCTCGAGCTGCCGCGGACGCGGTCGGACGGCGTGCGCGCGTCCGGCTGCACCTGCCCTGCGACGTGCAGCGATGCGCGCGGCGCGGCGGGTGGCGCTGCCCGCGGCGCATCGACGCGGCCGGCGGCGCGCGCGATCAACAAGGCGGTGCTCGACCACTTCGTCGCGCTTTTCGGCCGCGAGGGCTTCGCGACCTTTGAGTTTGCGGGCGGCGGCGAGGCGAGCTGGCTGTGCGACAGCGCGGCCGGCACGACGACCGTCGCGGCGTGCGCGTCGCTGCCGCCGCGCATGGGCGATGGGCAGCTGGCCATCCGGCGGCACACGCTCGGCACGGGCGCCGACGCGCCGGCGCACGCCGTCGTCTCGCTCCGCGTCGCGCACGTGAGCCACGCCATCCGCCGCGCGGCGGACGACGGCGGCGCGCGCGCCGAGCGGATGGCGCGCGCCGCGCGCGCGTTCTGCGATGTGGCGGCCGCGCTGCGCGTCGACGCGATCCTGGCGGAGGTGCCCGAGGACCGCCCGACGGGCACGCCCTTCCTTGGCGGGCTGCTCAAATGTTGGGACAAACGCAACGGGAGCTGGACGGCGCCAGCCACGCTCGCGCTCGGAGACGTGCGCGAGGTGGCCAAGCGGACGGCCGACGCAGCGGCCGGCCGAGCGGACGAGGTCCCTGCGGCTGGCCGTCCGCAGGTCGCGGCGCGCGCGTGCGCTGGCGCGATTGGCGGCGGCGCGGGCGCGGCGGGCGCCTCGGACGCTGCGCCGCGTGCACTGGCGGGCGCGTCGGGTGCGCGCACGGACGGCGGCCCTGCCGACGCACCGCGCCAGCTGGAGAGCCGCTACGGCGAGGCGAGCAAGCTCGACCTACCCCAAGATTCCACTACGGGCCGCGTCCTCGACGCTCGCGAGGCCCAGGACCGCGCGCGCGTGCCTGCTGCGCCCGACGGCACAGCGCTGCGCCGCGTGCTCGACGCCGTCGGCGCGGGCGCGCCCGCGCAGCGCAGCCCGCGCTGGCACGACGAGCGATGGGAGGAGGTCACGGGCAGCAAGGTTGGCGACGTCGTGAACGACAACGCCGGCGTCGCGCACGAGACGCTCACCGACGAGTACGTGCACCGGCGGCGGCGCGAGGTGCGGACCAAGGCGACGACCGCGGGCATCCTCGGCGAGGCCGTCGCGCTGCGCAAGCTGGCGGCCGCGTACGGCATCACCGTCGTGTGCAACCTGCCGATGGTGCGTGCGGACCCGCACGACAAGAGCGCGCCGTTCGCCTTCTCGCCGGACGGGCTCGCCATCCTCCCCGAAAACAACGAGCAGGTCCTCGTCGAGGTGAAGACGCTCACCAAGGCGGGCGCCACGGCGCACGAGGACGGGCCGCCGCAGCCGCACCGCGATCAGCTGCAGCTCGGCATGCACGTCCTCGGCGTGAGCAAAGCGCTCTACGTGCAGTACCTCAGGCACGAGGACCGGATCGTCGTGCACGTCGTGACGCGCGGCGCCGGCTGGCTTGCATTCGCGCAGCCGAGGGTGCAGGCCTTCTGGGCGCGCGTCGTCGAGCGGCGCGCGCGGCTCGAGCGCGCGCGCGCCGACCACCCGGCTGCGAGCCGGCGGCACCGGCGGCAGCAGACGCCGGCCGGGCCGCCGCTCGTGCTCGCGCTGGACGGGCGCATCCCCGCCGCGCGCGCCGCCGCGCTGCACGCCGTCGCGCACGGCACCGCGAGCGCGGCGGCGGTGACGGCGGCGGCGGCGACGGGCGACGCGACGGCGTTGCAAGACGCGATCGC
The DNA here is from genome assembly GCA_019448385.1 of Diacronema lutheri. Classification (NCBI taxonomy): domain Eukaryota; phylum Haptophyta; class Pavlovophyceae; order Pavlovales; family Pavlovaceae; genus Diacronema; species Diacronema lutheri. The sequence continues at coordinate 1,504,507 of JAGTXO010000005.1, read as the reverse complement.
GGCGCTGCGCGCGCCCGTCGGCAATGCGGCGATCGACAGCGCAGCGCGTGCGGAGCGCGCGGCCGTCGAGCGGGCGATCGCGTACCTCGGGCAGCCGGCAGGCGACGCCGCCGCCCGCGGCACGGCCGAGGCGGCCGAGGAGGAGAGGACGGTCGACGCCGACATCTGCGCGTTGCTGCACCAGCTCGGCGCGAGCGTGGCGCACGTGCACGTCGAGGACGCGGATTGCGTCACGCGTGAGCACTGGGGCGGGGCGGTGCTCGCTGCAGCGGGCGACCCGTCGAGCGCCCCCGCCATTTCGAGCGTCATCGTCGCGCACATCGTGCGCCTCGCCGGCTTTGGCGTCGAGCTCCCGCAGTCGATTCGCGTCGCCCCCAGCACGGCCGACTGGCACGAGGGCTGGCTCGACGTGCAGTGCGTGCTGCTGCGCACGCGCCGGCGCGGGCGGCGCGACGACGACTTTGTGGCCGTCGTCAGGCGCGGTGGGCGCTGGTTTGCGTGCGAGCCCGGCCGCGCGCGGCGGCTGCAGTGGCGGTCGGTCCTGCGCCGCGCGCGCGGCGGCGTCGACGGGACCGGCGAGGAGGCGTTCGCGGTCGTCTACGTGCGGCGCGGCGACGCGGCCGGCGACGCGGCTGGCGACGCGCAGGCCGAACGGGCGCGCGGCGGGCGCGCGCGCAGGCGCACGCGCGGCGGCACGCGCAAGCGCAAGCGCGGCGCCTCCGCCGGGCTCGAGGCGGCCGCGCCCGCCGGCGCGCCGGCGGGCGCTGCTCACCGCCCGCCCGCCAGGCGTGCCACGGTCGCCGCGCGCACCACGCGCTCTGTGACCGACGCGCGGCACTCGGCGCCTGCCGCCACGGTTGCACCTGTCTTCGACTGGCGCGCCGGCCGCCCGCCCCCTGCCGCCGCCGCCGCCGCCAAGCGCGGCCAGGCGCTCGAGCCGGGGCAGTTCGCGCGGCCGCGTGGGCGCGCGCCATGGGGCAAGGTCTGGGACAGAGTCTCGGGTGCGTGGGCGGACAAGCCGACTGGTGCTGCCGTCGCCGCCGCGCCGCCGCCGCTGCCGCCCGCCGCCGCGCCGCCGCCCGCCGCCGCGCCGCCGCCCACCGCCGCGCCGCCGCCCGCCGCCGCGCCGCCGCCCGCCGTCGCGCCGCCGCCCGCCGCCGCGCCGCCGCCGCCGCCGCCACCGGCGGCGCTCGGCCGCCGGCAGCACGTCGGCGCGGGCGGCAGCGCGGCGGGCCGGCGGCTCGCGGCCATCGCACGGCGGCAGCGCGGCGTGCGCGCGCCGCCGCCCGCCGCGCGCTTCCTCGCCACGCTGCCGCCACCGCCACGCGACGGCCTCGCGCGCACGAGCAAGCAGGCGCGCGCGAGGCGCAACGCGGACGGACGGCCGGCGCACGCGCGCGCGGCCAACGCGCGCGCCTTCTACCGCGGCGTGGAGCTCGGCGTGCACGCGACGCGCGCCATCGTCGACGCGCGCCACGCCGACCTGCCGCAGGCCGTCTTCGTGGCGGAGGCGCGGGCGATCGTCGCGCGCTCCGCCGGCGGCGGCGCGCTGCTCGCGCCGGACGACGTGCGCGACCTGTGCGACGCGCAGACGGACGCCGATCGCGCTGCGATCTGGGCGTCGGTGGGCGCGCACGAGGCGACGCGCATCTTCGCGCTCGTCACGCGCAACGCGAGCTTGGCGGGCGCGGCGCTGCTCGTGCTGCACACGCCGGCGGGCGCGCCGGCGCGCGCGCTCGGGCTCGTGGCGACGCGCTCGCGCGCGCCGTCGACGGGCGCGCCGCGCGACGCGCACAGGGCGCTGGTGCAGCGGTTGGACGTGCTGATGGACGCGATCGCCGCGGCGCGAGGCGCGTCGCCGCTCGAGCTCGAGCTCGCGCTCGCGCCCGAGCCGCAGAGCGCGTGCAACGCGCGTGCGGCCGCGCTGCTCTGCCTGCAGGCCGTCGCGGACGCGAGCGGCCGTCCCGCCGCTGAGGACGCGCTGGCCGCGCTCGACGACGCGCGCGGCATCGACCGGCACTGCCACGCCGTCCGGCAGCAGATCGAGGCGAAGCTCGCGTGGCGGCGCGCCGACGGCGCCGTCGGCGTTGACGGCGCCGACGGCGCGCCCGCGCTCGCGCCTGCCGCCGCACCGCCGGCGTGCGCGCCGGCGCACGCTGCCGGCGAGGCGGCGGTCGACCAGGCGATCGTCACGCGGGTGCGCGACGCGCTGCGCGCGTGGGCGACGACTGGCACCGCGCCCAGCGCGGCGGTGCTCGACGACGCCTGCGCCGCGTACACGGCCCGCGCACGCGCGCGCAAGGACGCGCGCACGGCGCTGGGCCCGACGCGCGCGGCCGAGCTGCTCGCCGCGGCCGCGCGCGGCGGAGCCGACGGGGCGGATGCCGCGCGCGCGCTGCTCGGCGGCACGCCGCGCCTGCTCGTCGTGCTCCTCTGCGTGCCCGTCGCCGCGCCGTCCGGCGAGCCGCCGCGCCCGGTCGGGCTGCTCGTCGCCGACCGGCCGACGGACGACTCGCGCCCGGCCGCGCTCGTGCGCTACGACTTTGCGCCGCTCGACGCGGACGTGGCCGTCGCGGTCGGCGCGCATGCCGTCGCGCTGGCCAGTGCGATCTGGCCGCTGCTCGCGGCCGAGGGGGAGCCGCGGCCATCGCCCGTCGTGCGCTCGCAGCCGCGCGGCGGCGACGATGGCGCGCGTGCGCTCGCAACGTTCGCGTGCCTCGACGCGCTGATGACCGCCAGCGTCGGCGCGCACGGCCTCGCGGGCGGCGCGGGCATGCTGCCCGCGCTGGTCGCGCGAGGCGCCGCGGCCGCCCAGCGCGAGCGGCAGCTGCGCGCGGCCGCCGAGAGGCTGGGCGGCACGGTCGCTGGGTGGCCGGACACGGGCGCGAGCGCGGCGGGCGCGAGCGTCGACGAGGAGGCGCGCACGTACGAGGTCGAGGCGGTCGTCGACGAGCGCCGCAAGGCGGGCAAGAAGGTGACGTTCCAGTTCCGGATCAGGTGGCGGGGCTACGACGAGAGCGCCGACACGTGGGAGCCTGAGGCCAACGTGAGCAGCGACCTCGTCGCCCAGTTCCGCAAGACGCGCGACGAGCAGAAGCGGCGCGCGGGCGTATCGGGCAGCGGCAGCGGCGGCGCGGGCGCGGCGTCGGCATTGGCGTCGGCGCCGCTTCGCGCGCACGGCGAGTCGGGCGCCGCGGGCAAGCGCGCCGCGGCGGGTGCCGCCGCGAGCGCGCGCGACGCCGCGGGCGCGCGCGCGCCGAGCGTTCCCCGCGCGCGCGGCGTCGAGCGCGCGCGCGTGGACGAGCCCGCTGCGCCGAGCGCGCGCGCCGCCGGCGGCGCGACGGCGCGCACGCGCGTCAGCGTGCTCCCGGGCTTCGTGGTCAAGCGCTCGACGCTCAACGCGGGGCCGCAGGCGGTGACGGCGCAGCCCGGTGCGCGGAAGGAGCTGCGGCGCATCGCGGCGGCCGTGCACAGGCTCACGACACAGGCGTACCGCGTCATCAACAAGGTGGTGCGCGACGAGGCTGCGGTGGCGAGCGCGCAGGCCGTCGGCGCGGCGTCGGGCGGCCCGTCGACCAGCGTGCACACGTCGACCACGATGGACAAGGGAACCGTCCGTGCGATCTTCTCGGCCATCGGCTGGCACAAGGACGAGAGCACGTACGGTGCAGCGCCCCGAGGCAAGCCCGCCGAGCAAGCCGCCGCGCAGACCAAGGCGGCGACGGCGCGCGCCGTCGGCGAGATGGCCGAGGGCGTCCAGCCCGTCTGCGCGGTGGGCCTCACGGAGATCCTCGAGGCGGAGGCGACGCAGGTGTCCACCGCGTGCCTGATGCATCCATCGCGCGTCGTGAACGGGCTGCTCCGCGACGTCGTCCGCGCGGCAGTCGAGCGCGACGAGGCGCTCGTCGCGCTGCCCGAGATGCAGCGAAACGCGCGCGTGCGCGAGCTGTGCGAGCGGCTGCTGCGCGGCGACGTGGAGGGCGCGCGCGTCGGCTGCCCCGCCGCGCTCGACCGCCACCTGCCCGACATGGTCCTCCACAAGATCGACTACAAGTGCACGCCCACGAAAAGGTGGAACTACGACCGGCACACGACGCGCTACTTCCTCGTGCAGATCCGCACCCTGCAGCACGTGGCCGAGGGGCAGGCGCTGCTCTGCCGGCTCGCGCACATCCACACGCAGCTGACCGGACGGCCGCCGCGGTACAATGTGGCGCCGCTGCGCACGCACAATGTGCGCGCGAGGCGCGGCTGCCGCTGCCGCCGCCGAGCGCCCAAGCGCGCGCGCCGCCGCCGTGCGCGCCGCCCCGCGGCCAGGTTGGTCACGCGCCCGCGCGCTCGCGCGCCGCGCGCTGCGCGCAGGTGCCGCGCAACGTGCGCCTCGCCGCGAGCGCCATCTGGGTGACGCTTTCGGATGACGAGCGCAAGGAGCTGCGCGCGCGGCTCAAGGCGCTGGACCTGCGCGACCACGATGGCGAGCCGATCAAGTGGACAGGCACAAACGGCAACACCCCGCCGATGTCGGACGTGCGCGTCAGGTACGCGGTCTTTGCGACGCGCTTCGACATCTCCAACCGCGTCTTCGACTACGCCGGGCGCGAGCGGCCGCCGGCCGATCTGCCGTGGCACGCGCGGCGCTCGTGGGTTGGCCTCGCGCCGCTGCCGCGCGTGCCGCTCCCGGGCCGGCAGCCCGTCAAGTCGGTGGTGACAGATGGCGTCGCCGTGCACGCCGTCGGGACTGTCCTCGTGCCGAAGGCGCAGGCGCCGGCCGGCGGCTCGGGCGTCCTGCACCGCTGGCGCCGGCCGGACGGGCGCATCGCCGTCGCGCTCGGCTCCGAGCTGCGGCGGGCGATCGACGTCGAGGCGGCGGTCGTCGTCGCGGCCGACCCGAACATGGGCAACATCACCACCTACTCTGCGCACGTCGGGCGGGCGGCCGTCTGGCGGCAGTTCACGCAGCGCGCGCGCGCGCGCGCCGCGGGCTTTGCGCGCGAGACGGCCAAGACCAACGCGGCGCGGCGGCGCGTGCGCAAGGACGGGCGCGGCGAGGAGTTCAGCGTGGAGGCGGACGAGGCGCGGCTTGGCGAGGCGCACAGCGCCAAGGTGCTCGGCGAGGGCGAGTTCCACGCCTTCCACCGCGAGAGCGCGCGGGTGCGCGAGCGCGCCGCCGAGCACGTGTACGACGCGCCGGCGCGCCGGAAGGAGCGCTGGCGGCGCGACAGCGGCGGGCGGTCCAACGCGGCGCGCGTCGCCGAGGCGCTCATCGCGGCGCACTGTGTCGACGGCGTGACGCGCGACCGGCTGCTCGTGTGCGTGGGCAAGTGGCTGCGCGACCACAAGGGCGCGCAGCCCAAGGGCGCGCCGCCCGCCTTCCAGGTGGGGCTGCTGCGCGAGCTGCGGCGGCGCGGCGTCGCGGCCGTCTTCGTGCCCGAGCCGTACACGTCGATGCACTGCTCGATGCCGCGGCTCGCCAAGGGCGGCAGGCTGCAGCGCTGCGGCGCGGAGCTCGCGCAGAACCCGCGCCTGCCCGTGGCAAAGGGCGGCACGCGCACGGTGCACGCGCTCGTCATCTGCCCGGCGTGCAACGGCGGCAAGAAGCCCGTGCACCGCGACTACAACGCCGCGCGCAACATCTTCTACGACGTGCACGACATGGCGGCGCACGCGGCCGGGCGCGACACCACGTCGACGCCTGAGCGCTTTGCCCTCGTGCTCGCCTGGTGGGCGCGCGGCGAGGTGTGGGAGCGTGAGGAGCGCATGGTGCACGGCGAGGGCGACGACTGCGACGACGAGTGCGACGGCGACGACGAGGGCGACGACGAGGGCGACGACGACGACGACGACGATGGCAGCGGCGACGGCGGCGGCGGCGAGGGCGACGGCGACGGCGACGGCGACGGAGGCGGCGGCGGCGACGACGACGATGACGGCGGGGGAGGCGGCGGCGGCGACGGCGGTGGCGACGACGGCGGCGGGCGCGGCGGCGGTGGCGGCGGCGGCTCTCGCGCCCGCACCCCCGCCCGCGGAGCTGCCAGCGCCAGTGCCGGCGGCGGCAGCGCGCGCGGGCCGAAGCGCGGCCGGCGTTGACGCACGGCCGAGCCGCGCAGCGGTCGACGCTTTGCGGGCTCTGCCCAGGTCGCGCGCGGCTGGCGACGCGTGCCGCGCGCGGCACGACCGTGCACGCCGCCACCCGTGGCCGAGCGCGCCGCACCAGCCGGCCCGCTCCAACCGCCGTGCGGATCACGGACGCTCGCTACGGCTCGTCGGCGCGCGTCACCTGCGCCGGCGGCCACGGCGCCGTCTGCTCCGGCCTCGTCGCGAGCAGCCCGACCGCTGCTCGCCGCCCGCACGCCGCCGCAGCAACGCTGCGCGTCGTGCTCCCCCGCTCGCCAAACGCGAAGAGCTCCCTCACAAGGACGTCCTTCCGAACGGCCCGCGCTGCACTCGGGGCGCGATCGTGCCCCTGATCGGATTTGGCTTGACCATCTATACCGTGCACCCTCCCCCCCCCCCCCCCCCCCCTCCCCCCCCCCCGCGCGCGCACCGTCTCACCGCGAAAAACGCAGGTCGTGCTCTGAGGCCAGTTCATCGCCGCTGCTTTGGCTGAGCTCGTCGTCGCGCGAGAGGACGCGCGCAAAGGCGGAGCGTGCGCCGTCGTCGCTCGGCTCGAGGGTCGGCACCAGGCTGAGGCCGCCGCGCCGCTGCTCGACCGAGGCCGCAACGCCCGGCGTGAGCATCGTGAGCCTTTCCGTCATCCCCAACATCACGGCCGACGCGCTGCGCAGCAGCGCGCCCGGGTCGCGCGGCGGGCGCTCGGCGCTCGTGAACGGCTCGGCCGCGCCGTCGCACTCGGCGCACGCCTGCGCGCCGACGGCGTCGGCGTGCCGCGCGGGCGAATCGTCGCCGCCGCTGGCGCGTCTGCCGCCGTCGCGCGCCTCCTCGAGCGTGCGCGCGCACAGCGCGTCGCGCCCGTGCGTGGCGGTGGGCGACGCGCCGTCCGCCTCTGCCGCCGGACGCCCCGCCGCGACGAGTACCGCCGCGCCGACGGACGTGTAGAGCTGCTCGTCCGAGAGGAGCGGGCCGCCGAGCGTGCCAAAGGCGCGCAGCCGGTCGGTCAGCGCCTGGCCCGTCGCCGCGAGGAGGAGGGCGACGTTCTGCGCGCGCAGCTCCTCGAGCAGTCCGCGCAGCGCCGAGTTGGCCGAGAAATCGATCTCGGTCATCGCCGAGCAGTCGAGGACGAGCGCGCGCGTCGCGCACGCGCGCGACGCACGCCTGCGCAGCAGCTCTCGCAGCTGCGCGCAGAAGAACTCGGCGTTTGCAAAGTGCAGCGGCGCGTGGAAGCGGAAGACGAGCAGGCCGGGCGTGCACAGCGCGGCGGGATAGCGGCGCACGTCGCGGAAGAGCTCCGTGCCGGGCAGCCGGCCAAGCACCTCGCACGCTGGCCGGCTCTGGCGCGCGACGAGGAGGCAGAGGGACGAGCCGACACTGAGAGCAAGACCCGGCTGCACACCAAAGAGGACGGTGCCGCCAAAGGCGATGGCCCAGAGCCAAAAGTCGGAGCGGCTCGTCTGCCACAGGAGCGCAGGCAGCGCAAAGTCGAGAAGCGACGAGAGCGCGACGAAGATGATGGCTGCGAGCACGCCGTACGGCAGCGGCGCGAAGAGGGCCGTGCAGCCCAGCAGCACGCCGCCCACCACCGCCGCCTGCACGGCGCCGTGCAATGGCGTGCGCCCGCCCACGCTCGAGCAGAGCGCGGAGCGCGAGAGCGATCCCGACAGCGGGTACGCGCCGAAGAAACCGCCCGCCACGTTGCTCAGCCCGAGCGCGAGCAGCTCGCCATTCGCGTCGATCGCGTAGCCGTGGATGAGCGCAAACGTGCGCGCGATGCTCGTCGACAGAAGGAAGGAGGTGAGGCCGGCGGTGAGGCCGGCCTGGAGCAGCGCGAGGTTCTGCTCGAGCGTGTTCGCGCCCAACGACGGCACGCGCGGCGCGGGCAGGCCGGACGGCACCTCGCCGTCGTCGCCGACGCGCGGGACGGGCAGCCCGAGCGCGAGCGCGCCCGCCGTGAACACGACGACGGCGAGGAGCTGCTCGAAGAGCGGCACGCGCGGGCAGCAGCGCCGGCCGAGCGTGCGTATGCCGAGCATGAAGCCGAGCGACGCGAGCGTCACCGCCGCCGCGTACCCGTTCGCCTCGCCCGCGAGCACGACGCGTGCGGCTGCGCCGAGCTTGCGCGCAAGGTTGCCGCTCGGCATTGGAACGCCAAGCAGGTGCTGCAGCTGCGAGCCGGCGATGATGAGCGCCGAGGCGGTGGTGAAGCCGGCGACCGACGTATCGGAAAGGAACGCCGCACCGAGCCCGAGCCCGAGGGCCCCCATCGCAAGCTGCACGGTGCCGGCCGCGATCGCGATGGCCGCCGCCGTGTCGACGCGCCGCTCGACGGGCGCGTCCAGCCCGATCACGTCGTGCGCGAGGACGCGCGTGATGATCGACATGAGCGCAAACGGCCCAACGCTCATGTGCCGCGACGTGCCCGTCGCGGCGTACACCAGCAGCGGCACGAGCGACGTGTACAGGCCGTTCACGGGCGGGAGGTCGGCAAGCAGCGCGTATGCAACCGCCTGCGGGACGAGCACGACGGAGACGGTGAGGCCGGCGAGGACGTCGCCGCGCAGATCGGCACGAGAGTAACGCGATAGCCACGCCCAGCACGGCGGCGTGAGCACGCGCACCGCCGCTTCGTGCGGCGACTCAACGACAATCGGGCCGCCGCCCGTGCTCTTTTGCCGCGAGATCTGCCGGCCAGGGCCGTGCACGCGATCAACCCACTTCTCGGTGCACTCGAGGTGGGCGGGCGATGGCTCTTGCGCGCGTGCCGACGAGCACTGGCCCGGCGGGACGCCGCCGTGCGGCGGGAACTCGCGGAACTCGACGAATGTACGTGGGCCGCCCTCGGCCCCGGGCGCCGGCATCGCTGTTGCGTCACGGCCGCGGTGACACTCGTTGATTAAAGGGAAATGACCCGACCGAATCTTCGTGACTGCGCAAAAATGGCCGTGGACATGCAGGAGGCCGTGAAGTTCATCGACGAGGTGCTTACGGAGCAGTCCTTCATGTCGGCGCTCAAGGACTTTACCGGCACGCACTGCGAGGTTTTTGAGGCGGTGCGCAGCTCGCCTGCTGTCCGCGCGCGGCGCTCGCTTGCGCGCTCACGCGCGCGCACGTGCGCACATGCGCGCGCACGCGGGGCAGTCGGACGAGAACAAGTTGGAGTACACGCCCATCTTCGAGCAGTACGCCAAGCTGGTCGAGCAGTACGTGGACCGGCGCCTGGTCGAGAAAGGCGTCGACCTCGAGCAGTTCATGAAGGACCTGCCCGCTTACATTGACTCGCCGGAGGCGCACCCGCGCACGGGTGCGGTGCTAGAGCTGCTCACGTCCTTCGACTCGTTCATGGCCTTCAAGGACATGATGCTTGAGGCGAAGAAGGCCAAGGTGGCGGGAGGCGACGAGATCGCCGACAACGCCAACACTTTCAGCGCCGACTTGTCGGGCGCCTCCTTCCTCAAGGAGAACCTCGAGTGGACGCGCCTCCTCGAGCAGGGCGGCGCTGCCGACGGCTGGTCGCTCATCGCCGACAAGAAGTGGATCCAGACGCACCGGAAGAAGGATCCCGAGTCGCCGATCAACCTGACGCGCTGCTTTGCGACGTGCAACATGCCCGCCGACAAGTTCATGGAGATCTTCAGTGCGCGCGCACCGCCGAGGCGCAAAGCGCCTGGACAGCGCCCCTCACTGTCCACGCGCGTGGACAGTGCCCCCGTCCCCGCCGTCCCCGCGCGTGCACAGCGCCCCCCTCCGCGCTCGCACGGCGGCTTACCCGCCGCCACGATTTGCTCGCGCGCCGCGCGTCGCGCGTTTCGCCGCGCAGTGGACCCGAACATTAAGACCAAGTGGGACGAGGAGGTCTCGAGCTGCGAGATCATTGGCGGTGGCGGGTACGACAAGGACGGGTACATCGTGCGCCAGATCATCAAGATCCCCCTCATCAGCCAGCGCGAGATGCTCTGGCGCTGGCGGTGGGTGCGCGACCACCCGGAGCCCGGCGCGCACACGGCCGTCGTCTACTCTGAGCCCACAGACATCCCGCCGCTGCCCAACACGTACCGCGTCACTGCGAAGAGTGCGCAGCTCGCGCGCGCGCCGATCGATGCTCGCGTGCGCACCCCGCCCCCGCCCATCCGACGGCCGTCCTCCCGCCGCGCCCGACCATCCGCAACCTCCGCGCTGCAGTCGGTAACTGCGTCGTGCGGCCAATGAAGGACGACCCGACCAAATGCCGCGTCACCATGTTTGCGCAGGTCACGAGCGGCGCGCCGCGCGCCTTCGTGCGGCGCGGGCAGGCTATTGTGACATGGCGCTCAAGGCCTCACCGTTCGCGCGCACGCGCGGCTCCCACCCTGCCGCTGCGCCGCGCCCTCCATGGCAGATGGACTTTGGCCTGCCCTCGTTCATCGCCAACCACACGTCTTCCAACTGGATGGTGCGCAACATCCTCAAGCTCGAGAGCGCGTACAAAAGCATGTACCTGGCAGCGGGCGCGACGAAGTGAGCGCTGCCTGGCAGCCCTTTTGTGCTATCTGCGGCTGCCCTTTCTCCCAAACCACTCTGTCTAGTTTTCAAAAAGACTTCAAATTCACACAGGGAGAACGGAAGGCGCGCGCAGGCAGCAGCGCAATCCAATTGAGGCACTTCTCCGCACGCTCGCTCGCTCTGGCGCCGTGCGACGCGTGCTGCAGCGCAGCCGCGCCGCGTGCGCGTGCGCGCGCAGCCTTGGAGCCTTGGGGCTCACCAGCGCAGCCCCGGGGACGGTGCGGCCGTCGCCGCCGTGGCGAGCGAGAGTAGCGGGCTGCGCAGCGCGCGCGCGGCGCGATGGCACAGATGCGGATGCCGCGCATTGCTGGTCAGCGCGTTACCCGAAGAGCACGCGAAACGGCGGTGGCATGGCGCGCGCAGCGCTGGCGACCGCAGCGGCGCGCGCGAGCACGCACCACGAGCTCTCGTTGCGCGCATCGCCGTGGAGCATCTGCGCGGACGCGAGAGGCAAAGGCCCACCCACCCCGACGACCGCGCCGCGCGAGTCGGCGCAGCCAGCCTCGTCGTCGGCGCGCACGCCCGCGGCGGGCAGCTGCTGCTGCCCGTCGACACACTCTGTGCCAATCTCGAGGGCGCGGCGCAGGCCGCGCACGGCATCCTTGGTCGCCGAGGAGGAGATGACGGCGAGTAGTGACATGGGCGCCTGGGCCGCGTGCGGCGCGAGCGGTTCAACGCCTTGCACAGCCCACAGCGCAGCCGGCGCTTCGCCGCCCTCGGCCGCGCCGCCCGGGACGGCACGCGCGCGCGCGCGCGCACGGCCCGTGGGCGCGCCATCCGCCGACTGGACGGCGGGCCTCTTTCCGCGTGGGATTGGCCGCGCGAGCGCGGCGGCGCGCGCTCCGCTGGGCGGCGCGCCGGCGATCGCGCCGTGCGTGCTTGCCGCGACGGCGGCTCCGTCGGGCGAATCAAGCCGGGCGGCGGGAAGCGGGAGCGGACCGTCGGAAAACGTGTCGGCGCCAGCTCCGGCCGTCCTCGCAAGGCGGTGGTGCGCGCTGAGCTGCTCGGCGGCGAGATTGAGCGTCGGCGTGTTGTACCCGAGCGAATTGCCACCGGGCGTGCCGCTACCGCTCAGCGCAGCGTCCGGGCTCGCGCTGAAGCCGAGGACCGTGAGCTGAGCGGGCGCGGACAGGCAGGAAGCGCCGCGCCTGCGCGACACGGGTTGCCCGTCCGCCTTGCATGCGCCGCCGCCCTCCGGCCCGCCCGCTGCGCGCGCGGCGCGTCGCGGGCGCGCAGCGCCGCGGCGGCTACGTGAGTGCGCACAACGCCGACGCTCGAGCGCACGCGCGCGCGCGCGAGCGCGCACTCTTGCGGAGCGTGCGCTCGTTGCGGCGGATCGAGGCGTTCCAATGGTTCTTGACGGCGTTCTCCGTGCGGCCAGGCAGCAGCTTTGCGATCGTCGCCCACTTCTTGTTGTAGCTCACCATCGCGGCGTGCAGGAGGCCCTCCTCCTCCTCGGTCCACGGCTCCTTGGAGATGTCGTCCGCCAGGTGGTTGGTCCAACGCTCGCGGCACTGCTTGCCGATGCGCCCGCCAAGCTTGGTCGCGATGAGCGCCCAGCGCTTCACGCCGAGCAGCTGCACGAGCTCGCGGAGCCGCAGGTCCTCCTGCGCGGCGGCATGGACGCGCGCTCGGCGCGCGTCATGCGGGCGCGCGCCACGCGCCCGCGCGAGGGCGGGGGGTGCGCGCACGCGCAGCGGCGCGCGCGATCGGGCGGTGGAGCGCGTGCGCACGCTGGGCGCGGCGCGCACCTCATCCGTCCATTCCCGCCGCTTGCCCTCCTTCAGATCCACCTCCATCCAGCGCCGACAGGCACAGCCCCAATGCGCCTCGCGCTTCACCGCGCACTGAATTCGTAACGCCAATGGCCAGTGTCAAGGTCAGGTCACGAGCTGGCGGCGGCCGGCGCCTGGTACAGACCGCACCGCGAGCGAGGCCCGCCGAGCATTGGCAGCCGGGTTGAAGGCTGCGTCTCTAAGGGCCTGGTCGGCGCGCCGCGAACGGACGCGACGGCTGCGAAGCACGCACGGCCGCTGAGCTCGCGCCGGCGTGGGTGCATCACCGAGTCGGACGCGGCACGTGAAACCGAAAAGCGGAAAGCCGCTTTTTTAAGATCTGGAAGTGTAACCGTCACGAAGAGCGCGCGAAAGTCGAGCTTCGCATCAAAAGGACGCCGCCTCAAAGTGCACAGCCAAGGCGGATGTCCACGCGACGGCCGACATTGCCGGAGACGGCCGCAGAGCCAGCGCTGCGCGCGGCTGCCCCCGCCGCCGCGACTGACGCGCCACCGCCGCCCATCACGTCTACCAGCGCCGCGGCAGCGCCGGCGGTAGGCGCGAGCGACACGCCCGCGATGCAGCGTGCGCTCACGTGGCTGTTTGGCACGACGCCGGCCGCAGCGACGGGAGCCGCACCGACGACGGCCGCGCCAGTCGAGCCGGTGGAGAGCGAAGAACCACCACCCGTCGTCGCAGAGCCGCGCCTTCCCCACCCCGAGCCTGCCGCCTCGCCGATCCAGGCGCACGTGCACGAGGCGGCGCCCGGCGCCGTCGAAGCGCACCCGATGCAGCGCGCAATGACGTGGCTACTCGGCTCAAAGCCGGCGCCGCCGCCGCAGGAGGCGCCGGCCAAGCTAACGCCGCCCGAAGCCGACGAAGCCGCGCCGCCCGCCGCCGCCACCGCCGCCGCGGCCGCCACGTCCCCGTCCAGCGTCCAGGTGGCGCGCGTACGCAGCTCGGTCAACTTCGACGGTGTCGCCGCGCCGCTTGAGCCTGCAGCCGCCGCTGCGCCGCCGCGCCGCGCGCCACGGGCGGCTGCGCGGCCGCCGGCGGAGGTGCGCGTCGAAAAGGTGCCTGGCACGCAGCTTCGCCCGCGCCAGTGGCGCCAGCTCGCGTGCTGCGTGGGCGTGGGCGCAGCGCTCGCCGTGCTGCTCGGCGTAATCCTCTCGATCACGCTCGCGCCAGACGGCGCGGCCGGCGCGGCGGCGCGCGGCGAGCGGCTGCCTTCGGCCGCATCGGGCGGCTCGGCGCTTGGCGACACGGGCGGAGCCGCGCGCCAGCCCGCCAACGGCGCGTCGCCCTCGCCCAGCCCGGGTCCGTCGATCGGCGCTCCATGGCGCTCGCCGTCGCCGACGCCGCCGCCCCCGCCGCCGCAGCCGCCACCGCCATCGCCGCCACCGCCGTCGCCGTCGCCCGAGCCGGAGGCGTGGCCCATGCTCGCCAGCTTCACCGTCGCCGCCGACTCGCCCGCCGCCTTTGACGCTTACGGCTTCCGTGCGGACCTCGCGCACGCGCTCAACATCTCGGCGAGCCGCGTGCAGGTCGCGGACGTGCGGGCCGGCTCGGTCGTCGTCGACGTGCGGATCGGCAGTGGCGCGGCCGCGGCCGAGCCGACCGCTGGCGCGGTGCGCGCGACGCTACGCACGCTCAGCCACGCCGAGCTGCAGGCCAAGTTCCCGCCCTCGTCCCCATTCGTGCTGCAGGCTGTGCGCGTGTGGGAGGCGAGCGCGCCGCGCGCGCCTCCGTCGCCGCCGCCGTCACCGCCGCCATTGCCGCCGTCGCCGCCGCCGTCGCCGCCCCCGCCGGCGCGCACAGCATCGCCACCGTCGCCACCGCCGTCGCCACCGCCGCCCACGGGCGGTGGCTCGCCCTCGCTGCCCACGCTGCCCACGCTGCCCACGCTGCCCACGCTGCCCACGCTGCCCACGCTGCCCACGCTGCCCACGCTGCCTTCGCTGCCCACGCTGCCCACGCTTCCGTCCCTTCCTTCCATCGGCAATGGCACCGGCGGCCTGCCGGGCTGGTGGCCGTGGGACGGCGCGTTCCCAGCCGTGCCCCCGCGCCCGTTCGTTCCATCCGTGCCCACCGGCGTGCCGACGCCGCCAAATTTGACGGCGTCGGCAGCGATCGAGGCGCTCTGGACCGACTGGATCGCGCTCTGGTGGCTGCGCAACCGCACCCGCTTCCCCGAGGACGGTGGGCTGCTGCGCGAGCCGTACGGCGCGTGCGCGCTCCCGCCTGCGCCGAGCGCGAGCGACCGCGCCGTCCAGCTGCTCGCCGCGATGCGCGACGCGGCGCCGTCGTACACGTTCGCCGCGGACACGTCAGACGCGTGGGTCGACGCTGTCCGCGTCGCCATGCACGCGCGCTCGCCCACCGAGCTCTCGCTTGCCGGGCTGAACGCAAGCGCCGCGCAGCTGCGCGCGCGCTCCGCGCGCGCGCTCGACGCACTGCCGCTCGTATCGGTGCTCCTCGCCACCGCGCCGCGCTCGGCCGCGCTCGGCACGGAGCTGCTCGCCTCGCTGCGCGCGGGCGCGCTCGGCTTCTCCTATTGGCTCGACGAGTTTGGCGGCCCCGCCTCGGACGTGGCCGCGTGCGCGGGCGGCGGCCCGAACACGACCGAGCGCACCGCGCTGCTCGACTCGGGCGACCTGCGCACGCTCAGCTACTGGGCTGACGACGAGGCGATCGTGCTGCACGCGGCGCAGCACCTGCTCGGCCACGCGCTGCCCAACGCCACCTTTGCCGCATCGTGCCGCACCGGCGCGCAGCAGCGCGCGCTCGGCGAGGCGCGCGCGCTGCGATGGCTGCGCCGCCGCCTCGGCCCGTCGATGGGCCTCGCCGTCATGGACGACGACGTGGCGCTCGGGCGCGTGGTGAGCGCGCTCGCCGCGCTGGCCGACCTCTCGCCCGCCGCCGCCGTGCGCACGCGTGCGCAGCTCGCGCTCGACGCGCTGCTGCTCGAGCTGAGCGTGAGCGCGCACCGCGGCGTGCTGCCGATGAACCGCGGGCAGAGCACCGCCGGGCTCGGCGGCTACTCGCTCTCGTCCAACCTGCTCTGGCTGGTGCAAGGGCGGGGCACGTGCCTGCTCGGCGAGCCGGCCACCGCCGCGCTCGCCCTTTCGATGCTGCGCGGCGGCTACCGCGTGCCCGCCGTGCTCGGCGCAATCTCGGACGCCCTCGAGCCGGCATACCACTTCGACGCGTCGATGCGCACGCGCGCGGCGGCGGACGTGAGCGTCGAGACGGCGGAGTGGCTCGGGCTCAGCTACGGGGCGAACGCGACCGTGGAGGACTGCGAGTACTGGCTGTCGCTCGGCGGCGCCGCCGCGCCCATCGCCGTCGAGTGCCCGTTCATCCTCGGGCGCGCGTACGGCTTTGCGCGTGGCCCGTTGAGCGCCTACCGCTACCTGCTGCCGCTCGCCGGCATTACGCTCGGCTCGGCGCCGCCGCTGCTCGCGGGCTGGATGGGCGGCGGGCAGGCGGACGCCGCGCCCGCCGACGCCGCGCCCAAGATGACGCTGCTCGGCGGCGCGGTGCGGCTCGTCTCGCCCGCCGTGCGCGGCTCTGTGAAGGGCGCTGCGCACGCCTACCAGTTCCGGATGGGCGGCGTCGCGCTCAGCACGCTGCTCGACTACAGCCCGGGCGCGCTCGCGGTGAGCAACCGGCAGCCGATGACCGCCTCGCTCGACCCGGCCCACGGCGCCATCGTCTTCGTTACGCAGCCCGCGCGGCCGGCCTTTGAGGCGAGCGCGCACGACTGGTGGTCGGTGCAGGCATCGATGCCGCGCGTCGCGCAGTGGAACGAGATCGCGGTGTCCATTTACAACCCGCCGCTCGAGGTATCGGCGCTGCTGCCTTTCGTCGCGGGCGCCGCCCCGCCGCAGATGACGCACGCCTACTTCAACAAGTCGGCCTTTGACGAATACGTCGTCGTCGTCGGGCGCGACGGGCGCGACACGTGGCACTGCGGTCGCAAGGGCTCTGGCTTCGTCGCGCTGCTCTCGCACAACCCGGCGGACTTCGCGCAGGTCGGGCCGTACGCGGACGTCGACCTGCAGGCCGACGGCTACCGCAACGTGTGGATCACGCACGTCGGCGATGAGTCGCGCGACGGCCCCTTTGCCAGGTGGACCAACCAGGTGCGCAAGGGCTGGGTGAACGTTGACATCTTGCCGCCCGGGCCCGATCGCGACGGTGGGCTGCCGTGGTGCCTGTGGCAGAACCAATGCATCGTCGGCTTCCCCGACCAGATCGACTACTGGCGCCTTGTCAAGTGCGTGCAGTGGATCCCCTTTGTCAACAGCAAGCCGCCGTGCGACCACACAGTCAACACGCTCGGCTTTGTCGGCTGCTTCCTCGGCTGCGAGCTGCCCGACTGGCGGCTGTGCCTCGCGATGTGCGCGATCAAGCAGATCGACTGGTCGCTGCCGAGCGGCACGTTTGGGCGCGTGCACGTCGAGTACATCCCGTACGGCAAGCCCGCCGTCGAGTTCTCGTGGCACCACGAGCTGCTCGTCGGCCGCCGGTGGAACGCTGTCCGGCGCGAGCCATACTCGCAGCGCAGCGAGCGCTTCGACACGCCCTTCGTGCGCGTGCCGGCCGGGCCGGAGGCTACGGTGCTCGACGCGCGCGTCGGCGGCAACGGCGTGAGCATGAACCTCGACTTTGGCGAGCCGCCGCGCCGGACGATCGTCAACCAGCCCTAGCCACCGCCGCGGGCAGCTCTGCACGCTTCCCAACCCCCCCCCCCCCCCCCCCCCCCCCCCCCCCTCCCTCCCTTCCCCTTTCAGCACCCGCATGCGCATGTGCACCCGAGTCCACGTTTCACCTCGCCCTGTGCGCGTGTGGTGGGCACATGTGCATGCACACCCGCGTGTGCGTGCGCCCACCGCGCTCCGCGCAAACAAGTGAAGGGCCCTCACGTCACGGACACTTACTAGATCCGGCCCCGTCGCGCTCGGGCTGGAGCAGCGCGAGGTGCACGATCGGCTCCGCTTCCGCATCGCGCGCGCGCACGCGGCGCGGTAGGCCCGAGTCGCCCGCGTGCACCACTTCGAGCGCCGCCGCGACGTGCGCGAGCGTGTGCACGGGCACTGCGAGGCCATGACCGGGCTCGAGCAGCGCTGCAAACTTGAAGGCGCGCACAATCTCAGCGGGTGGGCAGCACGGCGCGACGGTGGTTGCAATGAGGTGGCGGAAGCGCACGAGCGCCAAACGGCCCGTCTGTCGCTCGTCCGCCCACGTGAGGAGCCGGCGCATCCGCTCGGTGCGCGGCTCGGGCGCGAGCAGGGGCGCGCCGTCGACGAGCGCGTCGTGCGCGCCAGGAGGCCGCGCCGGCGCGGGTGTACCTGACGGCGGCGCGCTGGCGGCGATCGCGCCCTCGATGAGCGCACACACGTCGTCGATGGTCGGCGCACGCCCGTGCGCGCGCAACTCGCGCGTGCACCGCTCGGCGATCTGCTCGGCGAAGGTGTCGAGCGCAGCCGCGGTCTCGCCAGACTCTGTGTACGCGCGCTGGGTGTACACAGACCGACGGAGGAGGGCGGCCATGCCCGACGCGCTCATCAGCTGCTCGACGCGGACGGGTGGGCGCGCGGCGGGCGCGGACGCGGCGGTGGCCGCGTGCGCGCGCGAGCCGTGCGGCGGTGGCGCAAGCGTGTTGCCGAGCGTCTCGAGTCTGGCGGCATGCGCGCGGGGGGGGCCCGTGCCCGGAGAGCGCGGCGCCGTGCCCGCGGCCGCGCTCGGCCGCGCAGCGCGCAACCTGCGGCCGAGCGCAAACGCGTGCATCCACGCGCCTTCCGGCAGCTCCGCCGACACGCACGCGCGGAAGAGGCGCGCCTGCGGCACGCTGGCGGCGAGCGCGTCGGCGCCGCTCAGCAGGCCGTGCGCGAGGAGCCGCACGACGTGCTCGGCGCCGTACAGCGCCTCGAGGTGGTGCAACATATAACGGCTGAGCGGCGTCAGTCGCGCCGTCGCGCGGCTTGCCGCAGCCGTGGCTCTCACAGACTCGCCGCCGCCGCCGCCGCCGCCGCCCGCCGCCGCCGCCGCGTCGCGCGCCCTGCCGAGCGCCACCTCGTGCGCCCATTTGGACTCGTACAACTCGTGGATCATGCGCACCAGTTCGGCGGGCTCGAGCGCGTGCGGGTGGAGCGGCGCGTGCCGCGCGCCGCGCGCGATGAGCGCTGCCCAGAGCGGCGCGTTGGGTAGCGCGACGCCGTGCTCACCGCGCCCTTCGGCCGGCGTGCCTAGCGCGCTCGGCTGCGCGCGCGCGTCGGGCCGCGAGCCGGGAGGGCCGTGCAGCTCGCGCGCGTGCGACTGTATCGCGCACAGCTCGGCCGCCAGATTGTCCAACTCGGCGACAAAGCCGGCCTTCGCCTGCGCCAGCCGCTGCTCGAGCGCTCGCCGCGCGCCGCTCGCGGCCGTGTGGCCGCCCCTCGCGCAGGAGCGCGCGCCACCGTCATCCTCGTCGTCGCTCTCCGCCGCGCTCGCCATCCCCGCGAGCGCCGGTGTGGCGTGCTGCGCGAGCGTTTGGCGTACCTCGCGCGTGTACTCATCGATGCGAATGGAGCGCAGCACGATGAGCTGGCCGCGCGCGTGCTCGATCGGCTCGTCAAGCGGGGCGTGTGAGGCGTCGAGCCGGGAGAAGGCGAGGCGCAGCGCGTCCTTGCTCTCCCGGCTCGCCCTCAGCGCCTCGGATTCGCGCCGCGCCTCGCCCAGCTGCGCGAGCGTGCGCATGAGCTCCGCCTCGATCAACTCGACCGCAATGCGCGCCTCGGCGGAGCTGTCGTGCGCGCGCGCGGCGTCGAGCTCGCCGGTCATGCGCAGCGCCTCGAGTTCCACGCCGCGCGCGGCCAGCTCCACCCGCGCGCGCTCGAGCTCCTCGCTGTGCGCGCGCGCGGCCGCTTCGAGCTCGCGCTGCGCGCCGCGACTGCGGCCCAGCTCGGCATGCAGCTCGGCTTGCTGTGCGCGCGCCTCATCCCGCTCGGCGGCGGCGCGGCGCGCGCGCTCAAAAAAGGGCACGCGCGGCCCCTCGAGTGCCGCCTCTGCTTCGCTCATCGCCGGCGCGAACACGAGTCGCTCGAGCCGATCCGTGAGCAGCTTGAGCAGCCGGCGGTGCGACGCGAGCGCACTGTCGGCCACGAGGTCGGTGAGGGCGTCAAAGCAGGCGTTCGCAAGCCCAAGCGACGGGTACGATGCGTCCATGCCAGCCGTGCCCGCGCGCACCGACGCCTCGGCGAGCCGGAGCTCGTGCCTGAGGACGAGCGACGTTAGTGCCCGTTCCGCCGTCCGCATTGTTGTAACAGTGAAACCGAGTTCGCAACGTCGTCGGGACGGACGCCAGTCGGTGGAGTGACGACGTCACTCGTCAGGCGCCGACGATGAGCGGCCGATCGACCGCACCCCGGTCGCCCGGCTCAGCTGCTGCCGTCCTCGCTCGCGCGGCACCGGGCCTGCCGCGCCCGGTACGCGGCGCGCATCTTTGCGTGGAGCGACTCGCGCTCGCGCGGGCGCCAATTGAGGCTGCTCGGCGTTGGCATCGACTCGAACGCGCGCGGGTCGGCGCGCGGCGCGGGCGCGCCTTCGCCGAGCGGCAGCCGCCACGCGAGTCGGAACGGCTCTGTCGCCGAGCTCCTGCACAGGATGAACACCTCCTGCACGTCGAACTCGACCGCGAGCCCGGCCGCCGCCCACTCGGCGCCCAGCTCGTCGGCGATCTCTCGCGCGGCGTCGCACGACTCGGTATGCGTGATCGTCATGTGCGGTACGAACGGCCTCCCCGGCGATTGCAGCTCGGGCGCCACGGCGCAGAGCCGCTCGTGCAGCCGCGCCCACGGCCGCTCGCCGTCCGCCGCGCCGACGACGACGGGATCGAGCCACACCACGCCGCGCCTTGAGGAGCCGAAGACGCCCAAGCGCTCGAGCCTGACGCGGAACGGCGCGCACTGCGCCACGGCCGGCGCGAAGCGCTCGGCGAAGCGCTCAAAGTAGGGCGGCTCCACGAACGGGTAGATCAAGTTGACGTGCGGAGGCCAGCGGGTGAGGCCACCGTCGCGCAGCCGCTCGCGCGCAGCCTGGATCGGCGGCCAAAGGTGCTCGGGAGGCACGATCGCGACCGTCGTCGAGTGCGCGACGCGGTACTTGCCGAGCGCCATCGTGATCGCCGCGAGCGTGGACGCTCCGTCGACGGCCATCACGGACGAACTTCGTGCACCTTGCACCATACTAACTTCTTGGGCCGGCAGCGATGCTCGCGCGCTTGGCACGCACGGCTGGATGTCGCGCGCCTCTGGCGGCGCGGCGGGCTGCCTCCGCTCCGGCGGGGATGCCCGCGGCAACGTTCCCCATCTCGCCGAGCCTCACCGTCGCCGACGTGACGCCGCGGCTGCGCAAGATGAAGGAGGCCGAGATGCGCGCGCGCTTTGAGATCGACTCGGGCGTGTCCGTCGCGCACGCGGTCAAGCACCTGGCGAAGAAGCGGCTGACGTTCGTGTGCGTGACGGACAGCGCGCAGGGCGGGCGCGTGATCGGCATGTTCTCCGAGCGCGACTACCTGCGCTACCAGGTGCGCGCCGAGGCGAGCGCCTTCTTCTCCGGCATGGACGCGACGATGGAGCCCGTCACGCGCGCCATGTCGGCCGCCGAGCGGATGCTCTCACTGCGGGCGGAGACGACGGTGCACACCGCGCTGTCGATGGTGCAGCACAAAATCTGGCGCCACCTGCCCATCCTCGACGACAACGAGCGCCTGACCGCCGTGCTCGACATCCGCGAGCTGCTGCAGCTCTTCGGCGGACGCACCGATCACCAGCCGCACACGCCGGGTGAGCCAAGCGCGGCTTTGGCACCCGGCGGGCACCTGCGCTCGGTGTGGCACGGCAAGTGCGTCGCCGACATTCTGCGCACGAAGCGGCGCGAGAAGATTGTCGAGGGCACCTCGCTCGAGCTCTACTTGCGCACGCGCGCCGCAACGCATACGATCGCCGCTTCCGGCACGATCGAACGCGCCGCCAAGCAGATGGCGCGCGAGCGGCTCACCTTCCTCGTGGTGGTGGAGGAGGATGCGCGCGTGAAAACAACGGAGCTTTACGTCCCCTCGCCCTTCGAGAAGAACCGCGTCGTCGGTCTCGTCAACGAGCGTGACTTTGTGCGCTTCGGAGCCGAGCACGACGATGGGCTCGGCAAGCACGCGAGTACGCCGGTGAGGGGCCGTGCCGCGCCGGCTCGCGACGCGGCGGCGCGCAACGGCGCGGCGCGCCCGGTGCCCGCTGAGCCGCGCCCGCCGCGCCCTCCCGCCGCGCGCAGGTGCGTGCGATCATGACACCACTCGATCAGATTGAGCGTGTGTCGATCACAGACTCGGTCTCAAAATGTGTCGACATCCTCATCGCCAAGAATGTGCGCCACCTGCCGGTCATCGATGGCGAGCACCTCTTCGGCGTCGTCAGCCTGCGCGACGTGCTGCGGCCCATGCTGCCCGATGCGCGCGAGAGCGTGCTCGCCGGCGCCGAGCACGGGCACGTCTCCGCCGTCTGGCGGAAAGCGCAGCCGGCAGACGCCGGCGGGCCGTGAGACTGTGATGAGTCATCCCCCCCCCCCCCCCCCCCCCCCCCCCTCTTCCCGTCCCTTCCCTTCCTTGACGGCACGACGTGGTGCACGAGTCATCTCTTTAGTCTGGCCATTCATCTGCGCTCGAGCTCCACCACCCCGCCGCCCTTGCGCGCGCGCTGGGCGAGCGCACGGTCCGCCTCCTGCCACTCGGCGCGCGCAGAGCCGCCCCGCTGTACGCGCGCGGCGCCCTGCGGCTGCGGCGTCATGAGCGCGCGCATGCGGCCGCCGGAGAGCAGAGGCTGCGCGTCCTGCAGCGATCGGCGCGGCGTGACGCAATCGGAGTGCGCCGCCCGTGAGCACACGCGCACAAGGCGGCACTCGCAGCTTTTGCGCACGCGGGCGCGCACGCGCGCACGGCCGGCGGACCGACGCGACGAGGGCCGCGCGGGCGCGCGGGCGGCGATGCACCCGGGCGGTGAAGCGATGTGCGCCATCCATGAACGGCGCGCGCGCGAGATCGTCCAGCTGCGCGCCGAGCGCATTCTCCGCCGCGCACTCTGGCCACAGCCACAAGGCGTTCGCCCCGGCAATGTGCGCCGCTGAGCGCGCTGCGGAGCGAGGCGTGTGCGCGGCCCCCGCGCGAGGCGAGATGGCTGCATTGCGCGGCGAGACCAGCGGCGCGCGCGGCGATGGCAATGCTGCCCACGCAGCCGCATATTGTGCGCGCAGCTCGGCCGCGCCGGTGGCGACGGGCGCCTCTCGCGCCACGAGCGTGCGCGCAACATTGGGCGGCCGGAGCGCCATGGGCGCGATCGAGTGCCCATGCTCGGAGGCGGTTGAACGAAGCGTGAGCAGTTGCGAGGTTGGGGGGCTGCTCAATGGCTCTGGCGGCCTGCGCGGCGAGCGCGCGCCGTCACCGGACTTTGCATCCGCGAGCGAAGCGCTCGGCGCGCGCGCGACGCCGCCAGCGCTGGTGCGCACGCGGCGCGTGGCGAGCTGGCCGCGCTGCGTAGAGCGCGGAGTCAGCAAGCGCGGCGAGCGGACGGGCGGTTCGAACGTGTTGGCCGCGCCATCGCGCGCCCCGCCGCCAAACGTGTGCGGCTGCGCCGCGTACAGCACGGGCGCGTGCGGCAAGGCCGGCGTGCGCTGCGCAGAACGTAGATTGGTCGTGCCCAGCGCGGCAGTGCGATGGCGTGGCGAGTGGCTGGCTCGCTCCGCCGGGCGCGTGGGCAGCTTGCGCGCGGTGGCCGGCGGCGAGGAGGCGAGGTGGGCGTCGCGAGGCGTGGTCCAAGTCGACATCCGTTCATCCAAGTCGAAAAATCGGTTTCGTTTGCTGTTTCAAGCCGCAAGGGATGGCGAGTTGGGACGAACGCGCGTCGTTCCGTGTGCAGCGTGGCGCGCTGCACGATGAGCTGCGGCGCAGAGCGCGCGTGCCTCACGCGTCTGGACTGAGCGCATCAGCTCGAGGCTCTCTCGCGCAGCCCGTCGTTACGCTTCACAGCCGGGCGGGCAGCCCGAGCAGGCCGCGCACGCGCACGGACGCTCTGTCCGCGCACGTCGGCCCATTGCCGAGCGAGGCGCCGTCGGCGGCCGAGGTGCAGCGCGCCGCGCTGCTTGCTGAGCTTCGCAGGCGTGTGCGCACGCCAGTCGTCGGCCGCCGTGCTTCCCCATCGAACGCTCACCGGTCGCGAGAGCACCGCACGGCAAGGTCGTCAAGGCCAAAATCCGCGCCGCTGCGCTCCCCGCTGCGCTCAGCTCCGACGTCCGACGCGCGGCCCAGCGGCGAGGCGCCGCGTGTGCGAGCGTCGTTGACACGCTCGCCACGCTTGGGCACGCCGCCGCCGCCGCCGCCGCACCCGCCGCCCCTGCCCTCGCCCCTGCCCCCGCCGCGCCGCACGGCGCCCGTGCAGCACCGCCAGCCGCCGCCGCACCCGCCGCCGCCGCCGCCGCCGCCGCCGCCGCCGCCGCCGCCGCCGCCGCCGCCGCCGCCGCCGCCGCCGCCGCCGCCGCCGGCGCGCGCGTTCCGCGCCAGCGTGCCCGCGGACGGCGGCCGCGACGGCGGGTCCACCGCCGAGCAGCGACCGACCGTCCGACGCGCGCTTAGCGCGGAGGTTGTGACCGGCCTTGCGCGCAAGGCGCTGCTCGCCGACGTGCGGCGCGCGAGAGCGCACGCGCGGCCGGGCGGCACGCCGCCGCAATCTGCGCGGGCGTCGCGTTGGCGCGCGCAGCCTTTGGGCGCGTCGGATCGGCGCGCAGCACACGCGCGCTCGGAGAATACGCTCGACTTGCATGCCGCGGCGGCCGCCGCCAACGTTGCGTCGGGCGTCGAGCGCGCGGTCGAGCTGGTAGCGAGCAGTGGCGTTGGCGTGCGCGCTGAGCCGCTCCGGCCGCTGACGGACGAGCAGGCCGCCGCCGTGCGCGCGCAGCTGCGCGAGATGCGGAGCGAGCCGCTCGCTGCGACGCAACGCGCCGCCATGCGGGCGGGCACGGTGCTTGGCATGAGCTGGCAGGGCGTCGAGCTGCTGCTCGAGCTGTGCGATCTGCGGCTGCGCGGCGATACGATGGGCGCGGTGGTGCGCGCGGTCGTCCTCCCGCTCACGCGCGCCGGCGACGACGACGCTCACGGCGGAGAGGACACACGCGATCCCGCTCACCGCGGCGAGGATCTGCGCGCCGCCGCTTCGCCTCCACGCGCGTCGCCTCCACGCGGCTGCGCGCTGCTTGAGCTGCTGCTCGGCGTCTCGCGCGACGGCGTGCCGCTCGTTGGTCGGGTGAGCCGCTTCCACTCGTACGCGTGGGCGGAACCCCTCCAGTCGACGCTGCGTGCGTTGCGCGCGCACCTCGTGCGTGCGGATGAGCGTGCAAGCGTGTACCTGTGGTGGGACATCTTCTGCCAGTCGCAGTGGGAGGCCGCGCAGGTCGAGCGCACCTTTGACGTCGCCGTCTCGCAGTGCGACGCGCTCCTCCTCTCGGTCCCCGACCCGTCCAGGCCAATCGCCACGAGCCGCGTGTGGGTACTTTTCGAAGTCATGTCCGCCGTCGTTGCACGCAAGCCTGTGGACGTGCTCGTCAACCCGCTCGCGCTCGGCAGCGGCGCCGCCGCCTACGTGAACGACGACGAGCTCGACGTGCGCAGGGCGCAGGCGACGCGTCCCGAGGACCGCGCGCACATCCTCGCCCTTGTGCGCGAGCGCGTGCCCGGCGGCGCGCAGGCGCTCAACGAGGGTGTGCGGCGCGTGGTCGTTCGCGGTTTCTTGCGCGCAAGCATGCGCAGGCGCGCCGCCGCCGGATTTGTCGAGTCCGCCCGGCACGCGCACGAGCTGCGCGCCGTCGTCTCGTGCGAGCTGCCAGCACGTGGCGGCGCGCTCGAGGCGCGTGGCCTGCCCGCGACGAGCGGCCCGGCGGCGCGCGGCGTGCCGCTCGGTTGGACGGCGGCGACGGTCGCCACGCCGCTCGACGCGACCGCGCCGCTCGACCGCACCGCGCACGCCGGCCGCGCGCTGCTGTGCGTGCGCGGCGGCAGCACGTTTGCCAAGAAGGCGACCGCCGCTCGCGACGCGGGCGCGGTCGCGCTCATCATCATCAACGAGCAGGGCGCGCCGATGCCGACGCGTGTGCGCGCCAACGACAACGAAGCGCTGCCTGTCGTCATGCTCGACTCGGCCAATGGCGAGCCCATCCTGCGCGCGTGCGCGGCCGCGCAGGGGGGCGGGGGGGATGGCATGCGCCTGAGCGTCCGTTACGAGCACAACGACCTGGGCGGCGTGGGCATTCATGGCGAGACGATCAAGGCGCTGCAGAGGCTGTGACGCGCTGCTCGCGTGGACGACCTAGGCGTATATACGGTTTGTCCGAATCCGATGGGTGTGCCACTTGGGCACACCCCCTTGCGCGTGTTTGGGAAGGGGCGTGAGCCCCCTGATGCGCGCGCGAAGGGCGACGGTGTAGCCTCGAATTGCCTACCAGTGTAGGCTTGGGGACAATGCCGTGTACACGACGTCCTGGCGAGCGCGCGCAGCCTGAGCGTATCGGTCACCACACGGGCGCCCAGCGGTCCTCGCCTCGCCGCCACCGTGGGCGACGCTGCGTCGCCACGCGGAAGCAGTGCTGCGCGGCGGCGCGAACAGCGCTACCGCGTCTGCAGCGCGAACGAACGCCTGCGCACAGCCACGCGGGACACAAGCTCGGGTCGGCTGGCGCGAGGATGCGCGAAGGGCCGGCCGGATGCGCGATGGCGCGCGCGCGCACCCGGTGCGCTCTCGCGGAACGGCCCCTCTCGCACAAGGCGCTGGACCAGGCCGGCTTGGCACGCCCTGTGCGACAGTGGGCGGTCGCGCCGGCAAATGCGATCGGGCGCTGGTGGGTGGGCCCAAGGGCCGAGCGCAGGGGCGCGCACGCAACACCGCGTGGCGCGCGCGGGGCGCTGCTCGCTGCAGCAGGCGCGCGTCGTCGCACCTGCCTGCGCTCACGCGCGCGCGTCCATCGTCGACGCCTGTTCAACCCCATGCCATGCCCGCCCCCTCCCCCGGCCCCTCGCCTTGCCAGCCCCACATCCCCCCCAACCCCCCCCCAAGCCGCGCCAACGGGCGAACAGTCTCACGGCACGAAGAGCGTTCTCCGCGCAATCGGCCGTCTCGCGACGCACAGGTCGCGGCACGGTCGTCGGTGCTGACGGTCGCCACGGCCGCTGCTCGCGCAGCGGCCGCAGCAGCCACGTCACCCGCCGTCGTCGCCATCGCTGCCACTCTCGTCGTCGTCGTCGCTGCCGCCCTCGTCGCCATCGCCAGCGCCATCGTCGCCGCCGTCACCGTCGCCGCCGCCGTCGTCATCGTCGTCATCGTCGTCGTCGTCGTCATCGTCGTCGCCGCCGCCGCCGCCGCCGTCGTCGGCACACGCCTCCCACACGGCTCGCACCAGCTCCTAGCGATCGGGCGTCGAGGTGATGTCGTCGGCCCGCCCGTCGAGCTGCGCGATCATGTCGAGCACGTCGTGGTAGATGCCGCGCGCGCCCGCCAGGTCGCGGTGCTCCACCATGCGCCCACCGTCGCAGCGCGGGCAGCGCAAGAGCGCGTGGACCTTGCGTGCTGAGCCGCGAGCGGCCGGCAGAAAGTCCTGCTCGACGACCGCGCAGCAGCGCTGCAGCTTGCCCGGCGTGACCTCGCGCACGCGCGAGCAGTGCATGCTCGTGTACGGCTCGGGAACGTAGACCACCGCCACGCCGCGCGCGCGCAGCGCGCGCGTCACGCCGACGAGGAAGGCGGGCGGCGCGCCCTTTGGGTGCGCGCCCGGCCGCCCGCGGCCACGCATGCGGCCGGCGCGCTGGTCGCGCAGCCAGTCGCCGACGCAGACGAGCAGCTGCGACTTCTTCACGCCGTCGACGCAGTGCGCCCCGATGACCGCCTCTGCCGCGCGCGCCGCCGCACGGCCGCGCGCCGCGCCGTCGCTGCGCCAGCGCTCGCGCCGCCGCTCGCGCGGGAGGTAGACGGCCGGCCCCGCACGGTCGCGCACCGCCTGCCCACCGTCGCGGCGGGCGAGGAAGTCGTCCTTGTCCACGGCGTTGGCGCTCGGCAGGTCCCCCAGCGCCGCCTCGAGCGCCTCGACGACGAATTTGCCCTGCGCGTCCGTGCGCGTCGCGCGCCGCGCGTTGAAGGTCGCATCCGCGCGCCGCGCAAAGCCGGCGCCGCGCGCGCGCTGCCGCTGCGTCATCTGCGTGCTGACCGCGCCGCGCCGCGGGAGGCGCGAGAAGGTCGTCCAGCCGCATGGCCCGGCGTCGATGGCCACGACGTTGCGCAGGCCCGTGCGCACGAGCAGATGCAGCTGCCGGGCCGACGCGTGCAGCAGCGGAGCGCGCGGCTCGCGGCAGCGGCGCGCGAGCCACTCGCCCTCGCGCGCGCCAGCGGCGGCCGTGCCCGCCTCGGCGCCGTCCGTCGCCGGCGCCGCGCTGTCCGACGGCTCGACGGGCGCCGGCACGCGCACGTGGCAAAACGCGTGCACGCCGACGCCGTCGGTGTCGACCGACGTGACGGGCTCCCGGCCCGGCAGGTGCGCGGGCGGCAACGGCGTGCGCCCCACCCACGTCCGCCGCGCGTCGGCGGCGAGGCCGGCGGGCGGCCGCTCGCGCCCGGCGTAGTCGAAGGCGCGATTGGAGATGTCGAAGACGAGCGCAAAGATGCGGTACCTCATCCGCACGTCGCTCGTCACCGGTCGGCCTTCCTTGTTGAACGGCACGGCCGGCGTGCCGTCGTGGTTGAGCAGCCCGCGCGCCCAAGCCCGCACGGCGGTGCGGTCCGTCTCGGACGCGCTGGCCCAGATTGCACGCGCGTCGAGGCGCACGTAGCGCGGCACCTGCGCCTGGCGCCGCGGCAGGATGCCGTACGGTGGCGCGGTGCCGGTCAGCTCGGTGTACACGCCCGCGAGCCGGCGCAGCAGCGCGTGGCCCTCTTTCCGGTGCTCCTTCCGCTTGAGGAAGTAGTTGGTGTAGTGGCGGGTGCCTGTCCACTCCTCGGTCGATGCGCACGTGTAGTCCACGCCCTTGAGGACCATCGCGCCCAGGTGCGGCCTGAGCGCCATCGGCGCGTCGCCCGCCGCGCCACTTGCGTCGCCCGTGAGCAGCAGCGTCGAGAGCGCCTTGGCCAGCGCGTTGCGCTCTTCGCGCTTGCGAGGCGCGTTCGCGTCGCGCTCCACGGCGTAGCGCACAATCGCCTTGAGCAGCGGCGACACGACGCGCCGCGGGTGCTCGATGCACGCCGTCGCCACCTCCGTCGCGGCAAAGTCCATCACGTCTCCCAGCTTGCGCTTGCTGCACGGCCGATCCGCATCCATCACACGGCGGCACGCCTCCTTGTACAGCGCCTTGGCGCGGGCGTGGCCCGATTCGCCGTCCGTACGGTGCCTCGTGCCACCGACGCCGATGCTCTGGAAGACGGCCTGCACGACCGTCTTGTTTGGCACGGTCGTCTCCGCTTGGCCCTCGCAGCGAGCCTGGACGTTGAGCGCGTCGTAGACGCGCACGACTGTGTGCTGCACCTCCACGACGAGCGCGTTCATCCAGTCGCGCGCCTCGTCGTGCACAGCGTGCGGCCCCGTGTTGCGCGTCGAGCCACGCCCGCCTCGTGCGCCGACGCCCGTCGTGCCGTCGCCCTTGGCGCGGCCTCGGCCGCCCGTCGTGCCGCCCCCGCCCGCATCGCGCGCGCCCGCGCCGCCCGACTCGCCGCCGCCCGACGCGCCGCCGCCGCGCCCGCCGCCGCCGCGCCCGCCGCGCGCCGGCGACGCCGAGCGGCCGCGGCCGCGCGCGTCCGACGGCGGCGCCGACGCGCCGCGGCCGCGGCCGCGGCGCGTCGGCGGCGGCGCCGAGGCGCCGCCGTGGACGCGCGCGCGCGCCGCCGAGCGGCCGCGCGGTGGCGCCGCCGAGCGGCCGCGCGGTGGCGCCGACAGCGCGTCGGGCATCGGCTCGTCTGGCAACTCTTCGCGCGGCGGCGCGTCGGGCATCGGCTCGTCCGGCGACGCGGCGGGCGGCGCGGCCGGCAGCTCGGGCGGCGGGCCGGCCGGCGCGCCCACGCGCGCCGCAAATCCCTCGCACGGATGGCCGCTGCCGGCCGGCGGGCGCGCCGCCTGCAGGCCGCCACCGTCGCCGATGCCGTGCTCGCCGATGCTGCGCGTCATCAGCCCGTGCAGGCAGTCGAGCACCGCCGCGCAGCGCGCCGCCTCAACGCCGCCCTCGCCGCCGGGCGCGCGCACGAGCAGCTCGACCACCGCGTCGCGCAGCGCCGGCGGCCCGCCGGCCTCGGCGGCCGGGCCCACGCACGCCGAGCGCAGCTCCGCGACGAGCCCCTCCGCGAGGTCGCGCGCCTCGCGCCCCCCCTCGTTCGCAAAGGCGTAGCACACAAAGTTGGCCGCCGCGCCGTGGCGACGCCTTGGCTGGTCGGCGACGAGCAGCCCGGCGGGCGCGTCGGCGCCCTCGCGCCACAGCACGACGGCGAGCAGCGCGCACGCGCCGGCCAGCGCCTCGCGCCCCTGGCGCACGAGCTCCGGCCCGTCGCGCAGCGCGAGCGCCACGCGCAGCGTCCGGCGCTGCTGCGACTGCCGCGTGAGCCAGGTGCATGCCGCCGCAAAGGCGTCGACGCGGACCGTCCCGCCCGGCGCGCTCATCGACGCGCGCAGCGCGTCGGCCGCGTCGGCCGCGGCGGCTGCGACGGACGCGGCAACGGCCTCGGCGTCGGCGGCCACGTCGGCGACGTCCGCGTCGCCGGCCTCGGCGCGCGCGCGCGTCGTCGGCGCGACGCCGTCGACGGTCGCCCACTCGACCAGGAGCGCGAGCTGCCGCCGCACCGCGTGCAGCGCGTCGTCGATGCCGCGCGCGGTGGCGAGCGCGGCGACGGCGGCGACGCCGCCCTCGGCGTCTGCGGCGGCCGCGACGCGCTCGGAAAGAGAAGCATGGCGACGCGCGAGTTGGACGCGCGCGTCGGCTGCGGCGCGCGCCGCACGCACACCGCCACGCTGGGCGCGAGCAGCGCCGCGGCGCGCCGCAGCGCGCCGTGCGCGCGCGCGTGCGCCCACCGCGGCTGGCCCGTCGTCGGGTGCGTCGCGCGCGTCGGCACGAAGCCGTCCGCGCGCGCCACGGCGCCGTCGGCGGTCACGTGCAGCACGAGCAGCGCCGCGCCGACCTGGCTCATGGGGAGGGGCACGAGCACGCGCGCCGGCTTGCCCGCCGCGTTCGCCGCGCCGAGCGCGCGCGCGAGCGCGTCGGTGCCCGCCGCGGGCGCCTCCGCGTCGGCCATCTCCATCGCACCCGCGGCCTCCGTCGCGCCGGCGGCCTCGAGCGCGAGCAGCTGTGCGGGCGTGAGCATGTGCAGCACGCGCGCATCGCCGCCCGGCAGGGTGTGCACCTGCGCGATGTGCGCCGCCTCCGCGGCGAGGACGGCGAGCGGCAGCTCGGGCCTGCGCCGCTGAGCGATGGCGCGCCGCCCCTCCTCGGCCAGGCGCGCGCCGCGGCAGCTCGCCGCCACGCGCCCCTCGAGCGACGCCTCGTACGCCGCTTTGAAGACCTTCTCGCTCGCGCACCGGGCGTGCGGCGGCGCGTCGAGGTGCGCGAGCGGCTTGGGGTGCGGCGGCGCGAGCGCGGCGCGGTGGCGCTGCGCGCGCGCGGCGCCGACGGCCCGCTCGGCGAGCAGCCGCTCCGCGTACTCGACGGTCGGGCGGCTCGCCGCTCGACGCGCCGCAGCGTCGCGCGCGCCCTCCGAGCCCGGCCTGCTCACGCCCTCGAGCCAGCGTCGATCGACCGCAAACGGGTCGCGCGGCAACGCCGCGACCCGCGCCGACCGGCGGATGCTAATCGGCCGCTTGCCCGGCGCCCCGCTCGTCGCGCCCTCGTCCTCGGCCGCTCCCCGCGCGCCGTCGTCGTTGCCACCCGCGCCCGCGCCGCTGCCGCCTGCGCCGCTGCCGCTGCCACACGCGCCCGCGCCCGCGCCGCTGCCGCTGCCGCCGCCGCCCGCGCCCGCGCCGCCCGCGCCTGGGCCCGCGCGCGCCGTCGCATCGGCCGTCGCAGGCGGGTCGGTGCGCTCGTAGAGCAGCGCGCACAGACTCCAGCGTCGCAGCCCGTCGGCGTCCGACTCGACGCCCGCCGCCGCGCGCGCCATCTCGGCCCAGCGCGCGAGTCGCGCCCGCCCGCCCGCGCAGCGCACCCACATCCCACCGTGGCGCGCGAAGGCCACCACGTTCGCCGGCGCGCGGCCGCTGCGCACGAGCACGCCGCGCAGCTGCAGGCGCGCGCGCGCGGCGCGGCGCGTCGGCGCGTCGGCCGAACCTCCGGCCTCCGCGCCGCGCACCGGCGCCACAGCCCGGTCGGCCGCACCGCCGTCGTCGAGCGGCACGCTCTGCGCGAGCGTCGGCGGCGCGCCACCACGCGGCGCGCCGCCGCCCGGCGCAACGCGGACGACGACCGCTCGCGGCACGGCCACCGCCGCGAGCGCGTCCTCGCCACTCAGCTCGCCCCGCAGCCACGCGCCGAATTCGGCTGCGGTCGGCGCCTCCGCGCCGTCGACCGGCGCGTACGTCACGGTGGGGACGCCTCCGTCGCTCTCGTCCAGCAGCGCGTCGGCGAGCTGCGCGACGAGCGCGGCCGGGTCCATGTCCGCCGCGCCCGCGCCCGCGCCGCTCGCGCCGAGCGCCGCCGCGAGCTCGACCGCGGCGTCCCGCGCCGCGACCTCCCCCGCCACCTCCGCCGCGATCGTCTCCTTTGGCGCGTTGGCGTTGAGCGCGGGCGCGCGCAGGGCGCGCAGCGCGCGCCGCACGAGGCCGCCGATGGCGCCCGCGTCAACGTCAACGGCGCCGTCGCCGGCGTGCGCAAACGTGGTGCCAAACAGCGCGTGCAGCGCCGCGCCGAGCACGGCGGGGACGTTGGCGCTCGCGGCGAGGGCGAGGGGCCGTCGGCGCGCGCCCTCGTGCACGCCCTGCGGCACGCCACGCGCTCGCTCGAGCTTGCGCACGCGCGGGTTCGGCCGCAGCCGGGGCGGCGCCGCGTTGGCGGCCTCGAGCTTGAGCTCCGCTCGGCGCGCGCGCACGCGCCGCCAGTGCCGCGCGACGAGCGGGAGCGCAACGTCGACCCACCTCGCGTCCCGGCGCACCACGTGCGCCAACGGTCGGACGTTGACGAAGGGTGCGTCCTGCAGGTACACGGACGACGCGAGGCCGAGGCAGAGCATGCCGAGCTGCAGCTGCGGCACGTCCGTCGACGGCGGACCGGCGGCGTGCATCTTGACCTCGCGCGCGCCCGTCTTCGTCTTGACCTCGACGTAGTGCAGCGTGTCCTTGGGGTCGAGCCACAGCGCGTCGGCCGAATGGGCGAGCGGCGCGTGCGGCTGCGAGTGCTCCCACGGCACGAGCGGCAGATTCCGCACGATGGTGCCGCCGTGCGCTTGGACAAACCTCGCGAGCGCCAGCGGCTCGTTGATGTGGCCCTGCGTCATCTCCGGCGTCGTGATGCCCACAGTCGCCACGCGGCGCGCCTGCACCTCGACGAGGTTGTCGAGCATCGCGCCGTCGCCCCCGAGCACGGTGCGCGCGGTGCTGCCCGTCGTGTAGTCGAGGCGCTCCTCGAGCCACGCGGGGGTGTTCTGCGCGGGTGCGCCCGCCCGCACGCGCGCGAGCACCGACCGCAGCGCCGCCGCATCGCCACCGCGCGTCTCGAGGTCAGTCGCCAGCTTCGCGAGCGCATCCACCTCCTCGAAGGCGTCAACGATACGCCCACCGGGCGGACGTGTCGGCGGCTCGAGTTGCGCAAACGCGGGGCCGGGGCGGGGCGCCCTGGCGGAGCCGGCGCCACCCGCGCCGCCGCCGCCGCGCCCGCCACTGCCGCGCCCGCCGCCGCGCCCGCCGCCGCGCCCGCCGCCGCGCCCGCCGCCGCCGCCGCGCCCGCGCCCGCCGCCGCCGCCGCCGCCCGCCGCGCCGCCGCCGCCACCGCCGGCAGCGGCTGCTCGCACGCCGGGCTCGTCCGCGCCCGAGGCGCCGGCGTCGACCGCCCCGTGGGGCTGCGCCGCCGCCCGCGCCGGCGCGCGACGCGCGGGCGGCGTGCGCGCGCGTGCGAGCGCACCCTCGTCGCCCACGCCACCGCCACGCCCACCGCCGCGCCCGCCGCCACCGCGCGCGCCGCCCGACGAGCGGCCGCCCCCGCCTCCGCCGCGCCCGCCGGCGCCGCCGCCACGCGCGTCGCGCCGCGCCTCCTCCTCGTCCGCCGTCGCGCCCGAAACGGCCGCCGCGCCCGGCCCGGCGGTGGCCAGCCCGGCGGCGGCGGCGACGGGCGCGTCCGCGGCCGCCGCGGTGCCCGCCCGGCCACGCTCGCCCAGCGGCGCGCGCGGCGGCTCGGCTTCGACCGTCACGCCGGCGACCGCGCCTCGGCCACGGGCGGCGGCAGGGGCCGGCGCGCCTCGCGCCGCCGCGCGCGGCGCGGCGGCGCGAGGCGCGGTGCTCGGCCCTGCGCCACCCGTCGTGACGGCGCGGAGCGCCGCCGCCGGCTCGCCCGCCGAATCGAGGCCGCTCGGCCCGGCGGGCGGCCCGACGCGCGCCCGCGCGGACGGGCGGTCGTCCGCCTCGTCCTCGTCGTCGGGCGGGCCGCCCGCTGCGTCGGGCGGCGCGAGGGAGCCGCGCTCGTCGCGCGCCCAGGCAACCGCCGCGTCGAGCAGCGCGCGCGACGCAGCGCCCGCCTTGTTGCCCGCGCGGCCGGCCATCGCCGCCGCGACGACGGCCTGCGCGTCGCGCGCCGCGCGCGCGAGCAGCGCCATGCTCCGCCGCATGTCGTCGAATGCGGCGACGACGTTGCCGCAGCCGCGCTTGCGCAGCGCGCTGCTGAGGTGCGGCGTGCGCACGGAGACGACGGCCGCGTGCGCATCAATCGCCGGCCAGACGGCCAGCGTCCCGACGCCGCCCGCCGCGTGCAGTTGCGCGACGGCGCTCGGGCGCTGCTCGCCCGCGCCGCCGGCGCGCGCCGCGCACTCGACGAGCCATCTGCCGCTGTCGCGCCCACCGGCGAACTCGTACGTCGCGGCGAGCGCGTAACGCGCGCGCACGGCCGCGAGCACCGCCGCGTTGATGGCGCCCGCCGCGGCCTCGCTCCGCCGCGGCTCGGCCGCGCCCGCCGCGCCGCCGGCAGCGTCCGCGTCGGCGCCGGCGGCGTTGCCGGCGCAGGCGGCGCGGCGCGCGTGCCCGCCGGCGCACGGATCCGCCTGCTGCGTGACCGCACCGTCGCGCGCGCAGTGCAGCGCCTGCAGCCGCGGGCAGAACCAGAGCGGGTTGGCCGCCTCGAGGCAGAGCGCGACGACGTCGCGCCCCCACCCGGCGCGCGCGTCGGCGAGCAGGTGCGTCGCGAGCTTGGACGTCTGCGCGTCGGCGTGCGCGCCGCCGCCCTCGCCCTCGACGAAGAGGCCGCCCGCGCCCGCCGGACAGCGGGCGAGCACGACGAGCAGGGGCTCCGCCGCCGTCCCCGCCCGCGCCAGCTCGTTCGGCGGCACGAACGCGACGCCGCTCCCGCGCGGCCCGTCGCCGGCGCGCACGAGCGCCGCGCAGCACCGCGCGCCCGCGAGCCGCTCGACGGCCGCGCGCACGTGCGCGAGCGCGGCGCGGGCGCCCAAATCCGAGGGCGGCGCGACCTCTGCGAGCTGCGGCTCCGTCAGCTGCAGCGTGCCCGGCCGCACCGAGAGCACGGCCAGGTAGTAGGCGCTGAGCAGCTCGGGCGGCAGCTCGTGCGCGCTCCGGTGGCGCAGCGCCTTGGCGCAGCCGTGCACGTCGCCGTGCAGCGCCGCGGCGCGCCCACCGCTGATCAGGCAGGGCGGCGCGTCGCCGAGCGCGCCGAGCGCGAATGCGGCGGCCGACGAGCCCTGCGGGCCGATCGCCGCCCGCGCGATGTCGTGCGCGGCGAGCGCCAGCTCCTCGTCGCGCGCGTCGAGGCGCACGGCGGGCGCGCCGGCGGCCGCGCGCGCGGACAGCGCGCGCGCGGGCAGCGCGCGCGCGGCCGCATCGCGCGCCGCCGTGCACGCCGCCGCCGCGGCCGCCGCCCCCTCGAGCGCGCTCGCCGTGCGGTAGCGCGTGCGCGCCGCGACGAGCGCGGCGACCACGGCGGTCGAGCGCGTGCCGGCCGCCCTCGACGCGCTCCACGTGCCCTGGCGGCGGCTGCGGTGCGTCGGCCGCGGTGGGCGCGGCTGGGCTCGCGGCGCGGCGCACGCTCGCGAGCACGCCGCCGGCGTCGGCAGCGTCCTCGCCCGTCGTGCGCACGGCGTCGACGCGCGTCCAGCCGCCGAGCGTCAGCCTGCGCCCGGCCGCCGCGCGGTCGCGCCCCGACGCGGCGCCGAGCTCGCCCGACACGACGAGCGCGCTCGCGCCCGCGGCGCCGTGCAGGTGCGCCGCGATCAGCACGTAGGAGCTCCGCCCTGCGTTGCGCGCCTCGCGCTGCGCGCGCAGCATGTGCTCGTCGATCGCGCCGTCGCGGTCGTCGCCCGCCGCCTGCAGCCGCTCGCACGCGCGCGCGCCGAGCACGACGACGTGCGCGCGCTCGGGCGCGCCGCGGCGCGCGCGCGCGCGCTTGGCGGCGGGGGCGCGCGCCTCGTCGGCGGCGGCGCGCGCGAGCGCGAGGGCGACGTCGAACGCCGCGGCGTCGAGCGCGCCCGCCGTCGACGCGAGCGCGCGGGCGGCCTCGGGCACCTTGCGCGCGCATCGGAACGCCTCGCGCAGGTGCGCGCTCGGGGCGCCGCCGCCGCCGCCGCCCGAGTGCGCCGCGCAGCACGCCGCCTCGAGCGCGACGAGACCCTCGCCGCCCGACACGATCGCTGCGAGCTCGCTCGACGCCTGGCTCGCGCGCTGGACGGCGGCGTCGAGGAGCGCTCGGCGGTCATCGGCGGCCGGCGCCGGCGCCGCCGCGGCGGCGGCGGGCGCGCCCGCCGCCGAGGCGCGCGCGCGGCGCGTCCGTGCCGCGCCGACGAGCACGGCATCGCCGCGCGCGAAGCGGCGCGGCGCCGCGCCCACGGGCCGCTCGTCCGCCGCGCGGTCGCGCCCCCACGCCCACGGCGTCGCGTGGCCGACGGGCTCGGCGCGGCCGCCGCGCGCGCCGCCGTGCCGGCGCCGCGCGGCCGCCGCCGCCCTTGCGCACACGGCGGCGAGCGGGCGAGGGCCGCGCGCGCCCGCCACGCCGCCGTCTCCGCCGGCGTGCAGCGTCCACTCGACGTCCCCGCGCCCGCGCGCGACGGCGAGCAGGACGTCGATCTCGAAGGCGCCCGCGAGCGCCGCGCACGCGAGCTGCGCGGGCAGCGGCCGGCCGCACGCGCCGCCCGCGCGCAGCGCGTTGATCTCCTCAACCGTCCAGCCGTCGTGCGCGTCCGGGTTGGCGAGCAGCCACTCGACCAGCGCCACGCGCATCGCGCCCGGCGGGCCGACACGCGCCGCCGCCGCAGCGGGCAGCGCCGCGAGGACGGCGGCGAGCAGGCAATCGTTGCCCACGGGCGCGGCTGCGCCCGCGGCGCCAGCGCCGTGCGCGGGCGGCGGGCGCGCCGCGAGCGCGCGCGTGCGCACCGCCGCGCGGAGGGTCGCGGCGAGCACGGCGAGCTCGCGACGCGCGCCCTCCGCCTCGTCGGCGGCCGCGCCGCTCGGCGGCGCGTGCAGCCGCGACGCCAGGACGGCGAGCGCGCCGGGCAGCCACGGCACGAGGCCGGCGATAGGCTCGGCCGCGACGGCGGCGCACGCCGCCGAGGCGTCGGCACGGCGTGCGACACCGCCGGCGGGCCGCGTCTCGCGTGGCGCCACCGCCAGCGCGGGCTCGGCTGCGGCGTCCGCGTCCGCGTACGACGCAGCGCGCCGCACGGCGAGCTCGGCGGCGGCGGGCGGGGCGGCGGCGGGCGGGGTGTCGGCGGGTGGGGTGTCGGCGGGCGGGGCGGTGGCGGGCGATGTGGCGGTGGGCGAGGTAACGGCAAGCCAGGTCGCGATCGACGAGGTGGCGATGCGCGAATTGACGATAGGCGAGGTCTTCACGGGCGGAGTGACGGGGAGCGAGGTGTTCACGGGCGGAGCGGGGACGGGCGGGGTGTCGACGAGCGAGTTGACGACGGGCGAGGTGTGCATGAGGGGGACTGGCGGGGTGTCGACGAGCGAGTTGACGACGGGCGAGTTGTGCACGGCGGGGACGGGCGGGGTGTCGACGAGCGAGTTGACGACGGGCGAGGTGTGCACGAGGGGAACGAGCGGGGTGTCGACGAGCGAGTTGACGACGGGCGAGTTGTACACGGCAGGGACGAGCGGGGCGTCGACGAGCGAGTTGACGACGGGCGAGGTGTGCATGAGGGGGACGGGCGGGGCGTCGACGAGCGAGTTGACGACGGGCGAGGTGTGCATGAGGGGGACGGGCGGGGTGTCGACGAGCGAGTTGACGACGGGCGAGTTGTACACGGCAGGGACGAGCGGGGTGTCGACGAGCGAGCTGGCGACGGGCGAGTTGTACACGGCAGGGACGGGCGGGGTGTCGACGAGCGAGTTGACGACGGGCGAGTTGTACACGGCAGGGACGAGCGGGGTGTCGACGAGCGAGCTGGCGACGGGCGAGGTGTGCACGACGGGGACGGGCGGGGTGTCGACGAGCGAGTTGACGACGGGCGAGTTGTACACGGCAGGGACGAGCGGGGTGTCGACGAGCGAGCTGGCGACGGGCGAGGTGTGCACGACGGGGACGGGCGGGGTGTCGACGAGCGAGCTGACGATGGGCGAGGTGTGCACGAGGGGAACGAGCGGGGTGTCGACGAGCGAGTTGACGACGGGCGAGGTGTGCACGAGGGGAACGAGCGGGATGTCGACGAGCGAGTTGACGACGGGCGAGTTGTACACGGCAGGGACGAGCGGGGTGTCGACGAGCGAGTTGACGACGGGCGAGGTGTGCATGAGGGGGACGGGCGGGATGTCGACGAGCGAGTTGACGACGGGCGAGTTGTACACGGCAGGGACGAGCGGGGCGTCGACGAGCGAGTTGACGACGGGCGAGGTGTGCATGAGGGGGACGGGCGGGGTGTCGACGAGCGAGTTGACGACGGGCGAGTTGTACACGGCAGGGACGAGCGGGGTGTCGACGAGCGAGTTGACGACGGGCGAGGTGTGCATGAGGGGGACGGGCGGGATGTCGACGAGCGAGTTGACGACGGGCGAGTTGTACACGGCAGGGACGAGCGGGGCGTCGACGAGCGAGTTGACGACGGGCGAGGTGTGCACGAGGGGAACGAGCGGGATGTCGACGAGCGAGTTGACGACGGGCAAGTTGTACACGGCAGGGACGAGCGGGGCGTCGACGAGCGAGTTGACGACGGGCGAGGTGTGCATGAGGGGGACGGGCGGGGTGTCGACGAGCGAGTTGACGACGGGCGAGTTGTACACGGCAGGGACGAGCGGGGTGTCGACGAGCGAGTTGACGACGGGCGAGGTGTGCACGAGGAGAACGAGCGGGGTGTCGACGAGCGAGTTGACGACGGGCGAGTTGTACACGGCAGGGACGGGCGGGGTGTCGACGAGCGAGTTGACGACGGGCGAGTTGTGCACGGCAGGGACGGGCGGGGCGTCGACGAGCGAGTTGACGACGGGCGAGGTGTGCACCGGCGGGGCGTCGGGCCCGTCGGCGGCGCGCAGCGCGCCGACTTGCGCGCCCAGCATGTCGAGCCGCGCGGCCAGCGCGGCGATGCTGGCAAAGGTGCGGTCGAGGTGGCGCCCCCCCGCACGTGAAGGGCTGCCGGCACACACAGAGCGGCTCGGCGCGCCGCGCGCCCGACCGCGCGGCGCGCGCGCGCGCCCGGCGCGCGACATCGGGGTGCAGGCCGCCCGCGTCGTCGCGCGCGGCGTGCGCCGACTGGAGCGCACGCGCCGCGCGCCGGTCGAGCACTGCGCGCCGGCGCAGCTCGCGCCGCGGCGGCGAGCGCGGCGAGTCGTCCGGCGCGCCGCCATCTGCGGCTGGCGCGGCCTGCGAATTCACGGCAGCGGCCGGGGCGGCGCAGCCTCCGCATGCGTGCAGCGCGCACGGCGAGGCCGCCCTCGCGCGGCGAGTCGCGGCCGCGCCGCTCGCCACGCCCTCGCCGCACGGCGCGCACACGACTGGCGGCAGGTCGTCGACGTCGTCGGGGCTGCCGCCGGTCGGCTCGCCCGCAGGTGCGGGCGCGTCGGCGGCGCGTGCCGCGCGCAGCTCGCTCGGCGGCGCACGCGCGCGACACCGAGCCAAATAGTAGAAGCGCCGATCGGCGCGCTGTCCGCCGCACAGACGCGCGCCCTTCCTGCGCAGCGCGCGTGGAAATGCCGCCGGGCGCAGTGCGGGCTCCGCGGCGGCGGCGGCGGCGCATGGCTCGACGGCTGCGGGCGGCGCGCCGGCAACGTGGGCAGGCGGCGATGTGGCGCCACCGTCGGAGGCGCCGCCGTCGGTGGCGGGCGGTCCGACGGCGCACGCCGCCGCGGCCACGCGGCGCGCCGCCCACGCCGCGCCCGCTCTCGCCACGTCCGCCGTGCACGCGCCCAAGAGCGGGGGCGCGGTCGCGACGCCGGCCGCCCAGCGCGCGCCCGCCGGCGCGGCGCGGGCCGCCCACACGAGCGCGGCGAGGAGCAGCAGGAAGCCCACCGCGCGGACCACCGTCGAGCGGCACGCTGCGCGCGTCCTCGCCGACGCGCGCCGCGCGACGCGCCGCCGCCGCCGCCGCGCGTCCGCCGCCGAGCCGGCAGCAGTCGTCGCGCGCGCCGCCGCCGCCGCGTTGTCTTCGGGCGCGCGCGTCGTCGCGCGCGTCGCCGCCACGCTGCGCGCCCAGCCGCTCGCCGCCGCCGCGCAGCTCCCCACCGCGCAGGCCGCAGCCCACGCGGCGCCCGGCGGCGCCGGGCCCATCGTCCACGCGCAGCCGAGGGAGCAGGCCGCCGCGCAGAACGCCGTCCACGCCATGCTCGCCGGCGCCGAGCGCGCCGCTCTGGCGCCCACGGGCGGGAGCGCCGCTGCACTGGCCGCCGTCGCGCAGGCCGCCGCGCAGACCGTGCCCATCGGCGCCGCGCACACTGCAGCGCACGCCACCGCCACGAGCAACGCCACGCAGATCGCCGCGCCGGCCGCCGCGCCGGCCACCGCCGCGCAACGCGCCGCTGCGCCTCCCACGCGCGCGCCCACCGCCCAGATGGCGCCCGCCGACGGCGCGCACGGCGCGCGAGCGGCAGCCACGGCGACGAGCGCGCCCGTGCAGGCCGCCGCCGCGCCGGCCGCAGCCCACGCCGCGTCCGCGGGCGGCGCGCAGGACGAGCACGCGGCCGCGACGAGCGCCGCCGCGCAGCTCGCCGCGCCGATCGCCCCCGCCGCGCGCGCCACCGCGCGCGGAGGCGCGATTGCGCCCGCCGCCCGATCGCTCGCGACCTCGCGCCGCGCCGAGCACCGCGGCTGCGCGCCACGCCGCTGCTTGCAGCGCCGTCCAGCGTGCGGTGGGTGCACGCGCTGATAGCCCTCCTGCTGCCGGTCGCGCTGCTCGTCACGGATGCGGCGCCCCTCCGCGAGCCGTTCTGCCACGTCCGCGCTGGCGAGCACATCGAAGCTGTTGGCGGTGATCAGCGGGCGGCGACCAGGCGGCGCGCGCGCCGCCGACGAGGCTGGGCCGGGCGCGAGCGCGTGGAACGCGTCCGTCTGCTCGCGCGTCGCGGCCGCCGCCTCCTTGGCCGCGTCGTCGCGCGCGTCCATCGCCTCGTACCCAGCCGCCAGCTCGGCGGCGCACGCGGCGTCGCCATCGGTGGGCCGCTTCGCCGCCGCCGCCTGCAGCGCCGCTTCGCTCGCCGCCTTGTGCTCGCGCGCGGCACGCGCCGCGCGCCGACGCGCGAAGTTGTGCATCGCAGCGCGAGCGAGCGCCTCAGCGACGACGCGCGCGTGCCCATCCCCCTCCCGCTGCGCCGCGCCGCTGTGCGCGTCGCAGTGCGCGACCAGCGTGCGGAGGAGGCGCACGAAGAGCGGCGCCTCGTCGTACGGCCCTGCGGTCGCGTCCTCGGCGAGCCCGCCGTTTTCGCGCTCGGCGAGCCTGTTGACCTCGTGCAGCATCTCCGAGAGCGCCTGCCGCTCGCGCTGCTCGGCGGGCGGGCGCGAAGCCGCGCGACGCGAACGCGGCGCGCAACCGGCCACGGGCGCGCGCGTGCACAGCGCGGGCGGGCCGCCCACGTGCGCCGCGGGGTGAGTCGGTTGGGCGCACGCGGTCGCTCGGGCGGCCGTGCGCGCGCGCACAGTGCGCAGGGTCGCGAGGAAGGGCTCGTCGAGGGCGACATCCGCGCGGAGCGTGGCGCCGAGAGCGCGCGCGAGCGCCGAGGCGTCGATCATCCAGAGCCCTCCCGGCGTGTTGCGCACCGCCTGCCGCTCGTGCGCGATACAGGGGCGCACGCGTCGGCAGGCGGCGGGGTGAAGCAGCCGGCGGACTACGCGGGCGGCGCGCTGCGCGCGCGCGCGCGCGCGCGTGCGCGCACCCTGGCCGCCGCGTCTCGCCGCGCCCGCTCCAAGGCGCGCGAATTCGCGGCTGTCGACGCCATCACCGCGGCGCCCGCGGCTCGCGCGCTGAGCAACGCGCACCCCTCCTCGTCGCTGCGCGAGTCCGTGCGCACAGAGTCGTTGACGTGGAGCGCGAGGCGCGGGCACGTGTCCGACGCAGACGGCGCGCGCGTCGCGCGCTGCTTGCGGGGCGCGACGCCCGGATCCGTGCACAGCGCCGCGATGCGGCGCCGAAGGCTAGGGCGGAGCGTGCGCATCCCGAGCAGCTCGACGAGCAGCGAGCGCAGCGCGACGACCCACGGATGGCGCGGGCCGTAGGTGCGCGAGGAGCGGCACGTGCCCAGCAGCGCGCCGACGAACGCGACGGCCACGAAGAGCGTGCCCTTTGCGACCGCCTGGCGCAAGATGTCCTCGACGTCGACGTGCGACGGGAGCGGGCGGCCGCGCGCGAGCGTGAGCATGCCGAGCTGCGTCCCGTCGCGCCGGGCGCGCTCGAGCTGCGCCGCGCCGTTGCGGCGGGCGGCGGTGCGCCCGAGGACCGCCAACACACGGCTCGCGTACCACCCGACCACCTCGGCCTCGTAGGCGGCGAGGCCGAGGCGCCTCTCAAGCTCGAGGCACGCCGAGATGGGCGCGCGGTCGCTCGCCATGACCTGCGCGAGCGCGATCGCGAGCCACGGGTACGCGGTGCCCTCGTCGCCGGCGAAGAGCGTGCACGCAAGGCGCGCGAGTGTCTCCCCCTTGAGCCGGCCGATCCACTCGCACACGTACTTCATGTCGGCCCGCATTGCGCACGGGAGAGCGCCTGCTAAGCGCGTCCCCTTCGTGGCACCGTCGGCGCCGATCGCCTGCGCGTCGGCCGCGCGTGCGCACGCCGGGGTGCGCGGGGGCGCACGCGCGCGCGTGAGCGAGTGGCCGCCGGCGCGCGCCGGTGGCGGGCGGAGCGCGTGCGGCGGACGCACGCGCGCGCGGCCGCCCGGCGCGCAGAAGTGGGCCGGCGCGACGCGACGGCGCGCACATCGCCGCGCGCGCGCGCGCTCTGCGCCGGTGCGGCAACGCGCACATCGACGATGCGCGCGTCGAGCGCGATGGCCGGCGGGGGCGCCGGCCGCGGCGGAGACGACGGCTCGGTCGGCGGGTGGGCGGAAACACGCGGCGCGATGCTTGGCGCAACGCAGCCCGTGGTCGCGGCGTTCATCGCGTCCCCAACGCGTCGAAGGCGTCAACAAGGCGGGTCAACAGGTCGGCAGGCCTGCGGGGACGCTTTTCGCGGGTGAACGGAAATCCGGTATCCGGAATGTGGCTGCATCCGCGGCCCACGTCTGCGTCGCACACATACTCATACGCGCACGCGCGCGGCGCGCATCAGACTCTGGGAGCAGCGGCGTCGTCAGATACCTCGCAAGTGAGCGCAGTGGTGCGCGTGCGGAGCCCGCCGCGCGCGCCCTGAACACCCTCACGCCCGCCCACGCCCGCGCGACGCACGTTGCACGCGCGCGCGGGCCCTGGCCGCGCCGACGACCGCGCGCGCTCGCGGCGACCCCACCATCGCAGCGTGCGTGAAATCACACGGGCCACCGGCAGGCACTGCCGAGCGGTGATACCGCCGCCGATGAGGACGTCGCCGACGATCAAGTGCCCTTTTGGCATCGCCGCTGCGGCAGATGCAGCCGCAAATGACTCCGTCGCGACGCGCGGCGACGGGCGCTGGCCTCGTGCGCTCAGCCCTCGGACCGTACGTCGCCGGGCTGCTCGAGCGCTTCGAGGCAACGACAGGACAACCGGCGCCGACGCCGGAGGTCGAGG
Organism: Diacronema lutheri; assembly: GCA_019448385.1. Lineage (NCBI taxonomy): Eukaryota > Haptophyta > Pavlovophyceae > Pavlovales > Pavlovaceae > Diacronema > Diacronema lutheri. The sequence continues at coordinate 1,460,725 of JAGTXO010000005.1, read as the reverse complement.
CGCGATCGATCGTGTCGTCAGACGACGACGACGACGAGCTGCTCTCGACGGCGGACAAGCTCATGTACCAATCCATCACGGGAGGGCTGATGTTCGCGATGGTGACGTGCCGGCCCGATCTTGCGCACGCGGTGAACATGCTGGCGCGGCGGATGTCGAGGCCGAGGGCCGTCGACCTGCGCGCCGCACGTCGCGTGCTGCAGTACCTGCGCGGCACCGAGCAGCTCGGCTTGCTCTTCAAGTACGCCGAGGACGCCGAGTGCACGACGCTGCGCGCGTTTGCCGACGCGGACTGGGCCAACGACCCCGTGCAGCGCAAGTCCACGACCGGCTACATCGTGTTCTTCAACGGTGCGCCGATCTCGTGGCACAGCGGCTTGCAGAGCACCATCTCGCTCAGCAGCTGCGAGGCGGAGTATGTCGCATTGAGCGAATGCTGCCGCGAAGTCGACTACCTCCGGAGCATCATCGACTTCCTCCCCCAGCCGTCGGCCTCGCCGACGGAGATCTTTGAAGACAATTAGGGGACGATCGATCTCGTCAACAACCCGGTGCACCACCGGCGCACCAAGCACGTCGAGGTCAAGTACCACTACGTGCGCGACGCGCAGGAGAAGGGTCGGATCGTTGTGAGCAAGGTGCACACCTCGCTCAACCACGCCGACATCATGACGAAGGCCACAGACAACGCCACGTTCGCTCGCCACGTTACGAGCTTCATGGATGCCCGCCGCTGAGTGCGTTCCGCGCGCGCGCGCGCCGCACGCACGGTGCGCGTCGAGGGGGGGGTGTTGGCATTGTGTCTGTGCTGCATGTGTGAGTGTGACTGCATGTCCGCGTGACACACATGGCGGATGTCCGTCGACGGATCCCATCGGTGGCCGGCGAAACGTTTCGCCCGCGCCTTTTGGGCGATTCGGTGTCTTGAACGAAGACGGAAAGAAACGAAGACCGCGCTTGGCCAGGCCGAGCACTAGGTGGCGCTCGACTCGCCTGGTCCGCCCATCGGGGGCAAGGATTCGGAGTGAGCCACCGCATCGACAAGTTGATCGTCTTTGGCTTCGCGCCATTTCCCAGCCGGCCCCTACGCGCCAACGGACCGGTCCCGCCCGAGCGTCGTCTCGTCTCGAGAGGCGGTCGGTGTGGTACGCCGCGCGCATCGTCAGCGCCGCGGCGTCGAGCTCGGCGGGCGACGGCGCGTACGTGACGCCGCCGCTCAGCGCCCCGTCCGCGCCGCCCCTCGTCGCGCTTGCCGCCTCCGCAGTGCGCGCAGGCGGCTTCCTGACGGCACGCGAGGCCACACTGCGCGCTGCAGGTGCATTCGCGCGCTGCATCCTCCGTCCGAAGCTCGGCCCGAGGCGCTCTGCTCTGAACGAACGGACGGCACGCCCGAGATCTCGTGGCACGCTCGCACAACATGCACCCCCAGAACTTCTCCGAGCTGCTGCCCGACGAGATCGTCGGCGACGACCTGCTCGTCGACCGGCACTACCGCGTGCGCATCCTTCGGCGCGTCGCGCCCGCCGCCGCGATGCGGACGATGTCAACTTTTGGCTCGACGGCGGGCCCGCCGACTCGGTCGTCGGCGCGTGCATGTGCGGCCGAATCTACGCGCTCAAGTGCGTGGGCCGGCTCCCGGATACTCGCGCTGCTGCGCAAGAATGTCGCGCTCGCCACGTGCCGCGCGCACCTCATGGGCCACGTGCTTTAGCGCATCGTCGGCGACCGCGGCGTCGCGCGGCTGCTGCAGCTGGTTGCAGCTCGTTCGCGTGGATCACGACACGCTCAACGCCGAGCGCCAGGCCTTGGCAGCACTGCATGACACCGGCCAAATCATGCGACGGCATGTGCGCGCGCGCCGATGCGCTCTCCAAGGACCTCGCACGGGCGCACGTGCACGCTTACAAGCTCGGTGGCTATCTGGTGTGGTGCAGCGACCGCCTCCGTGAGTGACTCTTTCAACGGAGCGCTCAAGAGCCTGGTCACGCGGTGCAGCGTGAGATCTGCTGGCTCCACGCCGAGATATCGTCGCTCGTTGCGAGTTCGCCCGAGGTTTATGCGAACGACAGCGAGGCCGCCGACTACAAGGACCACGGCGTGTGCGTCGAGATCGATGTCTTCAACCGCGACGAGGTCGAGGGCGCGCCCGTGCCCGCGACCGCGCCCACGAAGGCAGAGCCGGGCATCGAGTCCGAGAGCGTCGCGCCCGCGCCCGCGCCCGCGCCCGCGCCGGCAAGGCCGCGCACCGAGCCCGAGTGCGCCGACGTGCCGCCGAACTCGCCCAAGCTCTCGTCGGTCGACAGCCAGGCCATCGAGTACAAGACCTCCTACGCGAACCCACGTGCTCGCCACCTGCAACGCCTCGAGTTCACGCGCGCGTTCGAGTCTGTGCAGGCCGAGGTCGCTTAGTCAAAGCGCGCCAAGGTCTTGGCCACCGGCGCATCGAGGCGCTGGCTGCGCAACACGGCCGTGCGCAACACCCGCAGCTCGGCCAACGGCAAGTAGCGCGCCGGCGCAGCACACGGTAAGCCGCGGCGAGCTCAGTCGCGAAGACTGTCCGTGGCCGCGCCCTCCACGGGGTGCACGCGCACTCGGCGCGGTCCGGTCAGTCAGAGGGCCTCAGCTTGCGCGATGCCAGTAGCGATCCCCCCCGGAATCCGCCATTCTATTCTACTGGGCGTCAATCACCCAAGCCCTTCCGGTCGCCCGCATTCCGGGGTCGGACCCTCCGTCGGCCCGGCTCGGGCCCTCCGTCCGCCGCGCCCGCTCGACCCCGAATTCTACTCATAATCGGCCGGTCAGGAGGGGGGTCTCGGTCCTAAGCTCGTCCTAAGCCTCGCCCCGACCCCTCGAGCGCTCATTGGCTGGCGTTTAACCCTTGATTGTACGACCCGGGTCGTACTCTCAGCCGTACACTGGCCGGACCAGCCCGGACCGCGCCATATATAGCGACATTGCCTCGGCCTACCGCATCCTCAGGGGCTACGACCGCGCGCGCATATGCATTAGTTGGCAAAGTCGATCCTGATCGGCCGGCCGCTCAGCGGCTGGCCCGCCTTCTTCACCGCAAGGTCGACGGCGGCTTCGGAGCCAAAGTCGATGAAGCCGACGCCCTTGAAATCGCCCGTCGTCTTGTCGGTCAGCCAGCGGATCGCTGTGACCTCGCCGCAATCTGCAAAGAAGCTTTTCATCTTGTCGTCATCGATATCGTAGGGCAGGTTGCCGCAAAAGATCTTGGTGCAGCCCTCGGGCTTTTCCGAGAGCTTGTTCTCAAACTTTTTGCCGCCGCCAGCGCCGCCGCCGCCGCCCGCCTTGTCGGGGCGGCCCTTGGCGTAGCTGCACTTAAGCGGCCGGCCGAGCACGTCCTGGCCGTGCATCGCGATCGCCTTGGCGCTCTCTTCGAGCGACGAGAAGCTGATGAAGCCGGCGCCCTTGAACTCGCCAGAGTCGCGGTCGGTGATCCAGCGAATGTTGGTGATCGTGCCGCAGCTCTTGAGCGCGGCCTTGATCGAGTCGTCGTCGATGGAGTAGGAGAGGTTGCCAACGTACACTTCGAGGTTCGGCTCGCCTACCTCGTGCGGTCGGTCGCCGAAGCCGCCACCGCCCGCGCCCGCCTTGGGCTCGCGCGCCGGCTTCGTTTCGGCGGGCGTCACCTTCATGGGCCGCTCCATCAGGTCGACGCCGTTCTTGGCGAGCGCGGCGGCGGCGGCGGCGGCCGACTCAAACTCGAGGAAGCCACACCCCTTGAAGCGGCCCGACTCCTTGTCGTTGAGCCATTTGATTGACGTGATCTCGCCGCACTCCTTGAATGCGGCTTTCACCGCCGCGTCGTCGATCTGGAAGCTGAGGTTGGCAATGAAGACGGTGGTGCTGCCGCCGGCGTTCGGCGCGGCCGCGGCGGTCTTCGCCCCGCCCCCGTGAATCTTCAGCTCGTCCTCGCCGTCGTCCGCTGCTGGCTCGGGCTCGGCGCGCTTCTCGTCCTTCTTGCTCGCCTTCTTCGCCTTCTTCTCTTCAAGCTCCACCTTGGCCTTCTTGGCGGGCGGCTCGGCGTCCTTGTCCTTCTTCTCCTTCTTCTCCTTCTTCTCCTTCTTCTCCTTCTTCTTGTCCTCCGCCGCGTCCCCCTCCTCCTTCTCGCGCTTCTTCCCCTCCTTCCCCATTCGGCTGGACTGCGGTGGACACAGCGACGAGCCCGCTCACGTGGCACGCCGGAGAGCCAAAAACGGAGAACCAAAGTTGCTTCGCCCGCCATCGTGGCGACCCGCGCCGCCGCATGAGCGGCGCGCTCGAGCGGCTGCGCGCTCGCCTCGCGGCGGCGACGGCGGAGGAGCCTGCAGTACCCGTGGGCGCCACGCCGTACACGCGCTTCCAATCGCCGCTCTACACGAGCCGCGCGCCGCACCCGCGCTCGACAGGACCGGGCGTGGTCGCGCTCGACGACGAGGACGTTGAGGATCGGAAATGGTCGGTCGCAGGCTGGCTCTCGTGCTTCCTGCTCGCAAGCAATATGGCCACGTTGGTCTGCTGGGCGCTCCGCGTGCCCATTCCTGGGCTCGACTCGTGGCTGCACGCGCACGGCCTCGCGCCGAGCTGCAGCTGAGCGTGGCCGCGTGGCGAGTGGGCGTGCGCCCCGGCGGCGAGCCGAGACGTCTGGCCCCGGTTGAAGCAATCTTGCGCGCGTTGGCAGGCCCCGCAGCTGGCAGGAGCACGGTCTGGGCTGCGCATGCCGTCACACGGCGGCCTGAAAGTCGCACGGCTGTGCCCGCGACGCATCGTTGAGGGACTTCACTGAACTTTCTTTTTTGGGGGGTCCCATCGTTGCCTAGTTGCAACGCCTCGACACAGCGCGGGATGCCGTTCGCGCCTGTCGCCGAGGCCGACATGAACGTGCTCATCTTTGGCAAGTCGGGCTGGCTCGGCGGCCAGCTCGGTGAGCTGTGCGCGAACAAGGGGGTCAAATTCCAGTTTGCCAGCGCGCGGCTCGAGGACCGCGCAGCACTCGTGGAGGAGTTTGAGCGCGTGAAGCCGACGCACATCCTCAATGCAGCTGGCGTGACGGGCCGGCCAAACGTGGACTGGTGCGAGTCGCACAAGGAGGAGACGCTGCGCGTCAACGTGATCGGCACAATGAACGTTGCCGACGTTGCCAACGAGCGCGGCATCCACGTCACGCTCTTCGCGACCGGCTGCATCTTCGAGTACGACGACGCGCACCCGCTGGGCAGCGGCATCGGCTTCAAGGAGGAGGACACGCCCAACTTTCACGGCTCCTTCTACTCGCACACAAAAGCACTGGTCGAAGACATGATGCGCAACTATCCGAACGTGTGCATCCTCCGCGTGCGCATGCCGATCGGCGACGACCTCTCGTTCCACCGCAACTTCATCTACAAGATCTCCAAGTACGAAAAGGTGGTCAACATCCCAAACTCGATGACCGTGTTGCCAGAGATGATGCCCATCTCGCTCGAGATGGCCCGGCGCGGCCTGACCGGCGTGTACAACTTCACCAACCCGGGCGTCGTCTCGCACAACGAGATCTTGCAAATGTACAAGGACTATTACGACCCGGCGTTCACGTGGCGCAACTTTTCGCTCGAGGAGCAGGCCAAGGTCATCGTCGCCGCGCGCTCGAACAATGAGCTCGATTGCACCAAGCTCAAGGCTGAATTTCCCGAGCTTCTCTCCATCAAGGACTCGCTCGTCAAGTACATCTTTGAGCCGAACAAGTGCGCGCGCCCTTCTGCGCGCGCGCGCGCGCGCGCGGCGGACCGCAGCGCGCGCTGCATCGCGGAGCACGCGCGCGCCCAGGCTCTGATCCACACGCGATGCGCGCGCCGTCGTCGTCGCCGCACAGGGGCAAGAAGGTCGCCGCCTGATCCGCACTCGAACCCCTCAGACTGCCGCGAAGCCCTCAAAGGTCACACATTCGTAATCGCAAAGCGCACCCTCGCCGACGTCGGCGATTGCCACGCGGACGGCGTCAAAGGCGGGCGCGTCGAGCGCTTGGCGCAGCGTCGTGTATGGCGTCGGCCCGACCTTGAGGACGCGCGCCTTGCCGTCCTCCGCCGCCACCTCGTCTTCGATGGCGACCAGCTCTTCGCCTTGGAGGACGAGCTTGAGGAGCGCGGGAGAGAAGCCCGAGAGCAGCTGTACGTTGGGCGAGCCTGCCTGCGCCGGCAGCCCGACGGTGTTCGCGCGCAGGTTCCAGAAGATAATGCGTGGCGCGGGGTAGGGCTGCCCGCACACTTTGCGCCCCACCTCGTTGAACCGGCGCTGCAGCCGCTCGAAATGCGTCTCCCAAGTGCTGCTGCCGAGCCCGCCGGCCGCATCAAACTGCATGTCCGAGAAGACGATCAGGTCTGGGATCTGGTCCGGCGTGAGCTTGGCCTCGACCGCAGCGTCGAGGATGCGATCGCACGCCCGGGCAAAGTTGGTGTTGCCACCCCACGGCGCGTCGCGCGTCGCGCGCACCTTTGCGACGATGCCGCGGTGCGACGAGAGGTCGACCCAGCGCGGCTTGGCCTCGAACGTGAGCACGCGATGCGCGAACCCGGGCTCGCTCAGCTCGGAGACGAGGATGCCGAGCGCGATCGCCACCTCCATCGGCGTGCCGGCCATGCTCCCCGAGACGTCCACGAGCGCGACAAGCTTGCCCAGGTCGATGCGGTTGGGCGCGCGCGCCACGCAGTCGTCGGCTCCGTCGCCCACGCAGTCCGCGACGCGTTCGGCGGCCACCTTGGCGAGCTGCTCGCGCACGGAGGCGCGGAGGGACTCCCACTGCGCGTCGAGCACCTCGACTTCCGCCGCCGAGAGGGTACTGCGCCCTTTCTTCATCGCCTCGCGCGCGATCTCGTGCGGCTGCAGCGCGGCGCCGTGCAGCTGCAACCCGCCCGGCCGACCTGCAATCTTGCGCAGCTTCTTGCGCGCGTCCACGCGGTCCGCGTCGTCAGGGAAGCGGTCACCCGTCTCGAAGAGCGCAAGCGTAAGCTTACCCTTCACCCGCTCGTTCAAAAACGCCTTGCGGTTGCGCTTCAAGCACAGCGCCGGTACGCGCTCAAAGGCGAGCTCCGAGTAGCGGTGCGCAGACATCAGCACCTCGGCCGTCTCGAGCGCGCGGTTGAGCGACGCGACGCGCCGGCGGTAGAGGCGTCGCGCGGCGGCGTCGTCGGGCGCGCGCGGGAAGAGTATGCTTGCCAGCGCCTTGGCTTGCGCGCCGAAGTGGCGGCCCTCGCGCGGCGCCCACTTGGCCGCGAGCGAGAGTGCGGGCCGCTCGCCTGCAGCGACCGCGTCGCGCAGCTTGGCGTCGTCCTCGTCGAGCTTGGCAGCAAAAATGGCGAGGATGCGCGCCTCCAGCGCCTTGATTGCCTCGTCACCATCTCCCGCCGCGGCAAGCTGCTCGAGCAAGAGGAGGAGGTCCTTCCAGTACCCGTACGCCGGTACGAGCTCGACAAGCCGGCACACAGTGAGCGGGTACGTGCCGTGCAGGACGAGGAGCAGCTCAACGAAGAGCGCCTTCTCGCCCTTGCCGTCGCCGCGCGTCGCACGCGTCTGGAACGCGAGGAGGAACAGGTCGACCAGCAAGGCGACATCGCGCGTCTCCTCAAACTTGTCCTCAACCGCGCGGACGAGGCCCCGCAGGTCGTCCGCGGCGAGCCCGCGCACGAGCTTGTAGAAGAGCGCGACGCGCGGGTCGCCGGCGCCGGCAACGGTGTACTCGGGCGCGCCGTTCTCGCCGCGCGTCTTGCCGCCGCTGGACTTGGCGCCGCGCTGCTTGGCGTCGCAATCCATGGCGAGCACGAAGGCGGACATGAGTGGACGTGCGCTGGTGGGCAGAGGGAGGCGGGTCCTCGTCCAGGTCGGGACAATGTTTATTTCAAAAGCGGCAGCCGTTCCGGGTTGGAGCTCCCGACGCGCCTTCACCTGCACGAATTTCAAAAGCCCACACCCCCTCCACTTCTTCACGATAATTTCGTAATAAACGATGCTCGCCGTCTTCGCCGCGTCGACGCTGGCCTTCTCCGGCCCTGCGCGGGTGCGCGCGAAGGCGCCGAGCGGCGCGCGCACCGGCGCGGCAGCTTTGCTGGCACGTGTGGCATCGGCAGATGTCCAATATGGCTCGCCCTCACGTGCTGCATCGCCGCCGTGCGCGCGCCGCGGCGCCGCGCGCCCCCGCAGCCCGTCGCGCCGCGCAGCGCGGTGCGCATGGAGATGATGCCCGCAGTGCCATTCCTGGAGAAGGCCTCAAAGCTCGGTAAGGGCATGCTGGGCGACGTCGGCTTTGACCCGCTTTATCTCTCGGAATCGATGGATCTCAAGTGGCTGCGCGAGGCCGAGCTGAAGCACGGCCGCGTGTCGATGCTCGGCGTGGTCGGGCTGGTTGTGCCCGAGTTTGTGCGGCTCGGCGGCCCGTACTACGACTCGCCCAACCCGATTGAGGCGTTTGCCAAGGTGCCCGTCGAGGCCTGGGCGCAGATCCTCCTCGCCATCGGCATCTTCGAGCTCTTCTCTAACGGCGGCAAGATGACGATGAGCGACATGTTCTCCGACCCGGCGCGCGTGCCCGGCAAGGTTGGCTTTGACCCGCTCAGGATGGGCGGTTCCACCGACCTCGAGCTCAAGGAGCTCAAGAACGGCCGCCTTGCGATGCTCGCCTTCGGCGGCATGCTTCACCAGGTGTTCATCACCGGCCACCCGGTGCTCCAGGGTTTCAACTGAACTGCGCGCGCTCCGGCACGCCACATGGCCGCGCGAAGCGCAAAGCTCCGTCCAGGACCGGTCACGAGGGTGGCGCTGGACGCTGCCGTGCCCGCAGTGCGCCACTCAGGCCGTGACGCCTCGACGCCTGGGCAGACTTGACTGCGAACGTGCGTCTCGGAGGCTCTCGCGCTGGCACTCTCAGCTCGCCTGCCGACGCTGAGCGTGGCCCACGTCCGTTGGCGTGTCGCGACGCCACGCCGCCCACGCTCACAGCTCACATTCACAGCTCAGCTTTCGCCAACCAGCGCAAAGGTTGCGATGGCGGTGGGCGGAGGCGCCGCGCGCGCCGAGCGCGCGCCCCCCCTGCCGCACACGTCTGCGCTCGCGTCCGCGAGCGACGCGCGCGCGGGGACGAGCGGCGAGTTGGTCGGCGGCGTGTGCGCTCCACTCAGCGGCCGCGCGGTGCGCGGCATGGGCGGCGGCGCGCTCGGCGTGCCCCTCGCCGCCGTGAGTTCGGGCTCAAAGGGCGCGATCAGCACGACGGTGATGAAGACGTTGTCCGATGTGTGGCACTCCATCACGACGTGCGCGAGCAGCTGGTCGGCTGCGCGCTGTGGATTGCCGTCCGCGTTGAGCTGCCGCGCGACGATCGCGTACGCCTCGTCCGACTTGCAGCAGCTCCACACGCCGTCAGAGGCGATGACCAAGAAGCCCTGCGCGCTCGTCGAGCGCGGCACGACGCACAGCTCGGGCATCGAGCTCACCACCTGCGCGCAGTGCGGCGCGCCGGCCGCGTGGCGCGCGCGCGCGGTGAGCGCCGCCGCTCCGGTGCGACGCATGCCGCTGCCGCTGCGCGGCATGTGTGGTCGCGGTTTCGCGCGCGCGCCCACCTGCATCTGCGGATTGAGCCGGTCCTTTGGATCAATGGCCTTCATGCGCACGTCGCCGAGCGCGCGCGTGATCGGCAGCTCGCCGTTGTCGTCGGGCAGCGTGACCATCCCGCACGCGACGACGCCGCCCGCTGCACTTGCGCACACGACGAGTCCCGGCGCGCGCGCGCCACGGCGAGCGCGGTCGGCGCGCGCGGCGCAGGCACGGACGGCGCGAGCGGACGCGGCTGCAGAGGGCGCGGACGCGTGCGCGCACCAGCGCCGACTCTCCGCGCCTCCGTCACGTTTGCGGGCGTGTGGTCCTGCGAGAGCTCAAAGACACCCTCGCCCTCGACCGAGTACACCGCGCGGCTGTCGCCAACGTTGCCCACGTAGATGTGGGTGTGGGTGACGACGGCGACGAGCGCACACGTGCCTCCGCAGGCGTCCTGGCGCACGAGCTCGTCGAGCAAGACCCCGTCGGCGTCGCCGTACGCGCGGATGATCGCGCTCGTGACGTCCAACGGGAAGCAATCCTGCTTGCGGATGATGTGGTGCAAGCGCTGCTGGCAGAACTCGGCGCAGTAGCTGCCGCCGTGGCCGTCAAAGACACCAAAGATGGCGTCACCGTCGCCCACGCTCACCGTGCCAAAGTCCTCCATGCGCTGGCGCGGGCCGATTGACGACGCCGTGCCCCACTGGATGCCGATCGCGGCCGCTTGCGAACAGCCGCCACGCTGCGGCGTGACAGCGGGCGCAAGCATGCTCTTGCCAAAGGAGAGGTCGCGCGGCGGCGTGCGATGCATCGACATGGGCGAGATCATCATCGGGCTCGCGCCGTTGCACAGGTCGTACAGTGGGTCGCGCCGATGCCGCTTTGTGTCGTGCATCGCCATCGGCTGTCCACTTCGTCGAGGGCGGGCGTTCGAACGCGAAAAGCCCGCGGCGGGGGTTCAAAACGCCCGTTTATCGCTGATGGCGACCAACGCGCGCCGGCCGCGCGAGGCGTGGCCCGAGGCGGCCGGCCGCGACCCGCGCGAGCTGATGGACGAAGTGTTTACGCTGCGCGAGGCCAACCAGCAGCTCAAGAAGCGCAACGCCGAGCAAGAGGAGAAGACCAAGCAGCTCGCGACCAAGATGGTCCGGATCACCGCCGACATGAAGCGGCACGGGCCCGTCGAGACGCCGGCGGACCGCGCGGCGCTGCGCGACGCGACCAGGGAGCAGCAGATCGATGAGCTCCGCGCGCAGCTCGCGCAGATGGAGGCGAAGACCGAGAAGCTCACCAACCAGGTCGCCTACTACAAGACGATCTCGGCGACGCCGGCCGCGCGCGCGTCCAACGCCGGCCGGCGCGCGCAGGCGGGGCGCAAGGCGCTGCTCGCCGTGCCGGGCGCGCAGGTGCAAGCTCCCGAGCGCCCGCGCACGTCGCACGGCGGCGGCGCCGACACGCCGCGCTCGATCAGCGCCGACCGCGAGCGGCCGGAGCCTACGCCGCGCTCGGCGCCGCACACGCCGCGCTCTGCTGCGGGCACGCCGCGCCGGCGCGCGGGCGGCGGCGGCGGCGGCGCGCCGGCGGAGGATGGCGCGTCGGTCGCGCGATTGCTCGAGCTGCTCGAGGCCAAGGAGCGCCAGATCGAGGTGCTCAAGGCCGGCACGCGCGCCGCGCTCTCGCCGCCGCGCCTCGGCGGCGCGATGGCGAGTGCGGCGGCCGCTGCGGCCGCGCAGCCCGGCGCGGTGCCGGCTGAGTCGATCGCCGCCGCGGTGCGCGCTGGCCTCGAGGAGCACCGCGTCGAGATGCTGCAGGCGCCCGTTTCGGCCAACGAGTCGGCAACCGTCGTCGAGCTTCGCCGCCTCGTGCGCGAGAAAGGCGCGCAGCTCGCGCACGTGCAGCACAAGCTCGATGCGCTCGGTGGTCGCTTCGACGCGCTGCGCGACAACCACGACAAGGCGGTCACGCAGCTGCAGGACTTGAACCGGCTGCTGCGCGAGGTGCGCGCACCGCGCTCTGCCCACAAAGGCCGCGGCCGTGCCCCGCCAGCCCGCGACGCGGCGCGGCGCGGCCGCGCGTTGCGCAGGCGCCGCGCCATGCGCCCGACGCGCCCGACGCGCGCGGCTCCGCTTCGCTCGCCGCCCGTGCGCGGTGCGCGGACGCGCAGGAGCGCATCAAGACGTCGCGCCTCGAGCAGGAGGCGCAGATGCGGCACGTGCGCTCCGACGAGGTGGACGAGCTGCGCACGCTCCTCGACGGCGAGCGCGAGGCGCGCCGCCGTTTGGAGGAGGAGAACCGCTCGTTGCTCGCGGTCGCGCTCTCCGACGCCGATTCTGCTGAGCTGACCAACATGCGCAGGGACCTCGCGGACAAGCAGCGCGTGGTGGCCAAGCTCCACGCGCAGCTCAAGACCGCCGAGGAAGAGGCGGCTGACGCCAAGGAGCGCGCGCGCGCGCAGGAGCACGCCGCGTCAAACGTGCGCGCGGAGCTCGCCGTTGTCAACCGCGGGCGCGAGCGGCTCGCGTCCGACCTTGAGTCGGAGCGGTCGCTCGCGGCACGCTACCAGGAGCAGCTCGCGCTGTACACGGGCGACGCGGGCGTCTCGCCTGAGGAGCTGATGCGCGCGCTTGCCGTCGTGCGCGAGGGTGGTGGCGTGGCCGGCGCGCCGCGCGCGCCGCGCGGCGGCGGTGGCGGCGACGGCGCGCGCGCCGGCGGCACGGGCGACGGCGGCGGCGGTGGCGGCGCAGAGCGCGAGATGCTCTCGACCGACGAGGACGCACTCCTCCGCTCGCTGCCGCCGGCGCAACGGCGGCACGTGAACGGAGTCCTCGTGCAAAACTCGGAGCTTGCGCTCGCGCTCAACAAGAGCGAGCAGCTGCTCATCCTCGCGCAGAACATGAACGCGCAGCTGCGCGAGGAGCTCGACGCTGCGCACCTCGAGCACTCGGACACGATGGCAGTCCGCGCTCGGCAGCTCGATGGGAAGGAGGCGGAGATCGGGCAGCTGCGCAAGGAGCTCCTCCTCAGGCCTGGAGGGCTCGCGTCGATCGCCGAGGCGGAGCGCGCGGCCGTCGACGCGGGCGCGCGCGCGCCGGGCGCGCGCGCGCGCGCCGGCCGGCTCGCGCCGCGCGCGCCGAGCGGCGCCGCCTCCGTCGCGCCGTCGATCATCTCGGAGGGCGAGACCTCCGAGCTCGACGTGCGCGACGAGGAGAACCTCTTCGAGCTGCACGTCCTCGCCGCCGACCTCGCGCGCGACGCGTTCCCCGGCGCGGCGCCGCGCACGTTCGTGACGGTCGACTTTTACCAGCACGAGTCGCAGACGACAGCGATGGCTGACGGCCACACGCCGCTCTACGACTTGCTCGCGCAGTTCATCGTGACGGCGGACGACCTGCTGCTCCATTATCTGCGCACGCACTCCCTCGCGCTCGAGCTGCACCAGGCGCGCGGCACGGACGAGCTGCTCGTCGCGCGCGCGACCGTGCCGCTTGCCGCACTGCTCTCGCCCGCCTTCCACCACACCGACGCGAGCGGCATCGTCGGCGGCGGCTCGGGCGGACGGCTCAAGCTCGCGCCCGCGCTCGTCTCGACGGACGGTCTCGGCCGCACGATCGGCACGCTTCGCCTCACGATGCGCATGCGCAGGCCGATGGACCACGTGCTCGTCCCCTTCTACCGCCGCTTCCCCGAGCTCACGACGCCGCCGACCGCCATCGCGCCGCGCGAGCTCACCGTGCGCGTGCTCGGCTGTCGCGCGCTCCGGCCGATGGGCGCGGGCGCGGGCGAGGCGCCGCTCAGCCCCTACGTCTTCTACTCGCTCTACGAGTTTGGCGACTACGAGACGCCGCCAGGGCGCGGCGAGAGCCCGACCTTCGCCTCGAGCCACACATTCGTCATCGATGTGCGCTCGCGCAGGCTGCGCGACGCGCTCCGCCGGCAGCCGCTGCGCTTCACCGTGCTCGACGACGACGAGTCGCTCCTTGCGCGCTCCGACGAGCCGATTGGTGCGCGGGCGCGGCTCGCGCGCCGATGCGCCGCCGCGCCGCGCCGCGGCTGGCCGCGCGCCTGCGCCGCGCGGCACTCAACGCTCCACCGTGCCTGCGCCGCGCGGCACTCAACGCTCCACCGCGCCTGCGCCGCGCGCGTCGGCCGCGCCGCGCCGCGCGCGCCAGGCCACGCGGACGTCGACTTGACGCCTCTCGTCGAGGACGAGCGCCCACTGCCGACTGAGTGGCAGTTGCGTGACGCGAACGGTGCGCGTGCTCGCGCGTCCGTGCCTCCCCTTCCGCCCGCCAAGCGCGCGCGCCTCACGTGCGGCGCGCGGCACGTGGCGCGCGCGCGCGTGCAGGCGTCCTGACGGGCACTCTTTTGCTCAGCATCACGCTCGGGCAGGTGCCCGCCGCCGCGCTCGCGCCGGCGTTGTACGAGGGCGATGCGGCTGTCGACAATGCGGCCGTGCGCATCCAGAGCGCGGTGCGCGGGCGCTATGTGCGGCGCGCGGGCGTCGGCGCGGTTGGCGCGCGCGGGCTGCGCGTACGCGTTGGCCTGCTCGAGCTCTCGGCCAAGTCGCTCGCGGACGAGACAATCGGCAGTGTGTGGGTCGAGGTCGATGTGCTCGGGCTCGAGCGCGGCGCGACGCCGCCGCTGCGCACCGCGAGCCTCGCAAAGGGTGACGGCCGTCGGCAGATAGACTTTGCGCTGCAGAGCGACCTTCCCGTCCCAGCCGGCTCAGACGCGGAGCGCACGCTGCGAGAGGCGCTACGCGCGCCCGCCGAGGAAGACGCGGACGTCTACTTCGTGCTGCACGCGGCCGCGTCGGCGGGCGGCGGTTCGCGCCAGCTCGGCTCCGCATACATCAACCTGCAGCAGATGCTACACGCCGACACGGAGCAGCACAACCGGCGGCTGCCGCTCTCGGACGGCGCCGGCCACCTGACCGTCTCCCTCGTCGGGTTGTCTGTGCTCAAGCGCGCACACAGCCCTACGGACGCTGCATCCGCAAGCAAGCGCGCCGAGCGCGAGCGCGCGCCGTCCGGCCACGCCATCTCGGTGCGCGTCACCTCGCTCGCGCTCGAGCCGCGTGTGCATGCGAACTCGCGAATCGAGACGGTCGGCGTCGACGTGGAGCTGCTCGACCTTGATGAGGCGAGCGCGCTCAAGACGCCGATGCTACCCAAGGGCGACGGCAGGCGGCCGCTCGCCTTCGACTTCCGCAGCGGCGTGCGCGTCGAGCCCAACTCAGCTCGCGAGCGGCTCTTGTGGGACGCGCTGCAGTCAGCTGACAAGCAAGACTCTGACGTGGTCTTCTTCGTCTTTGGCGCCGCGCGCAGTGGAGCAGCGCGTACGCAGATTGGCGAGGCGGCCGTCAACCTGGAGCGGATGCTCGAAGCAAAGCGCGACGAGCGCGATGCCAAGCTCAAGGTTGTGTCGATGGACGGCAAGCAGACGATCGGCACGCTCACGGTCACGGTCGTCGCGCTGGAGGCGCTCAGTCGCGTCAAAGCGCTGCGCACGCCGCCGACGGTCAGAGGTGGCATGGCCGTGGGTGGCACGATCTCCGTGATCGGGAAGGACGACTCGATCGTCGTGCACGTCAACACGCTGCAGCTCGAGCCAAAGCTCATGAACGATCGAAGTGTGGAAAACTTGACCATTGAGGTGCAGTTCCTCGATCTCGACGAGGCGACCGCGCTCAAGACGGAGACGCTGCCAAAGGGCGACGGCAAGCGCCCGCTCCTCTTTGGCTTCCGCCGAGACGTGCGCGTCGAAGCGGGCGGCCGGCGCGAGCAGGAGCTGCGCAAGGCACTTGCCTCGTCGTCTGCCGAGCAGGCGGACGTCGCCTTCTTCGTCTTCGCGTCAGGCCGCGGTGGGAGCGGCCGGAAGCAGATTGGCGAGGCAGCCGTCAACCTCCAGGAGATGCTGAGGACGCGGCGCGACGAGCGCGACGTTTCGCTCAGCGTGCTCGCCGCCGATCGCAAGACCAAAGTCGGCACCATCAGCGCGTCCGTTTTCGCCGTCGCGACGCTCGTGCGCGTCACTGAGGCATCAAGGTGATGAGTGATGACCTCTCTGGGCCGCCATCGTGTCGGCAAATGAAATCGGGGCAGTCTGGTGTTGCCGCGAAGCGGCGAGCGCGCCATCCTCCTCGCGAGCGCCGGTAGAAGGGCGGCCGCTCGTGTCGAGCCCGCGCTCCGCGGGAGGCTGCCCATGTTATCCTGGCTCACGGGCAACTCGGTTGGCCCGGCTGATGGTGGCGCCTCCGCGGCCATGCCGCCGTCGGCAGTGCCCGACGGTATGGACGCACCGCACAGCTACGACTATGACCTGATCGTGCGCGCGTGCGCGCGCGCGCGTGCGCACCATGCCCTCTGTTCGCGCGTGGCGGCGGCGAGTGCATTGGGTCGCGCGCGTGCGTCGCACGCGTGCTCAGCGCGCCGCTGGCTCCACCACGCGCGCTCCTCCGCCGCGGCCCCCGCGCGCGCTGCCGCCGCGCGCGTAGGTGATCGGCGGCGGCTCGGGCGGCCTCTCGTGCGCCAAGAACGCGGCCAAGCTGGGCGCCAAGGTGGCGCTGTGCGATTTCGTGCAGCCCTCGCCGATTGGCACCAAGTGGGGTCTCGGCGGCACGTGCGTCAACGTGGGCTGCATCCCCAAGAAGCTGATGCACCAGGCGGCGATGCATGGCGAGGCAGCGGCCGACGCCGAGGCCTTTGGGTGGGACATGGGCGCGCGCACGCACAATTGGGAGCGCATGGTGGAGAACGTGCAGATGCACATCAAGTCGATCAACTTTGGCTACCGCTCCGAGCTCATGAGCGAGAGCGTCAAGTACCTCAACTCGTACGCCGTCTTTAAGGACGCGCACACCGTGCAGTGCACCGACAAGAAGGGTGCGACGACCGAGCTCACGGCCGCGCGCTTTGTGATTGCCACGGGCGGCCGGCCGCGCTACCCGGACATTCCGGGGGGAAAGGAGCACACGATCAGCTCGGACGACGTCTTCTCCCTCGCCGCGCCGCCGGGCGAGACGCTGTGCATTGGCGCGAGCTACATCTCGCTCGAGTGCGCTGGCTTCATCACGGGCCTCGGCATGCGCGCAACCGTGCTCATGCGCTCGATCCCGCTGCGCGGGTTTGATCAGCAGATGGCCGGGCTCGTGAAGAAGTACATGCAGGAGCACGGCACCGCCTTCATTGAGGGCGCCGTGCCCACGCGCATCGAACCAACTGCTGAGGGGCGCAAGCGCGTCACGTGGGAGCTCTCCGACGGCTCGACGGCCGAGGGCGTCTACGACACGGTGCTCGTCGCGATTGGGCGCGACCCGGAGACGCACAAGATCGGGCTCGACCGGACGGGCGTGCAGCTCAGCCCGAAGAGCGGCAAGGTGATTGCCGTCGACGAGCAGACGAGCGTGCCGCATATCTACGCGATCGGTGACATCCTTGACGGCCGTCCGGAGCTCACGCCCGTGGCCATTCAGGCGGGCAAGCTACTCGCCAGGCGGCTGTACGGCGGCAGCACCAAGCGGATGGACTACAACCTCGTGCCCACCACTGTCTTCGCGCCCATCGAGTACGGCTGCATCGGCTTCTCGGAGGAGGAGGCGATCCTACGCTTTGGCGAGGTACGCAGCACACCGCTCCATCCATCCTTCCTTCCCTCGTTCCTTCCTTCCTTCCTTCCTTCCATCCTTCCATCCGCGCGCGCGCCTCCCGCCTCGCGCCGACGCCTTCCATCCGCGCGCCACGCCGCGTCGCACCCGCGCGCCGCGCGCCGCGACGCGCAGCCCAATGTCGACGTGTACCACGCCTTCTTCAAGCCGCTCGAGTGGACGTTGCCGCACAGGGGTGACAATGCGTGCTACGCTAAGCTCGTCGTCAACAAGCTCGACAGCGAGCGGGTGATCGGCTTCCACGTGGTCGGGCCGGGTGCTGGCGAGGTGACGCAGGGCTTTGCCGTCGCGATGCGCTGCGGCGCGACCAAGGAAGCCTTTGACGACACGGTCGGTATCCACCCCACCGTCGCGGAGGAGTTCACGACGCTCAAGGTGACCAAGGCTTCCGGCGAGAGCGCCGAGAAGGCGGGCTGCTGAGGCTAAGCGGCCGCCCGGGCGGCACGGCGCGCACCGCCGCGCGCGCGCGCGGGCAGCGCGCGGGAGGGGCAGCCGGGCGTCGCGCCTGGCCGGCCCCTCCCGCGCGCGCGCCCGCGTGCGCCGCGGCCGCGCGCCGTGCAACTGGACGGCCGCTCAGCCTCTGAGCAGGCCCGTCGCACCGCCGACCCGCCGCCATGCCGCCGCTTTCGCGGCGCGCGTGGCGGCACCAAATGACGGCTCCCGCGCAACTGGCGACTTCGCCAACGCGGGCGGCCCGACAGGAAGTCGGTGGAGCGGCGGGCTCGCGCGCGCGCGCCCGCCCAGGCGGGTGCGCGCGCGACGGCGAGGGGCGAGCCCGGCCGGGCGCATGCCTGGTCGATGGCGCGCTCTCTCGCCCCGGCCACTCACGCACCCCAAGTGCGCGCGATGGCGTGGAACAGTGACTGGAGTCAGTGCCAGACTTTGAGAGTTCACTTATTACTTATTAGTCACCATCGGCTCGCGCCGGCTCCCAACGGCCGCCAGAGAGCGTGTCGAGACTTGTCATGACGGAGCACGACGAGGTGAGGGCGGGCGGCGCGCTCCTCGTGGCTCTCTCTCGCGCGCGAGCTGACGCCGCACCGCGCAACGCGCCCTCTCTTGCCGGCCGCGCAGCTCCTGATGATGATCGCCGGCCGCGCGGGCGGCATCGGGCCGCTCCTCGACGCCATCTTCAGCTTCCTCTACCGCAAGACGGACTTTTACCACGAGATGAAGCCGGGAGAGAACATGGGCTTTGCGCCAGGGGTCGCGGAGAAGCTCGTGCTTGGCCACTTTCGTAAGTATGAAAAGCTAGCCCTCGAGGCGCGCGCCAAGCAGGCGAGGGCCGCTCCCAAGGCGGCCAAGCCGGCGATCGCCCGCGTGGCCGCCGCCACGCCGCCCGACGCCCCGCTGAGCTTGGACGCGGGCGCGCCTGCCGCGCTCGAGCCAGCGCCGGCCGCGACCGCGCCGCCCATGCCGCACGCTGGGGCGCGCACCGTCGACGCGCGCGCGCTGTCTGCTGTGCGCGACTCGCACCTCCCAGCGACGGTCGCGCTCGAGTCCACGTACAATGGCGGACAGACGGACAAGTACGTGTGGGAGCAGACGGTGGGCGACGTAACTATTGCGGTCCCGCTGCCCACGGGCACGCGCTCGCGCGACATCACCTGCTCGATCGGCCGCCGCCACCTGCGCCTCGACGTGCGCGGGCGCGGCGAGCCCGTCCTCGACGCCGACTACCCATGCGACGACCGCAACGGCCAATGCATCTGGGAGCAGGTGAAGACGGAGCAGAGCTTCTGGAACTTCAACGACGGCAAGTGCACCATCTACCTCGAGAAGGAGCGCGAGTGCTGGTGGAAGTCGGCGCTGCACGGTGACGTCGAGATCGACACGACCGCCGTCGATTCGGTCAAGCGCGTCGACGACTACGACGGCGAGACGCAGGGCGCGATCCGAAAGATCATGTTCGACCAGGAGCAAAAGCGCAAGGGGCTGCCCACATCGGACGAGCTCAAGCAGATGGACGTGCTGAAGAGCGTGCGCGCGCGCGCCGCGCGCGGCGCGCACTCGGGGCGCCCACCGCTGCACGTGCCACGCCCGACCGACCGTGCGCCGCGCCCGTCGCCTGCGCGCGCGCGCGCCCGCCGGCGCGCCACCGGCGCGCAGGCGTGGGATGCGGAAGGCTCGCCCTTCAAGGGCACGCCGTTCAATCCGTCCGTGCTGGGCAACATGGGCAGCACGCCTCAAACAGACGAGATCCCCGGCATGCCGCACGTGGATGGGCCGGCCGGACCGGCGCGCCCCACGCCGCCGAGCGGGGCGGCGCCGCGCAATCAGGAGATGCCGGAATGATGACAGGCGGCCCTCCGGGCGGTGGAAAGATGGGCAGTCAAAACGTGTGTCACCTCGGCGGGGGGGGGGGGGGGGGGGGGGGGGGGGGGTGGCGAGTCAGCCAGCGATGAACGGGCACTCGGAAGCTCGCGCCATGTGTTCGATGAGAGGCTCGCGCCGAAGCGGGAAGCCAAAGCGCGTCGAGCGCGCGGCGAGGAGGCGCAGGCCCCAGCGGTGCACCCGAAGCAGGACCTGGCCGAGCACAGGCAGCGTGCACAGCTGGCTGTACGCGGAGAGAAGGCGCAGCTCGATACGGCCCAGGAAGATGTCGCGCGCGCGCCGGGGGCGGGGCAGCCGGAGCGAGTCGGCGAGGTCGTCGCCAATGAAGGCACGGCAGACGTGCACGCGCTGCGCGAAGCGCGCCTCCGGCTCGCCCGACGGCAGCCGGAGCGCGAGCACCGCGTGTGCGACGCCCATGCCGATCGGCCCCGGCTCGATCAGGTAGCTGAGGTGGCTCTCGAGGTGCGCCTGCGCCGTGCGCGCGGAGACGCACGCGTTGTGCTCGTCCGGGATGCCGAGCAGCCAGCCGATGTACCGCCACAAGTGCAAGTATCCATCCTGCTGCGCCTGCGGCAAAGGCGCGCCCGCGAGGAGCTGCACGCCCGAGAGGACCATCGCGGAGAAGGCGAGCTGC
Organism: Diacronema lutheri; assembly: GCA_019448385.1. NCBI lineage: Eukaryota > Haptophyta > Pavlovophyceae > Pavlovales > Pavlovaceae > Diacronema > Diacronema lutheri. Next base: position 1,440,530 of record JAGTXO010000005.1, on the reverse strand, counting down.
GTGACCGCGAGCTGCGCGGCATTGATCGGCTCGTCCCACGCGCGCGCGTCCCACGCGCACGAGCGGCGGAGCCGCCTGCGCACGCGGCAATGGAGCAGCCGCACGCGCAGCGCCGCCGTCCAGCCCGGCCTGTGCGGCCGGAGCCCGCCCGGCTCGGTCACGTGCGCGAGGAAGGTGGCGGTCTCGAGGATGCGCGCGAGCACGTCGCGCCCGTTACCGTTAAGATAGCCCGTCGACGCGACGACGCGCGCGATCCGCTCCGCGCTAAAGCCGCCGACGAGGCTCAGGTGGTACAGCGTGGCCGTGCACGCCGGCAAGTAGCGTGCGAACACGTCCTGCCCGACCCGAACCTGGTCCCAGTCCACCCACGCGGGCGGGTGCGCGAGCGCGGCGACCAAAGCGGCGAGCACAGGCGGCGCGTACGACGCGCCGCCCGCACAGCTCGCAACGGCGTCACACGTGTCGTCGATGCGGTCGGCGTCGAGGGCGTCGTCAAATAGCGGGTCGGCCGTCGACCGCGCCGCGCGCAGCGCGTCGGGCGAGATGTGCTCGTCTGTACAAGCGAAGGGTGACTTGCTCCTCGGACGCAGGGCCGCGGCGGCGTGCAGCGCACGGCGCGCGCTCGACCAGTCGTGATCCGTGGTCGCGCCACGCCAACCTCCTCGCCTCAAGAACTCCATGCTGCTCTGTTTTTGCAGGTTTCAAATCGCCTCGACGGCCTCGGCGTGCGGCGACCCCGTTGCATCGGAGGCGAGAAGCCGCATGGCGGACGACGACGAGCTTTTCTCGACATGGCAGCTGCTCACGGCCGAGGTACGCGTGTGCGACGCGTGTGTATGCTCGCCCAGCCCTCGCGCCCTCGCAGTTGGCGTCAAGGCGCACGCGCGCTGCTGACCTGCCCGTGCATCGCGTGGTCGTGCGCCGCGCCCCACGCCGCCACTGCGGCGCTGCCGCGTCCACACTTGCGCGTCCACGCTCGCAGCACCACCGCAACTATGCGCGTGTGGGCCAGCGCCTCAGTCGACCAACGATCACGTGGAGGCTCAAGCGGCTTCCGCGCGTCGCGTACGCCGGCCGCTCGCCGATGCACGATGCGCGCCCGATCCGAGGCCGCGTCCCGTTTGCGCGCGAGCCCGAGCCGGCGCTCGCGACCGCCGAGCAGCCAGCCGCGCCGCGCATCGGCCTCGCACGCTCTAGCAGCATGCCTGGTGCGCGCCCGCGCCGTGAGTGGCGCACGCGTCCACGATGTGAACCCCCTACCCCCAGCCCCCCGGCCGGTTTGCACGCGCCTCGCTCACTCGGCGTGCGCTCGCGCGGTCCGCCGCACTTCGCGCGCGGCAGGGTTCCGACTGAACACCGCGGCGTCGCCCTCGGCGCGCACGCCGTCCGCACGCGCGCGATGGGTTGGCGCGACCGAATCGTTTCGGTCAGTCGAGCCGCTGCGCGCCGCGAGGCCGGGCACGCGCAGCGCAGCGCGCAGCGGCCGCGGGCAGCGCGTGGGCGTGAGCCCGGCGCCGACCTTTTCGCTCGGCGCAGCCGAGGGCAACGCGCCGTCCATCGCCGACCGACGAACCGACAGCCGCCGCGACGGCTCATCGCCGTTCGACCAGCCTCCACACGCCGAGCCGCTGGGCGCGCGTGGCTCTACGAGTGAGCGCGAGCTGGACTGGGAGATGCGGCATGGGAGCGGCACCGCGCCTGCCAGCGCCGGTTGGCCCTCGTCCCACTCGCACGGCGACGACGGCGCGCGCGACGCGGGAGGCGACGCGTGGCGATGGATGAGGCAACGCACGCCGCGCGCGACGCCCCCACGTTCGGAGGCGCGCGGCGCCCGCGGCGGCAGCGAGGAGGAGGACGATGCCGAGCGCGGGCTCGTGTGGCACGACAGTTACACCGGCCGCAGCCGGCGTGTCTCGCTCGCCCACGTCGAGGCGCTCCTCAGCGCGCGCGCGCGCGCGCCAGGTGGCGGTGACGCGCCTCTGTCGCCGTCGCGCGCGCAGGGCGGCGCGCGACCCGCGCGCTCCACCTCGCCCGCGTCGAGCGGGCGCGCGCCCGGCGCAGTACTGCTCGCCGCGCAGCGCGGCGACGGCGTGCCGGTCGTGCGCGATGTGCCGCAGCTGGAAACGGGCGACGGCGTGAGCGCCCTCTGGCCGTTGGGCACGTGGCGTGCGATGCGCGCACAGGCGAGCGCGCCGCGCGCATCGCTCGGCGCGCGCAGTGACGATGCGGCGCCTGTCTCGCCCTCTGCGCACGCACGGTACCGCACGCCGCCGCTTTCGCCAGGCGCGCCGCCCGTTCCGCGCAATGGCGGCCGCAGCCGCTCGCCCGATCGCCTCGACGCGAGCGGCGGCCGGCAGCGGTGGGCGGAGACCGGAGCGAGCGGCCGCGCCGGCGCGTGGGCGAGCGGGCGCGCGCCACCGTACGACGGGAGTGAGGTGGGTGGCGGGTCGCCGCCGCCATTCGATCTGGAGCGACGCCGGCGTTCACCGTCGCCGGCCAGCCCGCGCGGCAGCCAGGCCGCGCGCACACGCTCGGGGCACGCGCTCGCGAGCCGCTTGGGCGATGCGCGAGGCCGGGCGCTCGAGCGCGCCGGTGGCGATGGGGGCGAGAGCGGCGGCACGCTGAGCGGCGCGCACGCGCGGCGGCTCTCGCCGCGCGCGCACAAGGTTTCCGATGCGATGAGTCACGCGGGCGTGCTGCTCGATGCGATCAGCCGGCGCGACGCACGCGGCGACTCGCGGCGTGGCTCGCCCGATTGGCCGGGCGCACGCACGCCCGCGCGCGACGCGGCCGGCGCGAGCGCGAGCGGCGCGCGCACGCCCGCGTCGGCGAGCGGCGTGTGGGGCGCGTCGGAGCTCGGCCGTGCCGAGGCGGGCTGGAGCTCGCCCTTCGCGCCACGCGGCGCACCGTTCCAAAGGCCAGCGCAGTTGGGCGGCAGCGCGCGCGCGGGTTCCCCCTTTGAACGCGCGCGCTCGCACGGCAGCTGGGACGGCTGGACGGGCTCACGGAGCGGTGGGGCCGCGCACGGCGAGGGCGTCGCCACCGGCGGTGCGTGGCACAGCGAGCGCGAGGCATCGTACGCCGAGAGCGGCGGCGAGAGCGATGGCGCGAGCGGACGCGAGAGCGGGCGCGCCTCTGCTGGCTCGGCCTCAGCGGCATCTTCAGACGGGCGCAGCGAGCGGCACTCGAGGCGCCGCGGCGGCGGCGCGCGGACGCGCACGCGCGGCGACGTGCGCAGCCCGCGCGGCGCGCGCTCGCCTTCGTCGGTTGGCTGGGGCCCGACAGGCACCGTGCGTGTCGGCCAGTCGCCCGCCTCCGCGGCGGGCGGTCGGACGCCGCGGCTGGACGGTCACCGGCTCTACGGCCGTCCTCGGCCCCAATCGGGTGGGCGTAATGCAGACGCGGGCACGAGCGGCAAGTGGCTTGCAGACGAGGACGAAGGCGCGGGCAGCGAGGCGAGCGAGGGCGGGCGCAAGCAAAGGGCGGGCGGCGGCGGCGCCGCCGCCGTGCGTGTCAAGCTGTTTGTCGAGGGTGCGGAGCGAGACGAGCTGCAGCCGATGGGGCGGGCGCTGGCGCACGAGGTGGCGCTGCGCGCGGCAGGCGGCTGCGCGGTGCGCTGGGTGCCAGCGCCCGTGCCGCACGTGCGCATCTCGTCGGCGCTCGAGCTGCTCGCCGAGGGCGCCGTGCTGCACGCGCTTGCGATCGCCGCGCGCGAGTGCGCGCCGGACATTCTCGTGCTCGTCCGGTGGTACTGCGCGCCGGGCGGCGACGCGCCTGAGAGGTTGCGCGCGCGCTGGGAGGCGGCCGTTGGCGCGGTTGGCGCGCTCGCGGACGTGCGGCTCGCGCAGGCGGCGGTCAGCTGCCCGCCGGGCCGGCGCGTCGTCGACGTCGTGCTGCAGGCGTCGGAGGCGCTGGGCGGCGCGAGCGGCGCGGGCGCCGGCGCGTGGCCGGGCTGGGGCGCTTGGCCTGAGGCGCGGCTCGCGCGCGCGCTCGGCCTCATGCTCTGCCACGTGCGGTACGGGCACGCCGAGGGGTGCGGGTACGTCCTCCGCGCGCCATCGCAGCTGCGCACCGTGCTGCGCGAGCATGGCCGCCCGCTCGGCGTGCTGTGCGCGCAGTCGGGCGCGCACGCCGTGCTCGTGCAGCGGCCGCACGGCACGGTGGGCGAGCACGCGCCGGCCGGCCGAGGGCTGCTGCTCGTCTTCGGACACCGGTGGGCCGCGAGCAAGGCGCGTGCGCTCATCGAGCAGTGGCTGCGCAAGGAGCAGAGCGCGTCCGCGGCCGTCTTCTCGCCCGCCGTCACGCTGCGCGCGCCGCGTGAAAGCGGTGGACCGAGCGGCGACAATAGCGGGAGCGCGCCGGAGGCCGAGCGCGGCGGGGAGGACGGCCCCGGCGACAGCGAGTAGAGTATTTGACGCCTGCGAGGGATGGCTAGGCGTGTGTGGGTGTCCGCCATGCCGCGTGCCCACGTCCCGCCGCCCGCCGGCATCCTTGCCGTCCTGGCTGCAAACGTTCTTTGAATTTGAGAGTCCCGCTCCATGGACCTCTCCACGATGCTCTGCACGGCGCCATCGCCGAGGACGTGTACGCGCTCCTGAAGAAGGAGCTGCCCGGCAAGCGGAGGAGATGGCGATTGCTCTACGCATGGCTCGTCTACTCTGCGCATGGCTGGTCGTTGGCGGTCCCCATGCCCCGCCCACGCGCGCGCGAGCCGAGCTGGCCGATAGCGTGTGCCTTGGCGCAACGACCAACTCGGTGCGCGTGCGTTTGCCCGCACCGCGCGTTGATGGCCGGGCTGCACCACGCGAGGTGCAGGTGTGCACCATGCGCGACGGGGATCGCAGCACGGGCATGGCCTCTGACATGTTGGCGCCGTGCCTGTCGGAGCGAGCGTACCTGCTGCCCAGCCTGGCAGCGCGCGCGCCGCTCGAGGACGAGTGGATCGCGACGATCGGCGACCTTCTGCCCGACAGGTCGCACATGCTGCGCTACCGGCAGGCGGAGAGCGGAGGCGAGTGGCCGGCTTCGGTCGCGCTGGGCGTGTGCAGCACGCGCGCGCCGCTGCCAGAGCAGCCGAGCGGGCTTGTCCGTCGGGTTGGCTCTTTGCTCGAGCACGCCGGTGCGGAGGTGCAGTGGTCGCCGCCCGCGTGCGCGCTCGCGACGGACGGGTGCGCGCTCTCCGGATATATGCTCGAGCGCTCATTGGAGCCGCGCGAGGACGAGGGGGCAGGGCCCTTGGAAGGCGGAGCTGTCGTGCTGCACGTGGGCGCGCACGAGACCAGCGCACGCTTGGACGGGCTGCTCGGCGGACGCGCCTACTCGGTGCGCGTGCGCGCGCTGCTGCACACGCCGAGCGCCGCCGTCCGACCGGCGCCAAGCACTTTGGCAGCGAGCCGTGAGGCGACGGCACGCCGCCAGCTCAGCGGCGACACGTCGGCCTCTGTGAGCGTGGCGGCGGCCGTCGGCCCGTGGTCCGACCCGCTCGTGCTGCGCACGCGCGATAAATACCTCGCGCCGCTTGCCGTCCTCCGCTTCAGCGAGCGGTGCACGCCGCCGTGCGAGCCCGATTACCTCGCGCAGCACGACGCCGCCGACGCTCTCGCCGACGCCGCCCTTATCACGCGCTTCGTGCAGCGCGCGCAGCAGTGCGACGAAGACTCGCTCGCGCTGCGCTGGCCGCACACGGTCGTGGTGCGCTATTGCGCGCAGCGCAGCACAAGTGCGCAGTGGGGCGGCTACCTGCCGTGCAACGGGCCGAGCGCTGCCAACTATACGTGCAACTGCGCGGGCACCTACGACCGGCTCCTCGCGCGCGAGCCGACGCGCGGCTGCGACGTGCCGAACGCTGCGCCACCCTCGCGACGCGCGGTCGCGCTTTCGCTGTCGCCGCCGCCGCCACCCGGCTGCGCGCGCCACGCACACGCACGTTGCACCTGCTCGCTCCGCGACGAGGAGCAGCGCATTGGCCGGATGCCAGCCTACTGGCCCTCGCCGCAGTCGGGTGGCGCGGGCGAGCCGCCTCCGCCTGCGGACGAGTCTGTGCTGCTCGGCCATTGGTTCTCGCTGCCCGCACGCGCGCAGTGCGCAGACGGACAACTGCCATCAGAGAGCGGCTGCGCGTGGCGCATGGCGGCCGGGCAGCCCGCTACGATTGTGCGTGGCACGGAGCTTCTTGCGGCTGGCTGGCGCGAGGCGCCGTGGCAACCGGGGGCGAACAGCTCGACGACGCAGCTGCCCCTGTCGCTCGTGCTGCACAACGCAGCCGTGCTCGAGCGCCTCTTGGACGAGCGCTCGCCTCGCTGCTGCGGCTGCTGACCCTTGATGATGGTAGCGATTGGGTTTGGCGCTCTGCGCTCTGCTTGGATCAGCTGCAGCACGGCGGCAGCTCGTCACACACGATGTCTAGTGGGTCGTGTCTGCTCAGTCACACACGTGATCTGCTCGTTGTCCAAAAAAGGTGAAACGCCTCTTGCAGGTTCAAAAAAGGTGGAATGGCAGGCGAAGGGCGCATCAGCGTGACTCCCGGCAAGAGCGCCCTTCGCAACATCAGCGCGGAGCCCGGACAAGTCGTCGTGCCGCCCGTCGCCAGGAATACAAAGGCCGCTGAGCACGACGCGGCAGTGGCGTCTTCGCCGGTCGCCCCCACGACGCCGTCTTCTGTCGGCGGCGTCGCGCGCTTGCACCTGAGCGGCTCGGCCCGTCGCGTGCTCGCGAGCGGCAATGCGTCGATTCGCGCATTCCTGACCGACGCGACTGCGCCTGCGCGCGTGCCTGGCAACCGCAGCACCGGCGACCACGTCCTCAACCGAAGGCCGCAGGCGCCCAGCACGCCTGTCCGCGAACGCGCGGACAGCATTACGTCAAACGGGGCGCAGAGGAACTCGGTGCTCAAGAGCGGCGCGAAGCGCGTTTTCGCGCCGGTCGCACCTTCGCCATCGCCCGTGCGCGTTCCGCTTTTCTCCGCCGTGGCGCGTGCCAAGCCGACGAGCGCGCACGCTGATCCGGCGCGCAGCCCGGCGCCTCCGCAGCCGCACCGAACGCCCTCGCGTGTCTCACTCGCGCTGGAGGAGCTTACAGCGCTCGGATACACGCCGTCGCGACTCTCTATGCGCGCCTTTGGCGACGATCCGCTTACGGCCGAAGTGCACTGCCCTGAGGCGCCCGCAGCAGCGGACGCGCCGCCACAGCTGCAGGCAGACACGGCGCCGCTGGTGCTTCAGGGCAGCCCGCAACCGAGCTCGCCGCCCGCAGCGCATTCGCCAGATGGTCGCGACAACGAGGGTGCTGCGCAGCCTGCGCGCGGTCGCGCGTGCGTCGGTCTGCGCGTCGGCTGCGGTGCGCAGCGCGTGGCTGTGCCCTTCGCCCTTCCGCCCGCGGGTAGCATGGCCGACGCGGCCGCGGCCATCGAGATCGGGCGCAGTTTGCTGCGCCAGGCTGCACTGGGTGCGGCCTCGACGCCAACGTCCGCGCGCAAGGCGAAGCGCGGGGCGCGCGAGCTCGAGGCGCTCGGCGACGCGCCGTCTGGCGGCAGCTGCGCGAAGTACGCGGTCGCTCGGGTGGCAGACCCTGTGCATAAAGCGCAGATGGGAGCTGACGAAGCGCTCACGCCCGTGCGCCGGTCCGCCCGGTGCGAGCCGCGCCACCAGCGCGCACAGCGAGCGCGCGCAAGCCAGCGGGGCTGCATGGGCATTGCGAGCAGCGCATTCACGTCGCGCGCCCTCGCATCCTGTCCCTCGCGCCCCGCCGCCGCGTGCATCACAGGCTCGCATCACACGGCACGCCCAAGATGCCCGGCGCGACCGACAGCCTCGCTCACGGTGAGCTTGCAGAGCGTCCCCTGAGTGAGCTGCTGGAGCAAGCGCACTATGCGTACATGCCCAACAAGGCGCTGCTCTGGCGACACGACGATGGGCACTGACGCACAGTGACAGTGACGTTCACTCGTGTGCTCCACCTGTAGCGGCCGCCCATGCACGCGGCGCGTACCTCCCAGCGCCGTCGCGGCAGCGTCGAAACTCGGACGGGTCGGTGCAGTCGATGGCGCAGAGCATCGGCAGCCGGGAGGGGTCGTCGAAGAACCACTCGCTCCCGGGCGCACCCACATCGGTTACATACTGGTAGGTGAGTAGAGCGCCATTGTTGGGCGCCGAGCGCATGGCCGCGAGCAGCCGCGCCCACTCGCCGCCGTCGAGCGAGCTGAGGCCGTAGAGAGCGCGCGCGCAGTAGCTCAGCCGCCAGAGCGGCACGCCGAGTAGATTGGACGGCTGCAGCCGCAGCACGTACTGGCACACGTCGGACAGCACCAGCCTGCCGCCGCCGCCGAGCGCCGCGCGGCTGTTCGCACGCCGCGGCGTGGTCCCGAAAAGTGAGCGAGCGCCCTCTCGTCCCAATTCAAACGAGAGTGCGCGCACCGCCGGCTGGAAGCCGCCGCCATTGGGCGAAAGCGACGGTGCGCTCAGCACAAGATGCGGACGCCCGCCACGCGCTGGCGGGAGCAAACCAAACTCATCGTGGTGCAGCCCGCCAAAGAGCTGCGCGCCGACGCACTCGCCGTGCGTGCGCAGGATGCGAACGTATCGCGAGAGCGCCGCCGCGTCCCACCACGGGCGCACCGGGCCGTCGCGCGCGCGCGAGGCGGCCCAGTCGATGAGCGGCGGCGTGTGCCCCACGATGAGCGCGGTGCGGCCCCTGCGCTGCGCGAGGCGGAGCCGCTTCTCGAGCCACGACAGCTGCGACTCGGCCTCGGCGTCGCGCTGCTCGCTCGAGCGCGCGCCGTCGACATCGCCGGCCGCCTCAGCCGGGCGAGGCGTGCTGCTGCGCGCGCGCAGCGTGATCGTGTTGAGCACCAGCAGCTCGAAGCAGCCCAGCTCCTTCGCGCAGCCGACGCACGCGCGCTTGGCGCGAGCGTCCGCCGTCTGATCGCCCGCGCCGCCGGCGTGCTCGCGCCACGCGCCAAGAGCGGCTGCGTCACCTGCTCGGGGCCCGCGTGGGCGGTCGCACACGCTGAGCGCGTAATAGCCGTGCGCGCGCAGCGAGAGGAGGGCGGCGACCTGAGCCCTGCCGCCGGAGAGCGCGAGGAGTGGCGCCCACGCCTCCGCCGCCGCCGCGTACAGCCGCGCGAGGCCGTCGCTGCTGCCGGCATTGCGCAGGGAGCCGCCCGCCAACTCGGCGTCGAGCGCGCTGTCCAGCGACGTCTTGCGCGGCTCGTCCGCGTTGCCGAGGCACGGCACGACGGCCTCCACGCCGGACGCGCTCAAGTTGGCCGCGCGCACCGCAGCCGCGATCGCAAAGAGCTCAGGCCAGCCGCGCGAGCTGCTGCCGCCGGGCGGTGCCAACGCCGCGCCGGGCAGGATGGAGGCCGAATCGCCGCCCAGCAGGAGGAGCGCGCGCGCACCGCGCCTCGGCTGCTCCGTGCGGACGAGCTCGAGGGCCGATTCGAGCAAGACGCGGGGCGAGTCGCATCGCCTGTGCCCATATTGCCCAGCGAGCTCGCTGGTGAGTGGCCTCGCGTCCGCGCCGGCCAGTCTGCGAGCCTCGCCGCCAGCCCGCGTCGCGCCCGCGCCGCGTGTGGCTGTCGCGGCCCCGTCGGCTGGCGTCGGATCCGTGCAGTCGGCCAGGATGCTGGCGCCACGCACGTACGACCGCTGCAGGTGCACGTCCGTCAGCTGCCACAGCGTCACCTCGTTGAGCGCACCGCGCTCGCCCATCGGCGCGCGCACCGGGTCGCCGCGCCACGCGTCGCTGGCGCTCGCGATTCCCACTACCGTCGGTGGCCAGGCGGCGAGGGGCACGGCGAAGAGCCACCGCGCCACATGCGAAAGCTCGCTCAGCGCCAGCGCCTTCGTGGCGAGCGCCGCAAGCGTGTAGACGGCAACGTTGGCGCACGCGATCGCGAGCTGTCGCATGGCCAGGCGCGCATTCTGGTTGAATTCCTCTTGCGCCCGCGTTCACTTCATCGTTCGCACGTCGGCTCGGGAGGTCGGCGGGCGGAGAGACACGCAGCGTGGACGCGGAGGCTCGCGTCGCCCGAGCCGCATGGCCATGGAGTGCGCGGCATCGGCGAGCTCAGCGCCGCTGGTGCCGGCACGGCCGATTCGCCGCCTCTGCTGGTCGTGCGGCGGCCTCTTCGAGTGCGAGGTGCCGCGCGACTCCGACGCGGCCGGTTGCTCGGCGCGCTGCCCGCACTGCTCGGCGGTCACGAGCGCGCTCGTCCCGCCCGCGTGCGGCGCGCCGTTTCCCGGCGCGTACGAGCGGCCGGCGTCCGTCGAGGTGGCGCTGCGTCGTGTGCGCGCGCTCCTCAAGCGTCGCCGGCCCTCGTCCAGCGCGGGCGTGCGCTTCTTGGTCGAGTGGGAGGAGGACCCGACCGCGGACTACGCGCTTGTCCATGGCCGGAGCGCCAGCCTGCAACCGCTGTCGTGGGAGCCGGAGCTGCACGTGTCGACCGACCCGAGCCTCGTCGCCACCTTTGACGAGACGCGCCGCCCCGACAAAGATTCGGTCGCGCCAGCGTTCGCCCGGCCGCGCGTCTACCCGGCGGCGGCCGGCGGCGGCGCGGCCATCGAGCTGACCGTTGGCGCGCACCTGTTTGCCGCGTCTGACGAGCTGCCGGTCACGCGGCCCCCGCCGCCCGCGATCTGGCTGCCGGGCGACCAGGTGGAGGTGCAGTGGAAGGGGAAGGGGTTCCGTGGCTCGTGGGCGCTTGCTTCCGTCGTGCAGGCGGAGAAAGGCGAGAGGCTGCGCGTGCGCTTCGCGCGCTTTGTCGGTGCGCGCCACGCGCTCGTTGCCGCGCGTCGTGCGCTCGCCATCGGCAGCGACGGGTGTCGACGCGCGCGCGCGCGCGCGCGCGCGCGCGCGCGCGCGCGTTTGCCGGCCTCTGGCCTCTGACCGGGAGGCGTGCGCGGCGCACGGCGCGTTGCCGCGCGCGCCGTGCAGACGAGGATGGCGAGTTCCTCGAGGAGTGGCTCCCGCGCTCGCGGCTGCGGCTTGCCCCGCCTGCTGTGTGCTCGCGTTGGCGCCCCGTGCCGGGCGAGCGCGTCGAGGCACTCTCTAACGACCTGTGGTGGGAGGGCACCGTCGAGCGCTACGACTCGATCAAGGTGCGCGCGTGGAGGCGCATGCGCGCGCGCGCGCGCGCGCCGACGCGGCTCGGATCAAGTGGCACCGGCGCGCGCGCCAGCGCTCCCGCGGGCCGCCGTCGCCGCCGCTGACCGGCGCGGCCGCGCGCCGCCGCCTGTTCGACTACGACTGCCTTCAGGGCTACCTTTTTGTTTACGACTGCCACCGCTCGTGGCTGTGGCTGCCGCTCGGCGGGCTGCGTCCGAGGCCCGCCAGCGCCATCCTCTCCTACCACCGCGGGCGCTCGCGGCAGGGCAGCGCGCACGACGACGACGACGACGACGACGACGAAGGCGGTGGGGGCGGCGCCGACGACGACGACGACGACGAAGGCGCGCCGCCCGCCTCGCGCGCGCGCGCGCGCGATATGTGCCCACACGCCGGCTGCAAGCTGCTCGAGCGTCACTCGGGCCTGTGCCAGTTTGGCGACGACTCGCTCGCCGGCCGCGCGCACGAGCGCTCGACCCGCCCAAAGGGCAGCCTGATGGAGCGGACCAACCGCGTCGACCTGCTCCTGCAGGAGGAGATCCTCGAGATGATTCGGAGAGAGCGGAGTGCACAGCACGCGTCGCTGCGCGCGAGGCAGGCGCGAATGCCGTCAAAGGTGATCCCGGGCAGCCGGATGGCGCAGTGGCACCCGCATCTCTTCGCGCACGACTTCAGCGACGAGTTGTGCGCGCTGCCCGTCTTCGAGTGCGAGCACGCACCGGGCGCGTGCCGCGGACAGCTCGTCGTGCTCGCGTCGCACATCGTCGCCGACGTGTTGCGGATGCTCGGCTCGGAGCTGGGCATCGACATTGACGGCAAGCGCGTGCTCTGCATGCCGCACACGCACCCGCGCGGAGCCCCGCCCGACGGCCTTGTCGACCTGGCCGTGCGCCCGCGCGGCGAGCCGGTCGTGCACAGCTTCCCGGCCGACACACGCATCGACCTGCTTGTCGTGTGACGCCCGATGTCCTCAGCACTGACATGCTACCCAAAGAGAGGCCCACGGCCCTCATTCCTCGCCGCTGCCACCGGCTGGCGCGCTCGCGGCAGCGGGCGCTGCGCTCGGCGGCTGCTCGCCGCCGTCGGCGCCCTGCAGCGCGCGCAGGCTGTAACGCTTGTACTTCTGCCACTGGTCAACGACGCACACGCAGCAGTGCGCCTTGACCACCTCGAGCACGACGCACAGCTCCGGGTCGGCAATGTGCACACGGGCGCTCCCAAGCTCGAGCTTGGCGCTGTCCGCGACGACGCGGATCACCTCGTCGCGGTCGAGCGCCTTGGTGTTATGCCGCTGCCGGAACTGCACGGCAAAGGTTGCGGGGCACGCCCCCGCGCCGCGCCGCTTGACCTCCGCGGCGACAGTCTCGCGCACCGCTGTGGCGATTTTGGGCAGCTCCGCGCGGCAGACGGTCTGACACGGCAGCATGCGCGCGACAAAGCGCACCGCGAGCTCGCCGTCGGTCGCGACGGAGGCGTAGACCCGGTTGACGAGCTCGAGCAGGCTCGGGCTGCCGCTCGCGCCATCGGCGAGCGCGGCGTTGAGCCGCAGCACGACAAATCCGGCGCAGCCGGTCTGTGCGACAAAAAAGCGGCGCCCCTCGCTGAGCGCGGCCGATTCGGCGGCGATCTCCCGCGCAATGTCGATGACGCCACTCGATTCTCCTGCGCCGCCGCCCTCGCCATCGCAGCCACCGCCGCTCGCCACATCCTGCGCCGCCGCTACGCGGGGCGGAGCGAGCAGGTCCCACGCCTGCGCGAGGACGTCGAAGCCCTCGCGCACGGCGCCCTTTTCGGCGTGCGTGTCGCATGTGATCATCACACCTCGCGTACCCACGTTGAGCTCCGATTCCTGCACGTGCTTAGGCCTCGATGCCCGCCAGCCCTGGGCGCCGGCCTTGCGCTTCTTGGCCGGCATCCTCGTCGCCCGCGAGGAGTCCTGCTCGAGGCAAGGAAAGCATGGCGGAATCTCAAGCGTACAGTAGGAAGCGGGAGCGCATGGGGGAAGGCGATGGAGGTCGAGGAGGTGACACACGAGCTCGGAGCGGACTGGCCCGAAGAGGGCTCTCGCTCGGAGCTGCTGCTCGCATGCATGCGCCGCATTGCGCGGGCTGGCGGTCGGCTCGCCTCGCCCGACGAAGGCGTAGTGGACGCGGCGAGGCTGGAACTCGTGCGCGCCACGCTCCGCGAAACGCTCGATGGCGCGGACGAGCTGCGTGACGGACGCGTGTCGCGTGCCGAGTTTGCGCGCGCGTGCGCGGAGCTGAGCGGCGCGCGCTTTAGATCCGACGCGCTCTTTGCTGCGCTCAGTCACCTTGCCGACCTCGCTGGCCGCGTGCCCATCGGTCGCGTGATCGACGAGCTCGCGCCGTCGCAGCGCCACGCCGGCGAGGGCCGCGCGCGGCTTGTCACGGCGAGGGATGGCGGGGATGGCAAGCACGCGCGCGGCCGCACCGGTGTCTTTGCCCCGACCGCGTGGGATGAATCGAGCGCGCTCGCGCGCCGCACGCTCGGCCCGCCCGACGCGCGTCTCGAGCTCGAGGCGATCCACGGCTACGCGGGGCTGGCGAACAGCGCGCCCAACCTCTTTTGCAGCTCGGCGGGCGAGCTGGTCTACTACACGGCGGCGGTGGGCGTCGTGCTGAGCGTCGAGTCGCGCGCGCAGCGCTTCTTCCTCGGGCACACGGACGACATCCACTGCCTCGCGCTCGACCCGACGCGCACGATCGCCGCAACTGGCCAGACTGCCGACCGCGCGCTCGGCGGCCGTCCGTTTGTGTGCGTGTGGGATGTGGCGAGCATGCACGAGTACGCGCGGCTGGTGCACGGCCGCGTGAACCGCGTGAGCGCGCTCGCCTTTGCCGCGCACGGCGCGTGGCTCGCGACGGTGGGCTGCTCCGCGCCGCAGAGCGTGCACGTGTGGGACTGGCGCGCGCGCGCGCTCCTGTGCGAGGTCGGCACGGGCATCCAGCCCGCGCCGCGCGACGTGGATGGGCGCACGGCGCTGAGCAACGTGTACGGGCTGCGCTGGTCGCCGCACGCGCCGCATGTCTTCTTGACGCACGGCAAGGCGCATCTGCACTACTGGACGGCCGAGCGCGAGCGTGCCGGCGAGCGCTCGTGGCGCAAGGGCGCGGCGATCTTCGACCCGGCGCCGGTCGTCGACGTGCTGTGCGCCGAGTTCGTGCCCAATGGCGACGTGGTGAGCGGCAGCGCGGCGGGCGAGCTGTACGTGTGGCGAAGCTGGCGCGTGGTGCGTGTGCTGAGCGCGCACGCCGCAGAGGTGCGCGTGCTGCTGCACCGCGCGGGCACTTGCGAGCTCGTGAGCGCCGGCGCGCGCGGCATCATTCACCGGTGGGACGTGAGTGGCGAGCTGCCCGTGCTGCTCGCGCACGCCACGCGCCAGCTGCCCGCCGCGTACGAGGGCGAGCGGCCGCCGACGATCCGCGCGCTCGATGCCTTCGTTGGTAGCGACGCGTTCGTGGTCGGCACAGGGCGGTGTGACATCTGGCAGCTCGACGCGGATCCGGACATCCTGGTCTCGGGGCACACGGCGGACCTCGTCGCGCTCGACGTGCACCCATCGCGGCGTGCGCTCTTCATCACGGCGGGCCACGCGGAGCGCGCGTTTGTGTGGGACGCGTCGGAGAGGCGATTGGTGGGCATCACGCAGCGGCTGGTAGGGCAGGCGATCCGCTGCGTGAGCTGGGCGCCACCGAAGGGCGAGCTGATCGGCGTAGGTGCCGTGCGCGCGGGCGACACGGCCGAGCGCGCCCGGCGTGCGGGCGCGTCGGACGGGTGCGTCGCGCTGATCGATGCGACGGGTGCCGACGGCGTCTTCGCGCTGTGCGCTATGGTCGACGTCGCGTCCGAGCCGAGCGCGCTGCGCTTCTCGCCGGACGGCAGCAGGTTGGCGGTCGGCCTGCGCTCGGGCGGCATCGAGGTCTTTGCGCTGCGGCGCGAGCTCGACGAGCATGTGCTCGCTCCGCTGTGCGCGTGCGGCGGGCACTCGTGCGCCGTGCGCCAACTCGACTGGTCTGCAGACAGCAGCTTGCTCCAGTCGAGCTGCGCTGCGCTCGAGCTGCTGCGCTGGCACGGCACGACGGGCGAGCAGATCCGGCAGGATGAGCGCGACCGCGAGTGGCAGACGTGGAGCTGCATCGTCGGCTGGCCTGTGATGGGCGTGTGGCCGCGCGGGTACGACGCGTCGGACATCAACGCGCTCGACCGGTCCACGCTCGGCGTTGGCGTGGCGGGCGGTCACGTGGCGGTGGCGGATGACTTTGGGCGTGTGTTGCTGTTCAACCACCCGTGCGTCGCGCAGGACGCGCCGCATCTCGCCTACCGCGGCCACTCGTCGCACGTGAGCGGCGTGCGCTTCTTGCGCGGTTCGGAGCGGTGCATCTCGATCGGCGGCCACGACCGCGCTGTCTTCCAGTGGGCGGTGTGGCCGAGCCGCGCGCACGACGCGCGCGCGCCTGGTCCGCCGACGTTGGCCCGCGGCGCGCCACCGCTGCTGGCCGGCGCGCGATCGGCGGATTCGGCGGCAGCGGGGCCTGAGCCGCCGCTCGCCACGACGGAGCGCGTTGCGTGCGTGCAAGCCGGAGGCGCAGCCCGCGGGGCAGGTCGCGCTGCGGCCCGGTTGGGCTCTGCGCGCCGGCAGCCGGTCGTCGATGCGCGCGCAGTCGCGGCGCCAGGCCGCGCTCGCGCCCAACTCGTCATCGCGCCGCGCGCGCCCGTGCTCAGCGTCGAGAGCGACTTCGAGCGCGCAGTGCTCGCGCGCACGCCTCGCTACGACGCTGCGCGCTACGTGGGCAAGCTGTGCGCGAAGCTCACGCGCCACGAGCCAGCCGAGCGCGCGGACGCGCTGCGCGAGGACTGTGTGCGCGCGCTGCTCGCCCACTTTGGCGTGCCGTGCGAGGAAGACGAGTTTGCGCGCCTGTGCGCGCGCTATCCTTTCGCCTCGCCAACAGCGCCTGACCACGCGGCATGCGCGGCGAGTGGCGGCATCGCCTGTGTCCAGCTCGGCGTGTACCCAGCCGTGTCTGCGAGCTCGCTCATTCGCGCGCTCTTCGCGAGCGACGCACGTAGGCGCCCGCGCGCACTGGCGCAATCGGCGCCCGTCATCGCGAGACCATCGACATCTGCGCCGCTGCCCGTCAGGCACGCGCGCTGCCGCACGCTACTGCACCCACCATCGACTGGCGGCGTGGCGGCCGAGCAGCGCAGCCGCGAGCCGCCCGACGCGCGTCTCGAGCTCGAGGCGATCCACGGCTACGCGGGGCTGGCGAACAGCGCGCCCAACCTCTTTTGCAGCTCGGCGGGCGAGCTGGTCTACTACACGGCGGCGGTGGGCGTCGTGCTGAGCGTCGAGTCGCGCGCGCAGCGCTTCTTCCTCGGGCACACGGACGACATCCACTGCCTCGCGCTCGACCCGACGCGCACGATCGCCGCAACTGGCCAGACTGCCGACCGCGCGCTCGGCGGCCGTCCGTTTGTGTGCGTGTGGGATGTGGCGAGCATGCACGAGTACGCGCGGCTGGTGCACGGCCGCGTGAACCGCGTGAGCGCGCTCGCCTTTGCCGCGCACGGCGCGTGGCTCGCGACGGTGGGCTGCTCCGCGCCGCAGAGCGTGCACGTGTGGGACTGGCGCGCGCGCGCGCTCCTGTGCGAGGTCGGCACGGGCATCCAGCCCGCGCCGCGCGACGTGGATGGGCGCACGGCGCTGAGCAACGTGTACGGGCTGCGCTGGTCGCCGCACGCGCCGCATGTCTTCTTGACGCACGGCAAGGCGCATCTGCACTACTGGACGGCCGAGCGCGAGCGTGCCGGCGAGCGCTCGTGGCGCAAGGGCGCGGCGATCTTCGACCCGGCGCCGGTCGTCGACGTGCTGTGCGCCGAGTTCGTGCCCAATGGCGACGTGGTGAGCGGCAGCGCGGCGGGCGAGCTGTACGTGTGGCGAAGCTGGCGCGTGGTGCGTGTGCTGAGCGCGCACGCCGCAGAGGTGCGCGTGCTGCTACACCGCGCGGGCACGCGCGAGCTCGTGAGCGCCGGCGCGCGCGGCATCATTCACCGTTGGGACGTGAGCGGCGAGCTGCCCGTGCTGCTCGCGCACGCCACGCGCCAGCTGCCCGCCGCGTACGAGGGCGAGCGGCCGCCGACGATCCGCGCGCTCGATGTCTTCGTTGGTAGCGACGCGTTCGTAGTCGGCACAGGGCGGTGCGACATCTGGCAGCTCGACGCGGATCCGGATATTCTGGTCTCGGGGCACACGGCGGACCTCGTCGCGCTCGACGTGCACCCATCGCGGCGCGCGCTCTTCATCACGGCGGGCCACGCGGAGCGCGCGTTTGTGTGGGACGCGTCGGAGAGGCGATTGGTGGGCATCACGCAGCGGCTGGTAGGGCAGGCGATCCGCTGCGTGAGCTGGGCGCCACCGAAGGGCGAGCTGATCGGCGTAGGTGCCGTGCGCGCGGGCGACACGGCCGAGCGCGCCCGGCGTGCGGGCGCGTCGGACGGGTGCGTCGCGCTGATCGATGCGACGGGTGC
The DNA here is from genome assembly GCA_019448385.1 of Diacronema lutheri. Classification (NCBI taxonomy): domain Eukaryota; phylum Haptophyta; class Pavlovophyceae; order Pavlovales; family Pavlovaceae; genus Diacronema; species Diacronema lutheri. The sequence goes on along the minus strand of JAGTXO010000005.1, from coordinate 1,422,881 downwards.
CGACGGCGTCTTCGCGCTGTGCGCTATGGTCGACGTCGCGTCCGAGCCGAGCGCGCTGCGCTTCTCGCCGGACGGCAGCAGGTTGGCGGTCGGCCTGCGCTCGGGCGGCATCGAGGTCTTTGCGCTGCGGCGCGAGCTCGACGAGCATGTGCTCGCTCCGCTGTGCGCGTGCGGCGGGCACTCGTGCGCCGTGCGCCAACTCGACTGGTCTGCAGACAGCAGCTTGCTCCAGTCGAGCTGCGCTGCGCTCGAGCTGCTGCGCTGGCACGGCACGACGGGCGAGCAGATCCGGCAGGATGAGCGCGACCGCGAGTGGCAGACGTGGAGCTGCATCGTCGGCTGGCCTGTGATGGGCGTGTGGCCGCGCGGGTACGACGCGTCGGACATCAACGCGCTCGACCGGTCCACGCTCGGCGTCGGCGTGGCGGGCGGTCACGTGGCGGTGGCGGATGACTTTGGGCGTGTGTTGCTGTTCAACCACCCGTGCGTCGCGCAGGACGCGCCGCATCTCGCCTACCGCGGCCACTCGTCGCACGTGAGCGGCGTGCGCTTCTTGCGCGGTTCGGAGCGGTGCATCTCGATCGGCGGCCACGACCGCGCTGTCTTCCAGTGGGCGGTGTGGCCGAGCCGCGCGCACGACTGTGGGAATATTATCGGTTTGAAAATCGGTGGTCTTTTTCAGCGCTCCGTATAGATGGTCAAGCCAAATCCGATCAGGGGCACGATCGCGCCCCGAGTGCAGCGCGGGCCGTTCGGAAGGACGTCCTTGTGAGGGAGCTCTTCGCGTTTGGCGAGCGGGGGAGCACGACGCGCAGCGTTGCTGCGGCGGCGTGCGGGCGGCGAGCAGCGGTCGGGCTGCTCGCGACGAGGCCGGAGCAGACGGCGCCGTGGCCGCCGGCGCAGGTGACGCGCGCCGACGAGCCGTAGCGAGCGTCCGTGATCCGCACGGCGGTTGGAGCGGGCCGGCTGGTGCGGCGCGCTCGGCCACGGGTGGCGGCGTGCACGGTCGTGCCGCGCGCGGCACGCGTCGCCAGCCGCGCGCGACCTGGGCAGAGCCCGCAAAGCGTCGACCGCTGCGCGGCTCGGCCGTGCGTCAACGCCGGCCGCGCTTCGGCCCGCGCGCGCTGCCGCCGCCGGCACTGGCGCTGGCAGCTCCGCGGGCGGGGGTGCGGGCGCGAGAGCCGCCGCCGCCACCGCCGCCGCGCCCGCCGCCGTCGTCGCCACCGCCGTCGCCGCCGCCGCCTCCCCCGCCGTCATCGTCGTCGTCGCCGCCGCCGCCTCCGTCGCCGTCGCCGTCGCCGTCGCCCTCGCCGCCGCCGCCGTCGCCGCTGCCATCGTCGTCGTCGTCGTCGTCGCCCTCGTCGTCGCCCTCGTCGTCGCCGTCGCACTCGTCGTCGCAGTCGTCGCCCTCGCCGTGCACCATGCGCTCCTCACGCTCCCACACCTCGCCGCGCGCCCACCAGGCGAGCACGAGGGCAAAGCGCTCAGGCGTCGACGTGGTGTCGCGCCCGGCCGCGTGCGCCGCCATGTCGTGCACGTCGTAGAAGATGTTGCGCGCGGCGTTGTAGTCGCGGTGCACGGGCTTCTTGCCGCCGTTGCACGCCGGGCAGATGACGAGCGCGTGCACCGTGCGCGTGCCGCCCTTTGCCACGGGCAGGCGCGGGTTCTGCGCGAGCTCCGCGCCGCAGCGCTGCAGCCTGCCGCCCTTGGCGAGCCGCGGCATCGAGCAGTGCATCGACGTGTACGGCTCGGGCACGAAGACGGCCGCGACGCCGCGCCGCCGCAGCTCGCGCAGCAGCCCCACCTGGAAGGCGGGCGGCGCGCCCTTGGGCTGCGCGCCCTTGTGGTCGCGCAGCCACTTGCCCACGCACACGAGCAGCCGGTCGCGCGTCACGCCGTCGACACAGTGCGCCGCGATGAGCGCCTCGGCGACGCGCGCCGCGTTGGACCGCCCGCCGCTGTCGCGCCGCCAGCGCTCCTTCCGGCGCGCCGGCGCGTCGTACACGTGCTCGGCGGCGCGCTCGCGCACCCGCGCGCTCTCGCGGTGGAAGGCGTGGAACTCGCCCTCGCCGAGCACCTTGGCGCTGTGCGCCTCGCCAAGCCGCGCCTCGTCCGCCTCCACGCTGAACTCCTCGCCGCGCCCGTCCTTGCGCACGCGCCGCCGCGCCGCGTTGGTCTTGGCCGTCTCGCGCGCAAAGCCCGCGGCGCGCGCGCGCGCGCGCTGCGTGAACTGCCGCCAGACGGCCGCCCGCCCGACGTGCGCAGAGTAGGTGGTGATGTTGCCCATGTTCGGGTCGGCCGCGACGACGACCGCCGCCTCGACGTCGATCGCCCGCCGCAGCTCGGAGCCGAGCGCGACGGCGATGCGCCCGTCCGGCCGGCGCCAGCGGTGCAGGACGCCCGAGCCGCCGGCCGGCGCCTGCGCCTTCGGCACGAGGACGGTCCCGACGGCGTGCACGGCGACGCCATCTGTCACCACCGACTTGACGGGCTGCCGGCCCGGGAGCGGCACGCGCGGCAGCGGCGCGAGGCCAACCCACGAGCGCCGCGCGTGCCACGGCAGATCGGCCGGCGGCCGCTCGCGCCCGGCGTAGTCGAAGACGCGGTTGGAGATGTCGAAGCGCGTCGCAAAGACCGCGTACCTGACGCGCACGTCCGACATCGGCGGGGTGTTGCCGTTTGTGCCTGTCCACTTGATCGGCTCGCCATCGTGGTCGCGCAGGTCCAGCGCCTTGAGCCGCGCGCGCAGCTCCTTGCGCTCGTCATCCGAAAGCGTCACCCAGATGGCGCTCGCGGCGAGGCGCACGTTGCGCGGCACCTGCGCGCAGCGCGCGGCGCGCGAGCGCGCGGGCGCGTGACCAACCTGGCCGCGGGGCGGCGCGCACGGCGGCGGCGCGCGCGCTTGGGCGCTCGGCGGCGGCAGCGGCAGCCACGCCTCGCGCGCACATTGTGCGTGCGCAGCGGCGCCACATTGTACCGCGGCGGCCGTCCGGTCAGCTGCGTGTGGATGTGCGCGAGCCGGCAGAGCAGCGCCTGCCCCTCGGCCACGTGCTGCAGGGTGCGGATCTGCACGAGGAAGTAGCGCGTCGTGTGCCGGTCGTAGTTCCACCTTTTCGTGGGCGTGCACTTGTAGTCGATCTTGTGGAGGACCATGTCGGGCAGGTGGCGGTCGAGCGCGGCGGGGCAGCCGACGCGCGCGCCCTCCACGTCGCCGCGCAGCAGCCGCTCGCACAGCTCGCGCACGCGCGCGTTTCGCTGCATCTCGGGCAGCGCGACGAGCGCCTCGTCGCGCTCGACTGCCGCGCGGACGACGTCGCGGAGCAGCCCGTTCACGACGCGCGATGGGTGCATCAGGCACGCGGTGGACACCTGCGTCGCCTCCGCCTCGAGGATCTCCGTGAGGCCCACCGCGCAGACGGGCTGGACGCCCTCGGCCATCTCGCCGACGGCGCGCGCCGTCGCCGCCTTGGTCTGCGCGGCGGCTTGCTCGGCGGGCTTGCCTCGCGGCGCTGCACCGTACGTGCTCTCGTCCTTGTGCCAGCCGATGGCCGAGAAGATCGCACGGACGGATCCCTTGTCCATCGTGGTCGACGTGTGCACGCTGGTCGACGGGCCGCCCGACGCCGCGCCGACGGCCTGCGCGCTCGCCACCGCAGCCTCGTCGCGCACCACCTTGTTGATGACGCGGTACGCCTGTGTCGTGAGCCTGTGCACGGCCGCCGCGATGCGCCGCAGCTCCTTCCGCGCACCGGGCTGCGCCGTCACCGCCTGCGGCCCCGCGTTGAGCGTCGAGCGCTTGACCACGAAGCCCGGGAGCACGCTGCCGCGCGTGCGCGCCGTCGCGCCGCCGGCGGCGCGCGCGCTCGGCGCAGCGGGCTCGTCCACGCGCGCGCGCTCGACGCCGCGCGCGCGGGGAACGCTCGGCGCGCGCGCGCCCGCGGCGTCGCGCGCGCTCGCGGCGGCACCCGCCGCGGCGCGCTTGCCCGCGGCGCCCGACTCGCCGTGCGCGCGAAGCGGCGCCGACGCCAATGCCGACGCCGCGCCCGCGCCGCCGCTGCCGCTGCCCGATCCGCCCGCGCGCCGCTTCTGCTCGTCGCGCGTCTTGCGGAACTGGGCGACGAGGTCGCTGCTCACGTTGGCCTCAGGCTCCCACGTGTCGGCGCTCTCGTCGTAGCCCCGCCACCTGATCCGGAACTGGAACGTCACCTTCTTGCCCGCCTTGCGGCGCTCGTCGACGACCGCCTCGACCTCGTACGTGCGCGCCTCCTCGTCGACGCTCGCGCCCGCCGCGCTCGCGCCCGTGTCCGGCCACCCAGCGACCGTGCCGCCCAGCCTCTCGGCGGCCGCGCGCAGCTGCCGCTCGCGCTGGGCGGCCGCGGCGCCTCGCGCGACCAGCGCGGGCAGCATGCCCGCGCCGCCCGCGAGGCCGTGCGCGCCGACGCTGGCGGTCATCAGCGCGTCGAGGCACGCGAACGTTGCGAGCGCACGCGCGCCATCGTCGCCGCCGCGCGGCTGCGAGCGCACGACGGGCGATGGCCGCGGCTCCCCCTCGGCCGCGAGCAGCGGCCAGATCGCACTGGCCAGCGCGACGGCATGCGCGCCGACCGCGACGGCCACGTCCGCGTCGAGCGGCGCAAAGTCGTAGCGCACGAGCGCGGCCGGGCGCGAGTCGTCCGTCGGCCGGTCGGCGACGAGCAGCCCGACCGGGCGCGGCGGCTCGCCGGACGGCGCGGCGACGGGCACGCAGAGGAGCACGACGAGCAGGCGCGGCGTGCCGCCGAGCAGCGCGCGCGCGGCATCCGCCCCGTCGGCTCCGCCGCGCGCGGCCGCGGCGAGCAGCTCGGCCGCGCGCGTCGGGCCCAGCGCCGTGCGCGCGTCCTTGCGCGCGCGTGCGCGGGCCGTGTACGCGGCGCAGGCGTCGTCGAGCACCGCCGCGCTGGGCGCGGTGCCAGTCGTCGCCCACGCGCGCAGCGCGTCGCGCACCCGCGTGACGATCGCCTGGTCGACCGCCGCCTCGCCGGCAGCGTGCGCCGGCGCGCACGCCGGCGGTGCGGCGGCAGGCGCGAGCGCGGGCGCGCCGTCGGCGCCGTCAACGCCGACGGCGCCGTCGGCGCGCCGCCACGCGAGCTTCGCCTCGATCTGCTGCCGGACGGCGTGGCAGTGCCGGTCGATGCCGCGCGCGTCGTCGAGCGCGGCCAGCGCGTCCTCAGCGGCGGGACGGCCGCTCGCGTCCGCGACGGCCTGCAGGCAGAGCAGCGCGGCCGCACGCGCGTTGCACGCGCTCTGCGGCTCGGGCGCGAGCGCGAGCTCGAGCTCGAGCGGCGACGCGCCTCGCGCCGCGGCGATCGCGTCCATCAGCACGTCCAACCGCTGCACCAGCGCCCTGTGCGCGTCGCGCGGCGCGCCCGTCGACGGCGCGCGCGAGCGCGTCGCCACGAGCCCGAGCGCGCGCGCCGGCGCGCCCGCCGGCGTGTGCAGCACGAGCAGCGCCGCGCCCGCCAAGCTCGCGTTGCGCGTGACGAGCGCGAAGATGCGCGTCGCCTCGTGCGCGCCCACCGACGCCCAGATCGCAGCGCGATCGGCGTCCGTCTGCGCGTCGCACAGGTCGCGCACGTCGTCCGGCGCGAGCAGCGCGCCGCCGCCGGCGGAGCGCGCGACGATCGCCCGCGCCTCCGCCACGAAGACGGCCTGCGGCAGGTCGGCGTGGCGCGCGTCGACGATGGCGCGCGTCGCGTGCACGCCGAGCTCCACGCCGCGGTAGAAGGCGCGCGCGTTGGCCGCGCGCGCGTGCGCCGGCCGTCCGTCCGCGTTGCGCCTCGCGCGCGCCTGCTTGCTCGTGCGCGCGAGGCCGTCGCGTGGCGGTGGCGGCAGCGTGGCGAGGAAGCGCGCGGCGGGCGGCGGCGCGCGCACGCCGCGCTGCCGCCGTGCGATGGCCGCGAGCCGCCGGCCCGCCGCGCTGCCGCCCGCGCCGACGTGCTGCCGGCGGCCGAGCGCCGCCGGTGGCGGCGGCGGCGGCGGCGCGGCGGCGGGCGGCGGCGCGACGGCGGGCGGCGGCGCGGCGGCGGGCGGCGGCGCGGCGGTGGGCGGCGGCGCGGCGGCGGGCGGCGGCGCGGCGGCGGGCGGCAGCGGCGGCGGCGCGGCGGCGACGGCAGCACCAGTCGGCTTGTCCGCCCACGCACCCGAGACTCTGTCCCAGACCTTGCCCCATGGCGCGCGCCCACGCGGCCGCGCGAACTGCCCCGGCTCGAGCGCCTGGCCGCGCTTGGCGGCGGCGGCGGCGGCAGGGGGCGGGCGGCCGGCGCGCCAGTCGAAGACAGGTGCAACCGTGGCGGCAGGCGCCGAGTGCCGCGCGTCGGTCACAGAGCGCGTGGTGCGCGCGGCGACCGTGGCACGCCTGGCGGGCGGGCGGTGAGCAGCGCCCGCCGGCGCGCCGGCGGGCGCGGCCGCCTCGAGCCCGGCGGAGGCGCCGCGCTTGCGCTTGCGCGTGCCGCCGCGCGTGCGCCTGCGCGCGCGCCCGCCGCGCGCCCGTTCGGCCTGCGCGTCGCCAGCCGCGTCGCCGGCCGCGTCGCCGCGCCGCACGTAGACGACCGCGAACGCCTCCTCGCCGGTCCCGTCGACGCCGCCGCGCGCGCGGCGCAGGACCGACCGCCACTGCAGCCGCCGCGCGCGGCCGGGCTCGCACGCAAACCAGCGCCCACCACGCCTGACGACGGCCACAAAGTCGTCGTCGCGCCGCCCGCGCCGGCGCGTGCGCAGCAGCACGCACTGCACGTCGAGCCAGCCCTCGTGCCAGTCGGCCGTGCTGGGGGCGACGCGAATCGACTGCGGGAGCTCGACGCCAAAGCCGGCGAGGCGCACGATGTGCGCGACGATGACGCTCGAAATGGCGGGGGCGCTCGACGGGTCGCCCGCTGCAGCGAGCACCGCCCCGCCCCAGTGCTCACGCGTGACGCAATCCGCGTCCTCGACGTGCACGTGCGCCACGCTCGCGCCGAGCTGGTGCAGCAACGCGCAGATGTCGGCGTCGACCGTCCTCTCCTCCTCGGCCGCCTCGGCCGTGCCGCGGGCGGCGGCGTCGCCTGCCGGCTGCCCGAGGTACGCGATCGCCCGCTCGACGGCCGCGCGCTCCGCACGCGCTGCGCTGTCGATCGCCGCATTGCCGACGGGCGCGCGCAGCGCCGCGATCGCGTCTTGCAACGCCGTCGCGTCGCCCGTCGCCGCCGCCGCCGTCACCGCCGCCGCGCTCGCGGTGCCGTGCGCGACGGCGTGCAGCGCGGCGGCGCGCGCGGCGGGGATGCGCCCGTCCAGCGCGAGCACGAGCGGCGGCCCGGCCGGCGTCTGCTGCCGCCGGTGCCGCCGGCTCGCAGCCGGGTGGTCGGCGCGCGCGCGCTCGAGCCGCGCGCGCCGCTCGACGACGCGCGCCCAGAAGGCCTGCACCCTCGGCTGCGCGAATGCAAGCCAGCCGGCGCCGCGCGTCACGACGTGCACGACGATCCGGTCCTCGTGCCTGAGGTACTGCACGTAGAGCGCTTTGCTCACGCCGAGGACGTGCATGCCGAGCTGCAGCTGATCGCGGTGCGGCTGCGGCGGCCCGTCCTCGTGCGCCGTGGCGCCCGCCTTGGTGAGCGTCTTCACCTCGACGAGGACCTGCTCGTTGTTTTCGGGGAGGATGGCGAGCCCGTCCGGCGAGAAGGCGAACGGCGCGCTCTTGTCGTGCGGGTCCGCACGCACCATCGGTAGGTTGCACACGACGGTGATGCCGTACGCGGCCGCCAGCTTGCGCAGCGCGACGGCCTCGCCGAGGATGCCCGCGGTCGTCGCCTTGGTCCGCACCTCGCGCCGCCGCCGGTGCACGTACTCGTCGGTGAGCGTCTCGTGCGCGACGCCGGCGTTGTCGTTCACGACGTCGCCAACCTTGCTGCCCGTGACCTCCTCCCATCGCTCGTCGTGCCAGCGCGGGCTGCGCTGCGCGGGCGCGCCCGCGCCGACGGCGTCGAGCACGCGGCGCAGCGCTGTGCCGTCGGGCGCAGCAGGCACGCGCGCGCGGTCCTGGGCCTCGCGAGCGTCGAGGACGCGGCCCGTAGTGGAATCTTGGGGTAGGTCGAGCTTGCTCGCCTCGCCGTAGCGGCTCTCCAGCTGGCGCGGTGCGTCGGCAGGGCCGCCGTCCGTGCGCGCACCCGACGCGCCCGCCAGTGCACGCGGCGCAGCGTCCGAGGCGCCCGCCGCGCCCGCGCCGCCGCCAATCGCGCCAGCGCACGCGCGCGCCGCGACCTGCGGACGGCCAGCCGCAGGGACCTCGTCCGCTCGGCCGGCCGCTGCGTCGGCCGTCCGCTTGGCCACCTCGCGCACGTCTCCGAGCGCGAGCGTGGCTGGCGCCGTCGAGCTCCCGTGGTCTTTGTCCCAAAATTTGAGCAGCCCGCCAAGGAAGGGCGTGCCCGTCGGGCGGTCCTCGGGCACCTCCGCCAGGATCGCGTCGACGCGCAGCGCGGCCGCCACATCGCAGAACGCGCGCGCGGCGCGCGCCATCCGCTCGGCGCGCGCGCCGCCGTCGTCCGCCGCGCGGCGGATGGCGTGGCTCACGTGCGCGACGCGGAGCGAGACGACGGCGTGCGCCGGCGCGCCGGCGCCCGTGCCGAGCGTGTGCCGCCGGATGGCCAGCTGCCCATCGCCCATGCGCGGCGGCAGCGACGCGCACGCCGCGACGGTCGTCGTGCCGGCCGCGCTGTCGCACAGCCAGCTCGCCTCGCCGCCGCCCGCAAACTCAAAGGTCGCGAAGCCCTCGCGGCCGAAAAGCGCGACGAAGTGGTCGAGCACCGCCTTGTTGATCGCGCGCGCCGCCGGCCGCGTCGATGCGCCGCGGGCAGCGCCACCCGCCGCGCCGCGCGCATCGCTGCACGTCGCAGGGCAGGTGCAGCCGGACGCGCGCACGCCGTCCGACCGCGTCCGCGGCAGCTCGAGCTCGCGCACCTTGGGGCAGAACCAGAGCGGGTTGGACGCCTCGAGGCACAGCACGACGAGCCGCCCGTCCGTGCCGGCCAGCGCGCGCGCGTCGCGCAGCAGCTCGACGGCGAGCTCGGACGTCGCCGCGTGCACCGCCGGCTCGCCCGTCGCGCGGTCGGGCGGGAAGAGGCCGCCGCCGACGAGCGGGCTGGGGCAGCGGCCGAGCATCACGAGCAGCGGCGGCGGCGGCGTCTGCGGCGCCTGCTGCCCGACCGCAGCCGCCGTCAGCCCGGCCAGGTCGGAGCTCGTGCGGAGGGCCTTGAGCGCGACGCGCGAGCCGGTGCCCGCCTGCTCGGAAAACGTGGCGAGCATGGCGCACGTGCTCGCCCTCGCGCCGCACTGCCAGCTGACGCGCGCGAGGAGGCCTTCCAGCGTGTCGTTTTCGCGCGGCCGCGTGACCGCGTCGAGCGCCGCCGGGCCGAGCTGGAGGCTGCCGGGCGTGACGCACAGCACCGCCTCGTGGTAGGCGCGCAGCAGCTCCCTCGGCAGCTGCTCGGCGGGCGTCGCCGCCTGCCCGCCCACCCACCGTGCACCGTGGCCGCCGTCGCCCGCGCCCGCGAGCCGGACCGCCGGCCCGCCCGTGATCGCCGAGGTCGGTGGCGTGCCGAGCGCGTCGACGAGCGCGCGCACGGGCGCGACACGCCTGCGCGCAGCGTCCGCGCCGACGGCGAGCGCGGCGATCTGAGCGCCCTCCCATGCGCGCTCCCTCGCGTCGTCCCGCGCGGCCGCCGGCGCGGCGCCCGGCCGCGCGCCGTGCGGCACCGCGCACGCCGCCGCGACGACCTCCGCGCGCGCGCCGGCGGCGTCGGGCGCGTGCAGCTGCGCGATCGCGCCAAAGAGCGCGGCGGCCGAGCGGTAGCGGCCGTGCGCCGCGACGAGCGCGTAGAGCACGCGCAGCGCGGCCACGCCCGCCTGGTCGGGCGCGTCGCCAGCGATTTGCTCGACCTCCCACGTGCGCGTGGGCGGCGGGCTGCCGTCAGCCGGGTCCGGACGCAGCGCCCACGCGCGCTCGACGATCGCGTTGAACACGCCGTGCGCGGCGCCCTCGTCAAACTCGGCGGCGCCCGCCGCGTGCGCGCACCACCCGTGCACGCGCGACGTGGGCGCGTCCACGGCGCGCTGCACGACGAGCACCGCCGGCCGGTCGACGCAGCCGAGGCTCACCGCCGCGTGCTTGCCCTCGAGCAGCGCCGCCGCCGCAGCCTCGACCAAGGCGTCATCAGGCGCGTCGCCGACGACGACGGCACAGCCGTCGCCGTACTCGGCCTGCATCGCGGCGACGCACGACGCGACAAAGTCGCCGCCCGCGGCCGCCGCGTGTCGCGCCGCCAGCATCCGGCGCGCGATGGCAAGCCAGACGTACTCGGCCGGCGCGCGCGCGGCGCGCGCGCGAGGCGCGCCGGCCGCGCCGCGTGCGCCAGCGCGTGCGCCTCCAGCGGCCGCAACGGCCGAGGCGGCTGGAGCGGCGGTGAGCGTGCGCCGCGCGCGCTTCGCCGGCCGCGTGATGGGCGATGCACCCGCCGTCGCACCGCCCGCAGCAGCCGGTGCGGCCGCCACAGCGCCCGCCGCGACGCCACTCGTCACGACGCCCGTGGCGGGCGGCGCGGCGTCGGACGCGGCCGCCTCGACGGGCGTCGCGCAACTACCGCCAGCGGTCGCGGACGCGCCCGGCGACGCGTCGGCGAGGAGGTGGCGCAGCACGCCGCGCGCGAGCGCGACTCGCACGGCGAGCGTCAGCGCGCGCAGGCGGTCGGAAGGCGAGGCGTCGCGCTCGGCGTCGGCGGACGTGGCGGCAGCAGGCGGGGCGGCGGGCGGCGCGGCGGCGGACCGGGCGGCCGCCGGCGCAACCTCGTCGGCCTTGGCCAGCCAGACGAGCCCGGCGACTGCGAGCACGACGCTGTACGCGCCGACATCGTCACCCGCAACGCGCGCCAGCCGGGCGTGGGCGTCGGCCTCGGACACGGCGACGCGGAAGAGCACGTCGTCGCGGGCAGCTTGCTCGGCAAACTGACGCAGCTGCTTGGCCATCGTCACGCCGGCGACGGACGCCTCGCCCGCCTCTGCCTCGACCTGCTCGTCCTGGCCGATGGCGGACGCGCCGGCCTCGGCGCCACCGTCGAGTGTCCGGCGGCGCTCGAGGGCAAAGCCACGCACACAGACGCTCTGGAGGCCGCCGAGCGCGCCCGCCTTCTCGTGCAGCGCGCACGACAGCTCGACCACCGAGTCCACGCGCCTCGCGGCGGCGCCCCCCCGCTCGCCGCGCGTGGCCGCGCGCACGACGAACACCGTGAATTGCGCGCGCTTCGCCGCGCGCGCCGACGCGCACGCGTGCTTCAGGAGCCGGCAAAGCGCGGGCCTTTGCGCCGCTGCGCCCCGCGTGCACAGCAGCAGTTGGCCGCGCTCGTCGCCCAGCTCCTGCTCGACGGCGGCCTCGAGCGCGTCGTCCGTCAAATCGCCGTGCTCCGTCGAGGCGAGCGCGCGCGCAGCCGCGAGCGCCAGCTCGCCTGCGCCCGCGCGCCGCCGGCGGCGCGCACCGGCGGGCGCGTGCGGCGCCGACGCGTGTGACGACGCCGCCGCGTCCGCGCGCGCACACGCGGCGCGCAACGCCTCACGCGCCGAGGCGGCCGCGCGCGCCCTGGGCGCGAGCTTCAAGAACGTGCGCGCGGCGGTGGCGGCGGCGGCGGCGGCGGCGGCGGCGGCGGCGGCGGCGGCGGCGGCGGCGGCGGCGGCGGCGGCGGCGTCGCCCGCGTCGCCGGCCGGCGGCGGCGGTGGCGGCGGTGGCGGCGCGGCCACGGCGGCGGCAGCAGCGGCGGCGGCGGCGGTGGCGGCGGCGGCGGCGCCCAGCGCGGGCGGCGGCGGCGTGGCGGCGGCGGTGGCGGCGGCGGTGACGCCAGCGGCGGCCTTGGCGCCGCGCGTCTGCGGCGGCGTTTCGGCGCGATCGGGGCTGCCCCCGCCGCGCACCGCGCTCGTGACCGCGCAGACGCCGCCCGGCGCACGATCGCTGGCCGCGCCGGTCAGCGCGACGCGGAGGCGCTCGCCGACAGCGTACATGTCCGCCACGCTGAACGTGCGCGGCGCGGACGAGCAGCCCGCCGCGGCGAGCGCGTCGTTGAGCGCGCCCACTATCGCGAGGCCGCACGTCGCGCCACGCTGCGCCGCCTCGTTGAGCAGCAGCGCGCGGCGCACGCGCGAAATGTCGAGACCCGCCGCGTGCAGCGTGGCAGTTATCGCCTTGGCGAGCATGAGCGCCTGCCTGCAGGGCGACGCGAGCGTGTCGACGAGCACCGCGTCGTAGCGATGCTCGCCCGCGCGCGCGACGCGCACAAGGCGCAACGCGGTGAAATGGCCGGAGGCGAGCTGCGCGCCGTCGTCACCGCCCGCGCCGCCGCGCTCGTCCGACGGGCTCCACACGCCGATGACAGCCTGCGTTGTCGCCTCGCTGCGCAGGCGGTGCAGCAGCGCGGCGCGCTCGGCGTCGTCCTGAAACACCGCGGGTTGCGCGGCGAGCGGCACGTGGCAGACATGCCCGCCGCCGGCCTGCCCGTGCACGCGCAGCACGACCTCGCAGCACGCGTCGACGGTTGAGGCGAGCATGTCGCCGCTGGCGATGCGCTCCACCTCTGCCTGCGGGAGGCCGGCGCTCGCGGCGGCGGCGGCCAGCCGGCGCGCAGCCGCGTCGCCCGCCCACGCAAGCAGCGCCGAGTTGGCGGGTTGGAGGGGAAGCTCAAGGGCGGCTGGTTCGGTGGCGGTAGCCTCGTTGGCAACGGGCACGTTGGCGGTGCGCGCGTTGGCGGCGGGCGCGGCGGCGATGGCTGGTGGGGCGGAAGACGCGCCCGCGGCGGCGGGCGCGGACGCGGCAGCGGCAGCGGCTAGTGGGGCGGGGAAAACGCCGTCGGTGGCAGGCGCGGAGGCGAATGCAGGAGCAACTAGTGGGGCGGGAAAATCGGCGGCAGGCGCGAAGGCGGATGCAGCAGCGGCTAGTGCGGCGGGGAAAACACCGTCGGCGGCAGGCGCGAAGGCGGATGCAGGAGCGCCCAGCGGGGCGCAGAAAACACCGTCGGCGGCAGGCGCGAAGGCGACAGCAGCAGCGGCCAGTGGAGCGGAGGCGCAGGGCCACGCGCGCGCCAGCCGTGCAAGCCCAAGCCGCGCGCGAGCGACGCACGCGCCGATGGCCGAGGCGGCGGCGCAGGCCACGACGTGGCCTGGCACCGGTGTGGCCAGCCGCTCGCGGGTGTGCACGTCGAGCCGCGCCCCACGCCAAGAGCGGCGGCGCGCTGAACGGAGGCGCGCGACCCCGATCGATCCGCCCGCGCACGCGCGCGCCGGCTCAGTGTGGCCAACGCGCGCCGCTATGCGAGGCGCGCGCGCGATAACGGCGGTTGTCGGCCGTGGCGTGCGCGAGGCGGCGCCGCGGCGACGGGCGCGGCACACGAGCCGCTCGGGCGCGCCGCCGCCGCGCGGCACGATGTCGAGCAGCACGGTCACGCCGCGCGCGCGCGCGACCGCCGTGCACGCGAGCCGCACGGGCAGCGGCGGCCCGTCCGGGCGCGCGAGCGCCGCCACCTCGGCGTCGGTGAGGCTGTGCAGCTCGCGGCGCGCGCGCGCGAACGCGGCGATGTCCGCGCGCAGCTCCGCGTCCGTGCCGAGCGCGGCACGCGCGTGCACGGGGAGCGACGCGCGCAGCGCGTGGAGCACGCCGCCGCGCGCGCCGCGCGGCGCCGGCGCGCGCTCGCGCTCAGCGCGCGCGGCGCGCGTGAGCTCGCGCACCGCGCGCGCGAGATTGCGCCGCGCGGCCGCGACGGGAGGGCTAGGTGCGCGCGCGCGCCGGTTGTAGCGCGGCCGCGCCGAGTCGAGGGGCGGCGGACGCGGTGCGTACGCCGCGGCGCGGCCCGCGCGCCAAAAGGCCGGCGGCGGGCGCAGCTCCGTCGCGTCGACCGCGGCCGCGAGCGCGCCGAGCGCGGCGTCGCTGTCGCCCGCCGCGTCGGCCGCGTCGACGAGCACGAAGAGCGCGCCGAGCGCGCGCGACGCGGCCGCCTGCGCGGCGGTGGGGCGGGCGCAGGCAGCGACGCATGCGGCCGCCATGCCGCGCGCCGCGGCGAACGCCGGTGACGTGACGGCCGCGCCGATGGCAACGGCGGCGGCGGCGACGGTGGAGGCGGCAGCGCCGGCGATGGAGGTGGCAGCGGCGGCGGCGCTTGCCATCGCGCGGCGCGCGAGACGCGAGGCGCCACCGACCGCCGCCGCCGCAGCGCGCGCTGCGCGCGCGCCGGTGGCGCGCATCGTCGCCGCGCCAGGCGCCGCCGCGCCGACGCCGCCGGCGCCCGCGCCGTCGCCGCTCTCGGCCGTGCAGGGCTCCGATGGCGAACCCGGCGTGCGCTGGCGCGTGATGCGCGCGCCGAGGCGCGCGCTCCGCGCCGCGCGGCCGGCGACGTCGAGGAAGCGCCGTGCGCGCGCCGCGCGCAGGCCACGCGCGCGCGGCGGCGCACCGACAGGCGCCGAGCGCCGCGGCGCGCACGCCGGCGCGTCGCTGTCGGGTTGCGCAGCGCGCGCGCGGGAACTCGGCGCGGCGTGTGCGGGCGGCGGGCGCGCGCCCGCGCGGCGCAGAGGCGCGAGGCGCCGGCCGCAGACGAGGCGTGTGCGCAACCAGGACGGCGAGGGCCGCAGGGCGCCGTCGACGTCGCGCATCGGCGGGCCGCGAGCCCGCCGCGCAGCCGTGCGGCGCGCGCGAGGCGCTCGGCGGCGCGCGCGCCGCACGGCGCGCGCGGCGGCGCGCACGCCAGCGACGGCTGCGGCCACGCCGCGCGCCAACACGGCCGCGGCGTGCGCCATCGCACCGAGCACGGCGCGTGGCGCGCCGAGCAAGCGCAGCAAGCGCGACGCCGTCGCGCGCGCCGGCGCACCGTGTGCAGGGGCCTCGCCAGCGCCAGCACCGACGCCGCCATCGCCGCAGCCGCAGGTGGCGTCGCCGCCGCCGCAGGCGTCGCGACGGACGCCGCCGCCGCCGAAACAACCGCCGCACACGTCGCCGCCGACGTTGCCACCCCAGCCGCCGTTGCGTGCGCAGGTGGCTGCGGCGCGTGCGTGCGGGAGGCGTGCCGTGCGGCGCGCATCACACGGGCTGCGCGACGCGAGCGACGCCGCCGGGGGCCCCGCTGCGCCAGGCGCGCCGTGCGCGCCAGCCTCGCCGGCCTCGCCGGCGCGCGGTCGCGCGCTCGCCTCGACGTGGCCGCCTCCGCCGCCATCGCCGCCGTCGAACCGGGCGGCGGAGGGCTGCCGCTCGAACCGCTCGTCGGCGTCGGCCGCCACCGCCGCCTCGCGCTCCGCCGCCGCGGCGGCCGCACGGCGCGCGTGGCGGAGCGCGCGGCCGCCGTCCGCTGCGCGGCGTGGCGGCGCGGGCGCGGGCTTCGGCGCGCGCGGCCCCTCGGCGCGCTCGCGGAGCACGGCGAGCGGCGTGCCCGTGGCGACGCTCGTGCAGACGCGCCGCAAGGCGGCGCTTACGCACGCGTGGACGACGCGCGCCGTCCGCTTGTCGGCGGCGCGCGCGGCGCGGCGCGCGGCCTTGGCGGCGGCCTTTTTGGCGCGCCTCTGCTCCGCCTGCTCCGACAGCGCGCGCGCCTGGCGCTCGGCTGCGAGCGCGTCCTCGGGCGAAACGGTCGGCCTCGGCGGCCGCGCGCGCGCGCTGCGACGCTGCGCGCTGCGGCGGTCGGACGGCGGCTGCCGCGGCGGCGAGGACGGCGAGCGCGAGCTCGGCGTGGGCGACCAATCGCCGCTGACGGTTGCGAGCGGCGCAAACGGGTTGTCGTCCCCGCGACCCGCGGCGTGCGACAGTGCACGCGGCGTCGGGCGCCGGCCGACCGCTGGCGGGCCCCACTCGGACGGCGGCTCCGAGGGCGAGCGCGCCGTCGGCGCCGCGCGTTGCGCGGCCGGCGGCGCCTCCCGGTCCAGCGCCGCCTGCTCTCTCGCCGCGGCCTGCTCGTCACCCTCCGGCACGCCACGCGGCGCGAGCACCGCGGTGGCGCAGCGCGTCGCGTTGAGCAACGCCGCCTCCATCTGCCGCACGCTGGCCTTGGCGCACGCCACACCCTGTCTCGCCCGGCGCAGCGCCTCGTGCGCGCGGCGCACTTCCGCGTCGGCATCTTCGCGCATGCCAAAGTGCGCCTGTTGCAGCCGCAGGTCCGCAGGGCGCCCCTGCGCGCGAGGGGCACGGGCGCGGCGGCGCGCAGGTGACGGAGCTGGCGCGCCGTTCTGCGCTGCGCGCACGCCAATCGACGGGCGCGCGCGCGGCGGGGCGCGCGCGCGCGCGCGCGCGCGCGCTGCCTACCCAGCCGCCGGCCGGCTCGCGCGAGCGCGCCAGCTGCTCCGCCGCCTCGGCGTCGAGCACGCGCTGCTGCGCCTCCTCCTCGCCCAGTGCAGCGAGGTGCAGCCGGCGGGCTGCCTTGCGGCAGTTGCCCTCCGCCTTGCCCACGGCCTTGCGCGCCGCGTCGACGGGGTCGTCGTTGGCTCTGGCGCGCCTGCGCTTGCCCTTGTCGGCGGGCGGCGGCTCGGCGCGCTGCAGCGTGCCGAGCGCGTCGTCGGCTCCGCGCGCGGCCGCCCGCGGGCGGCGGGCCCCAAAAAGCGCACCGGTCGCCGTGCGCGCCGCGCAAGCAACGACCAGCGCTGACATGCCGGCGAAGACCGCACCGCCCAGCGCCACGGTTGCCACGATGCGCAGCGTCCCGTGCGCAGGCCGCGCTGCCTCCGCCGCTTTGGCGGCCTCGCGCGCGCGCGCATCGGCGGCTCTCATCTCGTGCAGCAGCCCGGCCGCGCCGCTCGCGCCGTCGCGGCCGCGCGCGAGCTCGCACAGCACCGCCGCCGCGCGCCGCGTGGGCTCGCGCGCGAGCAGCTGCGCGCCGCCGTCGGGGCGCAGCTTCTCAACGAACTCGACAAACGTCGCGTCGCGCCAGAGGGACATGCGGAAGGCCCTGTGCACCGCCCCCTCGTGCTCGCGCATCCGCCGTGCCGCCCGCCTGCCGTCGCGCGCGTGCGCGTGCGCGGCCGCGTCGACTCCCGCGACGCCGCGCTGCGCGTCGCGCGCGGCCGACGACGGCGCCGCCGCGCTGCCCGCCAAGGGCGCCGCAGCGGCGACGCGCGCGTGCGGAGCGACGGGATCGCCGGCGGCCGGCGGCTCGGCGCGCTGCGGCGTGCCGTTTGCTCCGCGCGCGGCCGTCCCGGGGGAGATGGCCGCGATGGCGCCGCCAGCCGCGCCGCGCGCCAGCCACGCGCATAGGCTGCCGACGAGCTCGCCGAGACCCCCGACGGTCGCCGCGGCGGCGAGTGCGCCGGGCTTGCCGGCCGACAGCGGCTCGCGAGCGTCGTCGTCGCAGCCGCCGGCACCCGTCTTGGCGAGTGCGTCGCGCTCGCCCTCGACGCCCGCCACGACCGCCGCCCCTCCGTCGTCCGCCGCGCCGGCCGCGCGCGCGGCCGGGCGCAGAGGAGGCGTGCCGGTGCAGCCGTCGCCGCTCGTCTTCGCCGTTTCCTCCACTTTGGTCACTTCGTCGCCACCTGCGCCATCTCCGACGCCGGGGCCCTTGGTCACGCTTGCCGCCATGCGCGCCGTGCCCGCCGGCCAGCCCGCCGACTGCTCGAGCGCGGCGGCGAGCGGCGCGACGCGCGTCGACTCGGGCGCGCTCTCGTCATCGGGCTCGAGCGCGTTGTGCAGGCGCGCGAGCGCGCGCTCGACGGCCGCGGCGCCACTGCCGGGGGCGCGGCTCGCCGCGCGCACCGCGCGCCGCCAGGCCGGCGCGAACATGAGCGCCGGCTCGAGCGCCGCGAGCGCGCGCGCCTCGCGCGCGTCGCTCGCGCCGAGGCGCGGCGGCACGCGCGCGGCTCCGCGCGGCGCGGTGCCTCGGAAGCGTGGGCTCAGCGTGTAGGCGAGGTGCTGCGGCACGCCGCGCGCCTCCGCGCGCGCGCGTCCGTCCTCGACCTCGCGCCGCGCCTTCGCGATCGCCGGCGTGGCGCGCGCGAGCCAGTCGGGGTCGGCGGGCAGGTGGATCACGACGAGAATCGGCGCCCAGTCCAGCCGCGGGTTCTTGTGACGGTCGGGCACGACCCACACGAGCAGCACCGTGCCCTCCGCGCCGCACGCCGCCTCGTAGATCCTGGGCTGCGAGCGCCAATCGGGCCTGACGCGCAGCGCCCGCGCGTGGTCGATGGCGGCGGCGCGGTCGCCATTGAAGTGAACCGTCGTCACCTCGCCGATGACGGACCGGCCGGACCGCCAGCAGAACACCGCGTCCGCCGACCCGCCGGCGATGGCCGCGAGCGATTCGGGCGCGGCGAGCCGCGGCAAGCCCTCGAAGGCGGCAAAGTCCTCGTGCGCATTGTACACGCCGCCCCAGCCGTCGTGCGCGTACGCGCGCGCGGCCGCTCGTACCGCGCGCGGCTGGTTCTCCACGCCCGACGTCATGTGCCATGTCGTCCCCGCGAAGCCGGGCTCGCCCAGCTCGGCCCGCACGACGGTACCGTACCCCGCGCCCTGCGTCGGGGCGGCGAGGTGGTGCATGCCCGCGCCGGTCACGCCCTCCGTGCGCTGCCGCGTGACGATCGTGCCCGTCGCGTGCGCGAAAAGCGTGTCGACCACGGCGGGCGCGCGCCCGCTGTTCGCCCGTAGCCGCGCCCTGCCCGCTTTTAGCTGCTCGGGGTCCTTGGCGTCGTACACGCGCGCGTCCGCGTCGCCCTCATCAGGCGCAGTGTAGACGCAGCGGCGTTCGAGCGGCGCCGAGCCACCGCCGTCCGCCGCCGCCGGCGAGGTTGGCGCCGCGCCCGCCGCCACCGCGCTCGTCGCCGCCGTGCCCGTCGCCACCGCCGCAGCCGCCGCGCCCGCGGGGTCGTCGTCCCCGTCCTCCGCGCCCTCCCCGTCGTCAGCGGTGGTGGCGTCGCCATCGTCCCCGTCGCCCTCGCCCCCGCCGAGGCTGCTGAATGGTCGGGGCCCCCACGCCGAGGCGGCGCGCCGCTGCGGCGCACGCGGCGGTGGCGCTCGCGACGGCGGCCTTGGCGCCGCCGCGCCGCGCGGCCTGGCCGCCGTCGACAGCGCGCGGCCTGCAGCGCCCGTGAGCGCGTCGAGCGCGGCCGTGCGTGCGATGCGGTCGTCGGGCGCGCGCAGCGCCGCCTCGACGGCCTGCAGCAGCCCGTCGGGCGCGGATCCGCCGACACTGGCATCGCACGCCTCGGCGAGCCGCGCGGCCTCGGCGAGCCGCGCGGCCTCGCGGGTGAACGGGCCGAAGCGCCTGGCGCGGTCGCCGAGCAGAGCGCCGATGGCGGCGCGGAGCGTGCGCGCGCGGGTCTCCTCGTACGCGGCCGTCGTGAGGCGCGCGAGGCGCGCGTCCAAAGCCTTCTTGATGTCGACAAGGACACTCGCGCGGCGGCCGTAGAGCGTCGATGCGCTCGCCACGACCTCGGCCGCGACTGTTGCCGCGGCGAAGCAACACGCGGCCCCACTCTGCGGGGGCGCCTTGAAGGCATCGATGGGCGGCGCTGTTCTGCCGATGCGCTGCGCAAGCTTCTTGATGAGCACGCCGGCCGCCGTGGCGTACGCCGATTCGCCGTTGCCCAAGGTGCGCGAATCGGCGAGCAGGGCGAGCGCGGCGCCGGGCGGCGCGCCGCGCTGCGCGGGCGGCGCGAGGAGCAGGTACGCCGCCGTCCAG
The DNA here is from genome assembly GCA_019448385.1 of Diacronema lutheri. Lineage (NCBI taxonomy): Eukaryota > Haptophyta > Pavlovophyceae > Pavlovales > Pavlovaceae > Diacronema > Diacronema lutheri. Next base: position 1,403,199 of record JAGTXO010000005.1, on the reverse strand, counting down.
TGCACGAGGCCGCTGGACGCGCGGAGGCAGAGCGGTAGCACGACCACGAGCACCTGCCCAAACCGGTCCGCATCCGCGCATGCTTTGCGCAGGTTGCGCAGCGCCACCTTGAGCGCATGCTGCGAGCACCCCGTGTCGCCCACCCTAACCCTGCTCGTGCCGAAATCCGCGTAACGCAGCAGGGCGATGAGGCAAGTGGATGGGACCACGTGGGGGTGGGTATCTCCCGGCGACAGAATGGTGCTGAGGGCCAGCGAGAAACTGTCCGAGCCGCCCCGCCCGCCGGGCAAAGCGTCCTTCACGGAGTCCTCCATCTGCAGACTGTGGGCACGTCAGTGTCCGGATGGCGGCCCGGATGATACTTGGGAGAATTTACATGATGCCCTGGAGAATGCCCCGCTCTCCCACAACCAGGACCCGCCAGCGCGCCGAGCCTACTCGTTTGCCCGCGCCGCCTCTCTTTGCGCGCCCGAGCGCGGCCTCCGAGCGCGGCCAACGTCCTCCGGGGGCGTGCATCGTGGCTGCTCGGAGGGGCTGCGACGCGGCGAAAGCTCGCTGCGCTGCCGCAACGTGAGCGCGCGCGCGCGGCCGCGCGCCGGCCTGCGCTGCTCTGCACGGCCGCGCGCCGGCCTGCGCAGCCTCGTCGCGCAGCGTGAGCGCGAGCGCGCGCGAGGCGAGCTCGGCGGATGGGTGCGCGGCGGCGTTGGCGGCGGGTGCGGCGGCAGGCTGGGCGGCGGGTTTGGACGGAGAGTGTCGGGGAAGAACGGGGCGCATCCTGGCTGGGAGTTGGACGGCGCCCACCACGCGCTGGCGGATCCTGGTTGCCACCACCACCCCCCCCCCCCCCCCCCCCCCCGGAGACGAGGACCAGGGGCATGGCCGACTCGCTGCGCCGCACAGCGCGCGGCGCGCGGCATGCTGCGCGACCTCAAGCACATCCAGCCGCGCTCCGCCCACGCAACGCGCGCAATGCCGCGTTGCACTGCAGGTGTGCACGTGCGGCTCTCACGCGCACTGTGTTGCACGAACGGCATCACGCCACCGAGCTGCGTCCGGACCACGCGCCGCGCGCAGGCGACCACACAGGGGCGCGCCGCGCCGCGCGTGCGCGCCCTCGCAACCGTTGCAGCACGCTCTGCCTTGCACTGCGCCGAGCCGCCGCGCGCTGTGCGCGTGCATGCAGGGCGCACGCGTGCGACGAAGCGCGCGCGCGGCGAGGCGCGCGGGCGGCTCGCTGCGCGGGCGGCAACGCGCCCAGCTGCGCCCAGGCCAGGCGCGCGCCCGCGAGTGCCACCGGGACGCACTGCCCCCGCCGGGGTCGCCGCGCGCTCTGTGTGTGCGCTCGCGCGCTGCGAGCGCGGCGGAACGTTCGTGCATGGCGCGAAGAGCGCGGCACCCGAAGACGGCTGCCCCGAGCCCGCGCCGGGTGGCAGCGAGCGGCGGCACCTCCTCGGCGAGCCCGCCCCGCGCCTTCCCCTCCACGTGGCGTTTTGAGGCAGACGGACACGCGCCCACACTGCGACTGGGCACGCTGCTCGAGGCAGACACGCACCCAACGCGCGCGCACCACGCGCCCGCGTCGGCGGGCCGGTGTGAACGAGCGAGAGCTCGGTGTCGCCAACGGGGGCACGGGCGCGACTTCGGTCCGCCTCTCGACGGACGCAGGCGACGCTGCCGGGAACTTCCCCGACGCCTGCACATCCAGGGCTTCGAGGTACAGAGCTGGGCAACAGTGCCGCTCGTCACCGATGAGGCGGCCAAGCTCGCTATCCTTGCTGCCCTCGGCTCCACCAAACAGCCGGGCGACCCAACGGTTCGTGATCGCCTGGCCGCCAGGTGCGAACCGCGCCCGTGCAAGCGCTTCACCCGCATTCTCCGCCCCGCTGCGGACGTCCGCCTGCCGGCCGCGAACACGGCCGGTGCGCGTTGCCGCCTGGCCCAACACGAAAACCCGCCCGCCCCCGAGGCCGCAGGTCCTACCTGCCCAAGCGCAGCCCAACGGCACGCAGACAGCCCGCCTTGGCAACCGACTCGTGCGCGAGCGCTCCGCCCTCCACAAGAGCCTGCCCCACGCCACCGCCGACGCGGAGCCAGCGCAGCCGACGCCCCTCCGCGACGCTCGCGCCGCAAGGCGCAAGGGCCCCGGCGAGACGGCGTCAACCAAGCCCGCCGCTGGCACAGCGCCGGCACCCGGAGCCCACCCCAAGCCCCCGCGCACGCCTCGCCCCCCCCCCCCCCCCCCCCCCCCCCCCCCGATCGGCGGACCGATTGCGTTTTGGTGCGCCAGGCTCAATGCGCCATCGCAGTGGCGGGCCCGCAGACGCAGACGCTGACATGCCCAACGCTGGGCACTGAGGCCGCAGGCCGGCCCTCCTGGACCTGGCGGGCGAGCTGCCCGCGCAGCGGCCACGCGAGCCTCGCACTGACCGTGGCGGTCGCTGCCACCGTGATAGCTGCGGGTGCGGCGGCCTTGGCCCCAACCCCATCATCCGTCTTCATCCCCGCCCTGCTCGCGCTCGCGGCCTACGTCGGCAATCCCTGCACCGGGATCCGCCCCGCGAAGTCCACACAAGACTTATCCGTGCTGCACGCCAGCCGCGCGCGCCGACGCGCGCCGCTCCCACACGCTCACCTCCGTTTCCGCGGGCGGCCCAACGCCCCCCCCCCCCCCCCCCCCCCTCCCCCCCCCCCCCCCCCCGGCAGGCGGCCATCGAGCCGCATTAGCACACCCGCCCGGGGCCTCCCGCCGCACCCGCAGCGGCTCGGCGCCTTGAATCCTCCCGTCCCCCGGGGTGAGGCCTTCAACCCGGGCCCAGCGCGCTCCGACTGCCTCACGCGCGCCAGCGCCAACCTCGGCGGCATGGTAGACCCCGAGCGAAAAGCCGCACTTCTCGCCGTCCTCGTCAGGCGCAAGTACGTTATCCTGCTCCTACTGCCGACGCGGCTCCCGCGCGCGCGGACTACTACGCCGGGCAGATCGCCGCAGACGCACGTGAGTGCACACGTGCGGACAAGGCGCACACGCTCGACGTCCAGTTAGCGCACGTGCACGTGCGCGCCACTGGTCACATTTGAGCGTCCGTGCTCGCCCACAGCGTCGCCATCCACAAGATGCGCGCTGGAGCCATCCAAGCAGGGCTCTGCCTGCTCGGCTTCCGCAAGGCAATTTGGGCCGCGGACAGCGGACAGCGGACGGCGTGCGCGTGCGAGGTGCGAAAGGAGGAAGAAGGTAGGGAGAGTTGTGTGTGTGTGTGTGTGGGGGGGGGGGGGGGGGGGGGGGGGGGGGGGCACAGCGGCCGCCGGAGACGAGGACGCACTCATCGCTGTTGGCAATGCGCGCGTCACGGAGACAACTTGGCGGGCCTCGCACGCAGCTGGGCCGATCGCCGCCGTAGAGATGTCTGCAGCCGTCTCCGCGATGCCGATCGTCGCATCTGTTGGCACCGCTGCCATCTGCCGCACCCGCGGCCAGGCTGCCGGCAAGGTCGGCGCGTCGGGCTCCGAGCTCGGCCACGCAGGCGATGCGGCCGACGGCGGTGACGCTGAGCCCAGCGCCGGGTCCAACGGCTCCACGTCCAGCCGGCTGTGAACGAGCATGCTCGCACCACTTGCCCACGCCAGCGCGTCGGACTCAGGCACGTTGTAGATCTGCGCGGGCAACGCGCGTGCGTGCGGCAGGCGCGCGCGCGAGCTTTCAGGCCACGCGCGCGTGCCGCGCGGGAGGACGGGGCGGTCGCGGCTGCGCTCGACCGCCGGTCGCGGCACCGAGCGACCGTGCGCGCCGCCGCACGTTGTAGTCGTCGCACGGAAACCAAGCCTCGTTGCGGAGCACGATGGCGACAAGGTGCCCGCTCATCGGCCCCTCGCCCACGTGCACCACGCCGGCGACGGGGAGGTGGTCGCGCCCGCCGAGCAGCAGCCGCGGCGCGCACACGAGCGCGCGGTTGTTCTTGCACTGCGAGCCATTGCCGCGCGTCGTGCGCGGCGCCTCGACAGCAATGCTGGCTGGCGTGAGCACGCCCGAGTGGCCCGCGTTCGTGTGGCGATCCCGCGGCGGCCCAGCGGCGCCCCCCAGAGCGTGTGCAAGCGCGCGCGCCGCATCGCCGCCGACGCTGACGAGTACGGCGATGCCCTCGCCGGCCTCTGAAGGCACGGCGATCTGCTCGAGCCCTGGCCCGACGCGTGTGTCGGCTTCAAAGGCCGCAGCGAGCCCGGGCACTCGGCCGAGCAGCAACCGGAAGAACTCAGCGGCATCCTGCGGCGTCCTTCGCGCGCCACGGCCCGAGATGACGTCGATGACGGACACAAGACACAGCCGTGTCGGCGCCCTGGTGTCCTCGATCAGCGTGCCAAAGTCCCGAAAACGCGCCCTCTCGACGCTGTTGGCACGGCGCGAAGCGGAGCGAAGCATCGCACGGAGCATGTTCAGGGCGAAGAGCGATTGCATAAGGACGGTCGTGTAGCACGCGCTGCCCTCGTTTTTCGCGCCTGCGCCGCGCCGCGCAGCGCCGGGTGTGCGGGGTGCGCACGCACGGTTTGCGGCGGGATGGAGGGAGGCTGGCTGGGCGCGCGCCGAGCCCGGCAAGCCGTGCAGGCGCTCACCACGCGGCACGCCGGGCACTCTCACCGGCCACATCGGGCCGTCAAACGCGTCTTCCACAGGCTGCCGACCGACGACGTAAAACTTGCTCAAGGCGCCGCGCCGTGCACGCGCCATGCGCGCGCTGTTGCGGGCTGCGCAGCAGGGACGACGGGGGAATTGGCGAGCGAGGGTTGGGCGCAGATCAGCGTGGTGGCGCGGCAAGACGAGCGCGCGCCGGGCGCCTGGCGCGGAGGCGCCCCGCGCGAGGACGCGAGCCGCTTCTCGCACCGGACGGGCGCCCACGCGCAAGCCGGCTTTCGAGGGCTGGTGGATGGTGGCAGATGCCGAAACGGACACATGGAATGATGCGTCGGCGGCGCGAGCGCGGGACGATCTTGCCCGGGCAATTTTGCGCACGCTGCCAGCGCGCGTATGCGTGCGCATGCAGCGGGCGGCGCGCACGTTGCGCGTGACGGGGCGCCGAGCGGCACACCGGCGGGGACGCGCTCGCCGCTGCCGTGGCATCGTACGCTGCCTGCGTGCTGGCCCGCACGCACGTTGCCGGCGCGAGGGGACGGCGAGTGCGCCTCGGCCGAACAGGCGCGAACGTTACGCCCGAGCGCGTGGCCGGGCCCCGCCGACTGCACGCAGCGCCGGCCCAGGCGCGCATCCGCCCGACGCGGATTTGGACGACGCATCGACCGGCACGCCGAGCGTCTGCGCCCGCCTCGCGGCCGGTCGCGCCGGCCCCTCTTCGGCCCGAGGCCGCACGTCCGCCGCGCGCCGCTTTGGCGCGCGGCGCGGCGCTCCCGGAACGCGCATGGCACACGCGCGGTGCGCGGGCACGCCCGCAACGCGCCATTCCAGCGCGAGCAGTTCGGCAAGCTTGCAGCGCGCGAGCAGCCGGGCATGTGCCGCGGAAACACAGTTCGCTGTGTGCGCCGGCCGCGACGACACGGCGTAGCGGCGCGAGGCTGGCCGCCGGGGCCACGGGCGTACTGCCGTGGCGCGACGCCATGGTATGAGCATTAAATTCATCGGGGGGTGGGGTGGGGGGGGGGGGGGGGGCGCGTTGTGCGCACTTGGCGCGCGAGTAGTGCGAGTGGCGGGCGAGCCTCGTCGCCCACGGAGCCCGCCCCCGGCTCGGCGGCGCGCCGCCTGCTCGCCGGGTCGCGCACCGCCGTCGCCGCCGCTGCGCACTTGCCCAGCTTGCCGGCAGGCGGCAGGCGGCGGCGACGGCGGCGGCGGCGGCTGCGGCTGCGGCGCGAGCGCGACGCCGGGCGGCGGCAGCGCCGACGGCACGCGCGCAGCGGCGACCCACGCGGCGGCGGGCAGCGCGCCAGCGTGAGGCCCCTGCGCGCCGGCCGCATTGGCGCCGCCCTGCGCGCCCTAGAAGGGCGCGCAGGTACGCGGGCCGGTCGCGCGGCGCGCGGTGCTGGCGAGCACCCGACGGCTGCGCGTCGGCGCGAGCGGCGCGGCGGGCGTCGCGCCGGCGGGTGCTGGCCAGCACCGCGCGCCGGCGGCGCGCCCGCCGCCAGCGCGCCGCCCGCCGCCGGCGCCGCGCGCGCCGTCCGCGCCCGCCGCCACCGCGCGCCGCCGCCGCGCATTCGCGCGCGGCGGCGACGGCGGCCGCGGCGAGCGCCGCCGCCGCCGCCTCGCCACCGCTGACCGCGCGGAGCACCTCTTTGAAGACGACGCTGCGCGTCACGAGGTCCGGGCCGAGCGCAAAGCGGACGCGCGACGTGTGCCCGACGCGCGAAGCGGCCACGTGGAGCTGGCCGTGCGTGAAGCACGGCTCGGCGAGCCACACGCCCGCGCACCCGAGCGCTTGCCCCTGCGCCTCGTTACGCCGGCCGCACCGGGGAACTGGCGGCGCATCCGCACAAGCGCGAACGTGCCGTCGTCGGGCGAGTGGTGGTCGACACGCGCGACGAGCACGGTGCTGTCGCGCCCGGCGGCCGCGCCGGGGCGTGCGCACTCGAGCAGCCGGCCGCCGGCGCGCATGCCGCGCACGATCAGCCGCGTGCCGCCGCACAGCCCCTCGCCGGGCGAGAGGTTGCGCGGCAGCATCACCACCATCCCGGGCTTCAGGTCGAGGACGCGGTGCGGCATCTGCGCGTGCTCGAGCGAGTCGAGGAATTCGACCGACGCCAGCGCAATCTGCTTGCCCGCCCCGTCGTCGCGCCAGCTCGTCCGCCGACGCGCACCTCGCCGCCGCGCCCGGGAAGCGGCCGATCGCCAGCCAGTTGATCCGCGCCACGTCCGTCTGCTTGGCGCAGAGCACCGCGCGGTCGCACAGCGAGCCGTCGTCGGTCCAACACGTCGCGCCGTGGACAAAGTCGTCACGAGCTCCGTCGGGTAGGCCGAGCCCACGCGGATGGGGACGCCGCCGACGGCCTCGGGCAGCTGCACGGGATCGAGCGGGAATGCGCCGGGCATGGCCCCGGCCGCCGGCACCGCCGCGGGAACGGCGCCGTCGCCGGGGCTGCGCAGCAGCTCCGCCCACTCGCCCGCGCCGAGCGCGTCGCCCGTGTCGCGCGCCGCGCTCGAGGCGCGAACGTTCTCGACCAAGGCGTGCTGCCGATCGTGCTGCCACGGCGCCGAGTACTTGAGGCAGGAGCGCACGATCTGCGCGCGCGAGCCGCGCCGCACCACCGGCAAGCACTGGCGAAAGTCGCCGGCGAGCAGCAGCGTCTCGCCGCCGAAGCGCTCGTCGACGCCCGTCACGTCGCGCAAACACCGATCAGGCGAGTCGAGGTGGCACCGCGTCTGCATCGGCGCCTCGTCCCACACGACCAGCCGCCGCGGCGGCCAGGGAGCGCCCGCGCTCGGAGCGCGGCACGCCATTGAACGGCTTGCCCGTCGGAGTCGGCACCGCCGGGCACCTTGAAGGTCAAGTGGAAGGTGCGGCCGTCGGGCAGCAGCGTGGCGGCGACGCCCGAGGACGCGCCCACGACGACCGCGTGCCCATCCGCGCGCACGGCGGCGATAATGGCGCGCTCGACGAACGTCTTGCCCGTTCCGCCCGGCGCGTCGCAAAGATGCAGCCGGTTGCCCACGCCGCGCAGCGCCGATTTGACGACCGCGCCGTGGAGCGCGCACTGCTGGCCGCCCTCGGCCATCGCCGCGCGCGCCGCCGCCGCGCTCGCAGCCCGCTCGGCGCGATGGTAGCCCTGCGCGCGCGCGAGCTCGCGCCCGCCCGGCCCGGCCGGCGCGCGCGCCGTGCGCAGACCGGCCACCGCCGCGAGCGCCGCCGCGCGCTCGCGCTCGTCGGGCACGTACAGCCCCGTGGAGTCGAACGTGTCGGCCCAGGCGGGCACGCCGTACGAGGCGAAGGCGTCCGAGCCGGGCTGCGGCCGCTGCTCGGCGCGCTTCAGGAGCATGACCCCGCACACGTTCCACTTGGTGCCAAACATCGAGCCCGTGAGCCCCGTGTAGACGCGGTCGAGCTGCGTGGCGATGGCGCAGACGTCCTCGTGCCGGATCTCGTCGACCGGTTCGCGCCGCGCGTCGACGAGCGGCACGACGCGCTCGGAGCCCGCCCACGTGAACGTGCGCGTCGACATGTTCAGCCGCGTGTGCGCGAGCGTGTCGTCCTCGTACTTGGGCTTGACGGCGGGCGAGAGCTTGCCGCGCACCTCCTCCTTCGAGAGGCCGCGCGTGTTGAGCAGCTCCTTCTGGCGCGCGTGCACCGTCTCGACGCGCTGATCGTCGATGGCGCGCAGGGCGCCAAAGTAGGCGTCCATCTGCGCGAGCGGCGCGCCTTCAATCGGCAGCTCCTTGTCGGTCACGCCGGCCGTGTACGCCGCCTTGTCGACGTCCGTCGGCCCGTACATGGTGCCAAAGTTGCCGTCGCCCGTGAGCTCGGGCCAGTCGACGACGCAGGGCGGCGAGACGAAGGCGAGCGCGCGGCGCGACGGCCCGTAGCTCAGCTTGTCGACCGTGCGCGCCTGCTCGCTCGGCTTGACCGGCCGCGTGCTCACGATCTCGCAGTTGACGAGCGCCGCGTCGAAGGCGCGCAGGTCGATGGCGGCCATGGTCGTTGTGCGCGGGAGATCACGCTGCAGGCGGCTCCACAGTAGGTTCGAGAAAAAAAAAAGCTGGGCCAACGGTCAGTCGAGCGCCACAAGCAATCCTCGGGAGCCGGTGGCCCAACCCAACCCAACGATCTTCGTCGCCACCCTTCGCGCGTTTTCCGTTCGCGCCCAAGCAGACAATGAGACCACAATCTCGGTGCTGCTCGGCGCGATGATGGGCCTCAGCGGCTCGGTGGCGATCGTGCTCTACGTGCGCGCGCGACGTCGCGAGGTGCAGCACGGGCGCGTGGCGACGCCGCGCATCATCCAGCGCCAGCTCGAGCTGCAGCTGCCGTGGGGCCGGCCGGACGAGGCATCCGTCGCCTCGCGTGCCGAAACGCCGGGCGTCGAGGCCGCGTCGCGCTCGGTGCGCGACGCGGCGCCCGAGCCGGACCCGGACGAGGGCTACGTGCGCGTGGCGAGCGCGGCGTTCTGAGGCGCGCACGACGTCGCCCAGCCAGAGCAGCCCGGGGCGGGGCGAGTCCGGCTGCGCGGAGGTCCGGCTCGAGCGGGCGGGCGCCATGCTCTGAGGCGCCGCCGCTTTCTAAAAGGGTGTAGGGTGTAGGGTGTAGGATGCAAAACAAGCCCTCCCCACATTTGGGCCCGACGTCATTCCTTCTTCGAAGCCGTGACGTTACTCACATACGAGTACTTTTACTTAGTGTAGGATGTATCTATTCTCTAAGTATTTGCATAGTGTAGGGTGTAGGATAAGTACGGTTACGAAAGTCCTACAGGGAGTGAAGGAATGACGCTGTGACGAAAGAAGGAATGACGTCGGGCCCAGATGTGGGGAGGGCTTGTTTTGCATCCTACACCCTACACCCTACACCCTTTTGAAAAGCGGCGGCGCCTCAGAGCATGGCGGCTCGACAGCATGGCGCCTATACAGCATGGCGTCGTCCAGCGTCACGCCGCGTCGTGGTCCTGCCGCTCCTCCGTGGCGCACGGATGGCGCTCCTCCGTGACGCAGCCGAACGACGTCGCGGCGTCACGGCCCGGGCGCAGTCGCCATCCTGGACGCCACGCTGGACGACGCCATGCTGTCGAGGCGCCATGCTGTCGAGCCGCCATGCTCCGAGGCGCCGCCGCTTTCTAAAAGGGTGTAGGGTGTAGGGTGTAGGATGCAAAACAAGCCCTCCCCACATTTGGGCCCGACGTCATTCCTTCTTTCGTCACAGCGTCATTCCTTCTCCCCCCTATGGGACTTTCATAACCGTACTTATCCTACACCCTACACTATGCAAATACCTAGAGAATAGATACATCCTACACTAAGTAAAGGTACTCGTATGTGAGTAACGTCACGGCTTCGAAGAAGGAATGACGCCGGGCCCAAATGTGGGGAGGGCTTGTTTTGCATCCTACACCCTACACCCTACACCCTTTTAGAAAGCGGCGCCGAAGGTGGGAGGATGCCACCCGTATGCGCGCGTTTGAACGTGCGCGGACGGCCGTTGGCTTCGCGCCCTTTCGCCCACGGTTTGCGCGCCAACGGACCAGTCCTCCGCGGGCGCCGCGCATCGTCTCAGGGGCGGTCGGTGTGGTACGCCGCGCGCATCGTCAGCGCCGCGGCGTCGAGCTCGGCGAGCGAGGGCGCGTACGTGACGCCGCTCAGCACCTCGTCCGCGCCCGCCCTCGTCGCGCTCGCCGCCTCCGCAGTGCGCGCAGGCGGCTTCGTGACGGCACGCGAGGCCACGCCGCGCGCCGCAGGTGCCTTCGCGCGCTGCATCGTCTGTCTGCCGGTCCGACGCGCTCTGCTCTGAACGAACGGACGGCACGCCCGACGAGATCTCGTCGCGTGCACGCTCGCACAGCATGTACCCCCAGAACGTCTCCGAGCTGCTGCCCGACGAGATCTTCGGCGACGAGCTGCTCGTCGACCGGCACTACCGCGTGCGCATCCTTCAGCGCGTCGCCCGCCGCCGCGATGCGGCCGAGGCCAACTTTTGGCTCGACGGCGGGCCCGCCGACTCGGTCGTCGGCGCGTGCATGTGCGGCCGAATCTACGCGCTCAAGTGCATGGGCCGGCTCGTCCGCGGCGCCCGGATCCTCGCGCTGCTGCGCAAAAATGTGGCGCTCGCCACGTGCCGCGCACACCTCATGGGCCACATGCTCCAGCGCATCGTCGGCGACAGCGGCGTCGCGCGGCTGCTGCAGCTGGTTGCAGCTCGTTCGCGAGGATCACGACACGCTCAACGCCGAGCACCAGGCCTTGGAAGCACAGCATGACACCGGCCAAGTCATGCGACGGCATGTGCGCGCGCGCCGACGCGCTCTCCAAGGACCTCGCACGGGCGCACGAGCACGCTCACAAGCTCGATGGCTATCTGGTGTGGTGCAGCGAGCGCCTCGGTGAGAGTGACTCTTTCAACGGAGCGCTCGAGAACCTGAACACGCGGTGCAGCATGAGATGTGCTGGCTCCACGCCGAGATGTCGTCGCTCGTTGCGAGTTCGCCCGAGGCTTACGCGAACGACAGCGAGGCCACCGACTTCAAGGACCACGGCGTGTGCGTCGAGTTCGATGTCTTCAACCGCGACGGGGTCGAGGGCGCGCCCGTGCCCGCGACCGCGCCCACGAAGGCAGAGCCGGGCATCGAGTCCGAGTGCATCGCGCCCGCACAGGCAGAGCCGGGCAGCGAGTCCGAAGCGTCGCGCCCGCGCCCGCGCCCGCGCCCGCGCCGGCAGAGCCGCGCACCGAGCCCAAGTGAGCCAACGTGCCGCCGAACTCGCCCAAGCTCTCGTCGGTCGACAGTCAGGCCACCGAGTACAAGACCTCCTACGCGAACTCACGTGCTCGCCACCTGCAACGCCTCGAGTTTACGCACGCGTTCGAGTCTGTGCAGGCCGAGGTCGCTTAGCCAAAGCGCGCCAAGGTTCCGGCCACCGGCGCATCCAGCCGCTGGCTGCGCAACACGGCGGTGCGCAACACCCGCAGCTCGGCCAACGGCAAGTAGCGCGCCGGCGCAGCGCACGGTATGCCGCGGCGAGCTCAGTCGCGAAGAGTGTCCGACTGGCCGCGCCCTCCACGGGGTGCACGCGCACTCGGCGCGGTCCGGTCAGTCAGGGGGCCTCAGCTTGCGCGATGCCAGTTGCGAGCCCCCCCGGAATCCGCCATTCTATTCTACTAGGCGTAAATCACCCAAGCCCTTCCGGTCGCCCGCATTCCGGGGTCGGACCCTCCGTCGGCCCGGCTCGGGCCCTCCGTCCGCCGCGCCCGCTCGACCCCGAATTCTACTCCAAATCGGCCGGTCAGGAGGGTGTCTCGGTCCTAGGCTCGTCATAAGCCTCGCCCCGACCCCTCGAGCGCTCATTGGCAGGCTTTTAACCCTTGATTGTACGACCCGGGTCGTACTCTCAGCCTTACACTGGCCGGACCAGCCCGGACCGCGCCGTATATAGAAAACTGGCGCCGTCCTCACCTTCTCCCTCTCCCTCCCCCTCTCCCTCGCTGTTGTGCTCTCCCTCTCCCTCGCTGTTGTGCTCTCCGTCGCCCTCGCTATTGTGCTCGCTCTCGCTCTCGCCCTCGCCCTCGCCTTCGGCCTCGCCTCTGGCCTCGTCCTCGGCTTCTTCCTCGGCCTCGGCCTCGCCCTGGTCTGCGTCTTCGCTGTCGCCCTCCTCCTCCTCCTCCTCCTCGCGCTCGTCCTCGTCTGCGTCTTCGCCATCGGCCTCGGCCTTTGCCTCGAACTCGGCTTCATCCTCACCCTTGGCCTCGCCCTGGCCTGCGTCATCGCCCTCGCCCTCGCTGTCGCCCTCTTCGTCTTCGTGCGCGTGCTCGCTCTTGTCCGCAGTCGCCGCGGCCTCTGCAGCCGCAGCTGCAGCTTGGGCAGCAGCAGCCTCGGCTGCAGCAGCCTCGGCTGCAGCAGCCTCACCAGCCGCGCTTTTTTCGCGCACGCGCCCGTTTTGTGGCTCGGCGACGGCGCTGCCCGATGCGCGCCCGCCCTCGCTGCGGTCTTTGCCCTCCCTTTCGACGTTGCCGTGCCCAGGCGAAGCCTCGATCTTCCCGCTTCGCTCTGCCCGCTTGGCGCTTGTGCCAGCGCTCGGCGCATGCGGCTGCTTGGGTGCATGTGTGCTGCCAGTGAGCGGCGTATTCACGCCGCTGCCGCGGCGGCTGGTGCGCTCCGAGGGCGGCACGATGTCGGCCGTCGGCTTTGCCGCCGCGCTTTGTCGCCTCACCAGCGGATCCGGCGCACCCAACTGCGCGGCTTGGCGCCGCTGCGTCGCACCCGGTACCCGAGCAGACGTGGGTGAGCCATCGCCGAGCGCTGTCGTGGCTGCAATCGACACGCCCGTCGCGGGCGGCGCGGCCGGCGGCGCGGAGGCACTCGAGCGTTGCTGCACGCTGCGCGGTTTCCCGGGCGCGCGCGCCTCGTGCAGCGCTGGCATGGACTCCGGGGCCGTGTGCTCGGCAGCGCGTGCGGCGTGACTCACGACGGCGCGCGTCGGCTCGCCGGCTTGCGCCGCCGCCGTGCCGTCCGCGCGAGGCGCGCGCGCGGCCTCGCGTTGGCCGCTGCTCGCCTCCGCTCCGTTGCCATCCGTGTCCGATGCGCTCGTGCCTGCGGCCAGCGCACTGCTTGTCGCGGCCGGCGGCACGTGATCGCCGAGCAGAAACGCGCTCACCTCATCGCCGCCGCCGGCCGCGATGCGCTGCGCGCCACCCTGCACATGTCGGCCGGGCCGACTGCCGGCTCCCCTCGCCGCGTGGCCGCCCGGCGCGGGCCGCGCGCTGGCGGGAAGCACCGCTGTCCGGTTGCTTTCGCGCAGTGCGAGCTGCTGGGCGGACGGCTTGATGAGGCGGTCGCGGTCCCTCGGCCCGGCGACTGACCGACCGACGCGGCCGCGCTCAGCGTCGTCCCTGGCCGCGCTGCGCCCAGCGGTGCCGGGCAGTTTGAGCCGCGCGATCGTCCGCGTTGCGTGCGCCTTCTCCTCGCCCACTAGCGCGTCCTTCCGTGCGTTCTCGTTCGCTCCGTCCGTATCTGGTGCGCTGCCGCCGCGCGCGCGTGCCGATTCCCCATCGTCGTCGTCGTTGTCGTCGGCGTCAATGCCAGCGCCTGCGGCCAACAGCTTGCGGTGGAGGACATCGTGCTCCCTGCGTGCGCGCGCCGCACGGCTCTTCGCCGCGTCAGCTCCGTCCGCTTTCCCCGTTGCCGCGCCCTCCTCTGACGCGGGCGAGCTGCGCGTGCGCTGGCCATCTTCGCTGTCGCCGTCGTCAACGCCGGTCTGGTCGTCGACCACCTGCGCGAGTTGAGGCGCAAAGTGCAGCCGCTGTTTGGCCAAGCGCATGCGCTCGCGCCTCTCGATCTTGGCTGCGAGCTTGCGACGAAAGTCGGCGATGCGCGGCAGCCAGGCGAGGCGCACGATCCGCCCGCGCGCGATCCGCTGTACGTAGACCGCATCCTTGCCATGCTGTACGCTCTGTCGCAAGATGTGCAGCCGCCTGCGCGCGATCAGGCCGCGCGTCGCCTTCTGCAGCATCAGCACGGCGCTGCCGCGCACCTGGCGCTTGCGCATGCTCTCGAGGTAGCGCTCGCGCTGTTCGGCTTGGCGCGCGAGCAGCTTGCGCGCCTCCTCTTCCTGCAGCGCCGCGCGCTCGGCAGCCGCGGAGGCGCTCGCCTCCCTCCGTTGCTGCAGCAGCCGAAGGCTGACGAGGCGCACCTTGGCTGCGTGCGCGCGCGCCTCGTCGGCCTTGCGGCTTTGCTCGGCCTGCCACTTGGCGACAAGCCGCTCCTCCTCCGCGCGCTTCTGCTCCCTGTACAGCACCGCCGTCGCCTTGACCATGAGCTGGCGCTCGCGCTCCGCCGCCTGCGCCTTGGCCGCGCGCGCGGCCTCGCGCGCGCTCGCCTCGCTGCGCGCGCGCTGCGCCTCGGCCGCGCGCCGCGCGAAGGCGGCGCGCGCCACCTCGTCGAGCGTGCGCGCGTGCACCGCCCTCGCCTTGGCGTTCGCCGCGGCTTGGCGTGCCTGCCTGTACGACTCAGCCGCGGCCGACCAGCCTGCGCCAAAGCTCGCCTCCACACCGTCGCCGGCGTCCGTTGCGCCCGCCTCGCCGTCGGCGTGGCGCACCGCCGCTCGGGAGGGCGATACGAGCAGCGCCGGGAGCACGCCGTGCCGCCGAAGACCAGCCAGAGCGGTACGCGCGTGCCACGCGCGCATCTCGTCCGCTTCGCGCGCCGCGCCGCCCTCGGCCGCAGGAGCGCCCTCCGCGCTGCCCTCGGCCGCAGGAGCGCCCTCCGCGCTGCCCTCGGCCGCAGGAGCGCCCTCCGCGCTGCCCTCGGCCGCAGGAGCGCCCTCCGCGCCGCCCTCGGCGTGCAGCGCGTCGGCTACGTCGCCGTCCAGCGGGAGCGCGGGCGTGTGCATCGCATGCACGTGCGTTGGCGCCTCACGCAAGCCCACTTGCATCGTTGCGGACGTTGTGCGCGGCCGTGCGCGGCTTGGCGAGCGCGTCCGAGCGTGCACGTCCCCGTCGGCGATGGCTGCCGCCTTGACAGCCATGCTGACGAGCATTTGCTCGAGCTGGGAGCCGAGCTCTTTTGCGCGGCGCACGCCTTTGCGCGTGACCACCTCCTGCAAGTACACACCGGCCGTGCGCTCGACAAAGCGCTGGTTGTATTCGGAAGCGCCCACGAAAGGTGGCAGCGCGCCGGCCCCGCGGCCGTCGTCGACGTCGCCTTTCTCCTCGCCTCCAGCCGCCGCCTCGCGCCAGCCGTTGGACGGCATGCTGGAACGGGCGCTGGGCTGCGCAGGCTCGGCACTGCGCGACGACAAACGTCGTCGCCGCGCGCTCTCCTCTCGCGCCGAAGAGGCGGACCGAGGCCTTCGCAACGCCTCATGCAGCGAGCCGTGCCGCACGGCGCGAAGCTGGCTGCCGTCGGCGGCGCCGGCGCGCGGCGCGGCGTGCGCATCGGGGCGCGTAAGCGGCGCCGATCCCGGCCGGCGGAGTGGCGTGCATCGGAGGCCAAATAGCATCTCTTCCGCGCCCGAGCGCCAGGCGGTCGCGCCCTCGCCGGCCGCGTTGTCCGCGCCCAGGTGCGGCGCGGCCAACGGCCAGGGCGAGCCAAATCCGCGCCAGCCGGACATGCCGACGGGCTCAAAGCCGGCGTCTGGCCGTGCGTGCTTGTCGCGCAGCTCCTCTCTCACTCGCCACCCACCCGAGTGAACGCCGCGCTGCGGCATGCGCGCTCGCGCGCCGCGCTCGCGCGTGGCGAGCGCGTGCTCAAACTGCAAGCGCTTCTCCGTTGCAGCTGCGTCGAAGAGCTGCTGCCACGATGCGGCGCGCGGCTGGCTGATGGCCGCGCGTGGATATCCCGGCCCTGTTGCGCGCAGATAGGGGCCAAAGCTCGCGCTCGGCGCGTTCGGCGCCGAGCGCGCGTCCCTCATCGTTGGCTGCCCCTCGCGCTCCCTCGTGACACCACGAAACGGCAAGACGCGATTTGATTGAAGTGTTCTACCTGGAAACGAGTGGCCTTTGGGTTGGACGGAGTGGGCGCGCGCGAGCGCTCCGACCAATGGCGACGCGAAAAGCGACGCACGCGGGCTCGTGGTACACGCACAGGGCGACTGAGCTCGCGCAGCAGCTGCAGGGTTGGCTCGACGCCGTCGAGCCCTCTGCCGGTGCCGCGCGCGCCGTGATCGCGCCGCACGCCGGCTTCTCGTACTCTGGCCCGACGGCCGCGTACGCGTACAAGCACGTGCAGCCGGCGACGATCAGGCGCGTCTTCGTGCTCGGGCCGAGCCACCACCAGTACCTGCGCGGCTGCGCGCTCACCTCCTGCGCGTGGTACGAGACGCCGCTCGGCCGCATCGCGATCGACGCCGACACGTGCGCAGACCTGCGGCGGAGCGGCCTCTTTGAGAGCATGGCGCTCCAGACGGACGAGGAGGAGCACTCGATCGAGATGCACCTGCCGTACGTGCAGGCGGTGATGCGCGCTCGCGCGTACACCCTTGTGCCCGTCCTAGTCGGCTCGCTCACCCCCGACGAGTGCGCGCAGTACGGCCGAGTGCTTGCGCCGCACCTCGCAGACCCGGCATGCCTCTTCGTCGTCTCGTCCGACTTTTGCCACTGGGGCCGCCGCTTCAACTACAGGCCAATCGACGAGCGGTACGCACAGGTGCGGTTGCGGCGCGAGCATGCGCCTCGCAGCGATGCCATCCGTGTGGCGCGGCGCGGCGCGGCGTTGCCCGGTGCGGCGCGCTCCTGGCGCACGCCGTGTGTCGGCGCGCAGCGCGCGCTCCGATGCTCGTGCCGCGACACGCGCCGCGACACGCGCCGCAGATCTGCGACGGGATTGAGGCCCTCGATCGGCGCGCGATGGAGTTCATCGCTAACCAGGATGCGGTGCGGCGCTTGGCGCTGGCCGGTCACGCGCGGCCCGCGCCGCCGGGCTGCATCCGGCCTGCGCCTCACGGCACCGCCCATCTCGCCCCATTCACGTATAGGCGGGCTTCCACGCCTACCAGAAGGAGACGCGCAACACGATCTGCGGGCAGAACCCGATCTTACTGCTTTTGCACACACTGCCGCTGCTCAGCTCGCCGCACTCGCTTGTGTGGGTACGGTACGCGCAGTCGAGCAAGGTGGCCAGCCGCGAAGACTCGTCCGTGTCGTACGCTTCGGCTGTCGTGGCACTGGCGTGACACCGAAACCGCCGCCGCGTCGCCGTCGCGGAGCTTGGTCCGGAACCGATGTGTGAAAACTGATTATACGGCGCGGTCCGGGCTGGTCCGGCCAGTGTAAGGCTGAGAGTACGACCCGGGTCGTACAATCAAGGGTTAAAAGCCAGGCAATGAGCGCTCGAGGGGTCGGAGCGATGCTTAGGACGAGCCTAGGACCGAGACCCCCCTCCTGACCGGCCGATTTTGAGTAGAATTCGGGGTCGAGCGGGCGCGGCGGACGGAGGGCCCGAGCCGGGCCGACGGAGTTACCGACCCCGGAATGCGGGCGACCGGAAGGGCTTGGGTGATTGACGCAGAGTAGAATAGAATGGCGGATTCCGGGGGGGATCGCAACTGGCATCGCGCAAGCTGAGGCCCTCTGGCTGACCGGACCGCGCCGAGTGCGCGTGCACCCCGTGGAGGGCGCGGCCAGTCGGACACTCTTCGCGACTGAGCTCGCCGCGGCATACCGTGCGCTGCGCCGGCGCGCTACTTGCCGTTGGCCGAGCTGCGGGTGTCGCGCACGGCCGTGCTGCGCAGCCAGCGCCTCGATGCGCCGGTGGCCGGAACCAGCGCCTCGACAGCATGTTGGCTCACTTGGGCTCGGTGCGCGGTGCGCGGCTCTGCCGGCGCGGGCGCGTGCGCGGGCGCGGGCGCGACGCTTCGGACTCGCTGCCCGGCTCTGCCTGTGCGGGCGCGATGCACTCGGACTCGATGCCCGGCTCTGCCTTCGTGGGCGCGGTCGCGGGCACGGGCGCGCCCTCGACCCCGTCGCGGTTGAAGACATCGAACTCGACGCACACGCCGTGGTCCTCGAAGTCGGTGGCCTCGCTGTCGTTCGCGTAAGCCTCGGGCGAACTCGCAACGAGCGACGACATCTCGGCGTGGAGCCAGCACATCTCATGCTGCACCGCGTGATCAGGTTCTTGAGCGCTCCGTTGAAAGAGTCACTCTCACGGAGGCGCTCGCTGCATTACACCAGATAGCCATCGAGCTTGTGAGCGTGCTCGTGCGCCCGTGCGAGGTCCTTGGAGAGCGCGTCGGCGCGCGCGCACATGCCGTCGCATGATTTGGCCGGTGTCATGCTGTGCTTCCACGGCCTGGTGCTCGGCGTTGAGCGTGTCGTGATCCACGCGAACGAGCTGCAACCAGCTGCAGCAGCCGCGCGACGCCGCTGTCGCCGACGATGCGCTGGAGCATGTGGCCCATGAGGTGCGCGCGGCACGTGGCGAGCGCGACGTTCTTGCGCAGCAGCGCGAGGATCCGGGCGCCGCGGACGAGCCGGCCCATGCACTTGAGCGCGTAGATTCGGCCGCACATGCACGCGCCGACGACCGAGTCGGCGGGCCCGCCGTCGAGCCAAAAGTTGGCCTCGGCCGCATCGCGGCGGCGGGCGACGCGCTGAAGGATGCGCACGCGGTAGTGCCGGTCGACGAGCAGCTCGTCGCCGAAGATCTCGTCGGGCAGCAGCTCGGAGACGTTCTGGGGGTACATGTTGTGCGAGCGAGCACGCGACGAGATCTCGTCGGGCGTGCCGTCCGTTCGTTCAGAGCAGAGCGCGTCGGACCGGCAGACAGACGATGCAGCGCGCGAAGGCACCTGCAGCGCGCGGCGTGGCCTCGCGTGCCGTCACGAAGCCGCCTGCGCGCACTGCGGAGGCGGCGAGCGCGACGAGGGCGGGCGCGGACGAGGTGCTGAGCGGCGTCACGTACGCGCCCTCGCCCGCCGAGCTCGACGCCGCGGCGCTGACGATGCGCGCGGCACACCACACCGACCGCCTCTGAGACGATGCGCGGCGCCTGCGGAGGACTGGTCCGTTGGCGCGCAAACCGTGGGCGAAAGGGCGCGAAGCCAACGGCCGTCCGCGCACGTTCAAACGCGCGCATACGGGTGGCATCCTCCCACCTTCGGCGCCGCTTTTCAAAAGGGTGTAGGGTGTAGGGTGTCGGATGCAAAACAAGCCCTCCCCACATTTGGGCCCGGCGTCATTCCTTCTTCGAAGCCGTGACGTTACTCACATACGAGTACTTTTACTTAGTGTAGGATGTATCTATTCTCTAAGTATTTACATAGTGTAGGGTGTAGGATGAGTACGGTTATGAAAGTCCCATAGGGGGAGAAGGAATGACGCTGTGACGGAAGAAGGAGTGACGTCGGGCCCAAATGTGGGGAGGGCTTGTTTTGCATCCTACACCCTACACCCTACACCCTTTTAGAAAGCGGCGGCGCCTCGGAGCATGGCGGCTCGACAGCATGGCGCCTCGACAGCATGGCGTCGTCCAGCGTCACGCCGCGTCGTGGTCCTGCCGCTCCTCCGTGGCGCACGGATGGCGCTCCTCCGTGACGCAGCCGAACGACGCCGCGGCGTCACGGCCCGGGCGCAGTCGCCATCCTGGACGCCACGGATGGCGAACCGGTCGACGAGATCCGGCACGAGGACGTCTGCGCCATCGCCACGCAGCTCGACTGCGTCTACACGGGGCTCACGGGCTCGATGTTTGGCACCAAGTGGAACGTGTGCGGGGTCATGCTCCCGAAGCGCGCCGAGCAGCGGCCGCAGCCCGGCTCGGACGCCTTCGCCTCGTACAGCGTGGCCGCCTGGGCCGACACGTTCGACTCCACGGGGCTGTACGTGCCCGACGAGCGCGAGCGCGCGGCGGCGCTCGCGGCGGTGGCCGGTCTGCGCACGGCGCGCGCGCCGGCCGGGCCGGGCGGGCGCGAGCTCGCGCGCGCGCAGGGCTACGATCGCGCCGAGCAGGCTGCGAGCGCGGCGGCGGCGCGCGCGGCGATGGCCGAGACCGGCCAGCAGCGCGCGCTCCACGGCGCGGTCGTCGACTCGGCGCTGCGCGGCGTGGGCGACCGGCTGCACTTTTGCGACGCGCCGGGCGGCACGGGCAAGACGTTCGTCGAGCGCGCCATCATCGCCGCCGTGCGCGCGGATGGGCACGCGGTCGTCGTGTGCGCGTCCTCGGGCGTCGCCGCCACGCTGCTGCCCGACGGCCGCACCTTCCACTCGACCTTCAAGGTGCCCGTCGGCGCCGACTCGGACGGGCAAGCCGTTCAATGGCGTGCCGCGCTCCGAGCGCGGGCGCTCCGTGGCCGCCGCGGCGAATGATCGTGGGGGACGAGGCGCCGATGCAGAAGCGGGGCCGCCTCGACTCGCTCGATCGGTGTTTGCGCGACGTGACGGGCGTCGACGAGCGCTTCGGCGGCAAGACGTTGCTGCTCGCCGGCGACTTTTGCCAGTGCTTGCCGGTGGTGCGGCGCGGCTCGCGCGCGCAGATCGTGCGCTCCTGCCTCGAGTACTCGGCATCGTGGCAGCACGATCGGCCGTACGCCTTGGTCGAGAACTCTCGCGCCTCGAACGCGGCGCGCGACACGGGCGACGCGCTCGGCGCGGGCGAGTGGGCGAAGCTGCCGCGCAGCCTCGGCGACGGCGCCTTTCCCGCGGCGGTGCCGCCTGCGGGGGCCATGCCCGGCGCATTCCCGCTCGATCCCGTGCAGCTGCCCGAGGCGTCTCGGCCTACCCGGCGGAGCTCGTAGCCACTCGCCTCCTCTCGCTCGGCGAGGGGCTGTGCAGCGGCACGCGGCTGGTCGTGCGCGGCGTGCGCGCCGGCGGCCGGCTGCTCGAGTGCGCGCGACCCGGCGCGGCCGCCGGGCGCGACAGCACCGTGCTCATCGCGCGCATCGACCACCACTCGCCCGACGAGGGCACGTTCGCGTTTGCATGGCTGCACCGCCAGTTCCCGGTGCGGCCGGCGTAACAAGGCGCAGGGTCAAGCGCTCGGGTGCGCGGGCGTGTGGCTCGCCGAGCCGTGCTTCACGCACGGCCAGCTCTACGTGGCCGCTTCGCGCGTCGGGCACGCGTCGCGCATCCGCTTTGCGCTTGGCCCGGACCCTGTGACGCGCACCGTCGTCTTCAAAGAGGTGCTCCGCGCGGTCAGCGGTGGCGAGGCGGCGGCGGCGGCGGCGGCGTTCGCCGCGGCCGCCGTCGCCGCCGCGCGCGAATGCGCGGCGGCGGCGCGCGGTGGCGGCGGGCGCGGCGGGCGCGGCTCGGACGGCGCGCGCGGCGCCGGCGGCGGGCGGCGCGCTGGCGGCGGGCGCGACGCCGGCGCGCGGTGCTGCCCAGCACCCGCCGGCGCGACGCCCGCCGCGCCGCTCGCGGCCGACGCGCAGCCGGCGGGTGCTCGCCAACACCGCGCGCCGCGCGACTGGCCCGCGTACCTGCGCGCCCTTCTAGGGCGCGCAGGGCGGCGCCAATGCGGCCGGCAAGCAGGGGCCTCAAGCCGGCGCGCTGCCCGACGCCGCGTGGGTCGCCGCCGCGCGCGTGCCGTCGGCGCTGCCGCCGTCCGGCGTCGCGCTCGCGCCGCTGCCGCAACCTCAGCCGCCGCCGCCGCCGCCGCCTGCCGGCAAGCAGGGCAAGCGCGCAGCGGCGGCGACGGCGGTGCGCGGCCCGGCGAGCAAGCGGTAGCGGTGCCGCCGAGCCGGGGGCGGGCTCCGTGGGCGACGCGGCTTGGCCCGCCACTCGCACCACTCGCGCCGGGCGCGCACAACGCGCCGTGGTCCGCTGCGTGGCCGAGCGAAAATGCGGTCCTGGCTGCGGGGCGGATCCGACACGCCATGCGGGAGAGGCCGTACAGCGCGTGAGCTTGGGCCCGTGATTTATTACTCATGGATTTATTACTCATGCCATGGCGTCGCGCCACGATTACGCCCGTGGCCCCGGCCGCCAGCCTCGCGCCGCTACGCCGTGTCGTCGCGGCCGGCGCACACAGCGAACTGTGTGTCCGCGGCACATGCCCGGCTGCTCGCGAGCTGCAAGCTTGCCGAACTGCTCGCGCTAAAATGGCGCGTTGCGGGCGTGCCCGCGCACCGCGCGTATGTTCCGCGCGTTCCAGGCGCGCCGCGCCGCGCGCCGAAGCGGCGCGCGGCGCACGTGCGGCCGCGAGCCGAAGAGGGGCCGGCGCGACCGGCCGCGAGGCAGACGCAGACGCTCGGCGTGCCGGTCGACGCGTCGTCCAAATCCGCGTCGGGCGGATGCGCGCCTAGGCCGGCGCTGCGTGCAATCGGCGCGGGTCGCCGCCGCATGACGAAGCATGCTTCCATCCGGTGCTCGGCCACGCGCTCGGGCGTAACGTTCGCGCCTGTTCGGCCGAGGCGCACTCGCCGTCCCCTCGCGCCGGCAATGCGCGTGCGTGCCAGCACGCCGGCAGCGGAGGATGCCACGGCAGCGGCGAGCGGGTCCCCGCCGGTGTGCCGCTCGGCGCCCCGTCACGCGCAACGCGCGCGCCGCCCGCTGAACGCGCACAATTGCCTGGGCAAGATCGTCCCGCGCTCACGCCGCCGTCGCATCGTTCCATGCATGGCGCCCGGCTCGTCCGTACCGCTTTCGGGCAGTGCCGCGACGCCCTTTTTCAAAGGCGGGTGCCGCGCTGATTCGTCATCGGCCACCATCCATCTGGCCCTCTAAAGCCGGTTTGCGCGTGGGCGCCCGTCCGGTGCGAGAAGCGGCTCGCGTCCTCGCGCGGGGCGCCTCCGCGCCAGGCGCCCGGCGCGCGCTCGTCTTGCCGCGCCACCACGCTGATCTGCGCCCAACCCTCGCTCGCCTATTCCCCCGTCGTTTCTGCTGCGTAGCCCGCAACAGCGCGCGCATGACGCGTGCACGGCGCAGCGCCTGGAGCAACTTCCGAGTCGTCGGCCGGCAGCCTGTGGGGGGCGCGTTCATCGGCCCGATGTGGCCGGTGAGAGTGCCCGACGTGCCGCGTGGTGAGCGCCTGCACGGCTCGCCGGGTTCGGCGCGTTCCCAGTCGGCCTCTCTCCGACCCGCCGTAAACCTTGCGTGCGCACCCCGCACACCCGGCGCTGCGCGGCGCGGCGCAGGCGTGAAAAACGAGGGCAACGCGTGCTACGTGAACGCCCTCGCGCAATCGCTCGTCGCCTTGAACGTGCTCCGTCCGATGCCCCGCTCCGCTTCGCGCCGTGCGGGAAGAGTCGAGAAGGCGCTTTTTCGGGACTTTGGCACGCTGCTCGAGGACACCGAGGCGCCGGCACAGCTGTGTCTTGTGTCCGTCGTCGACGTCATCTTGGGCCGTGGCACGCGAGGGACGCAGCAGGACGCTGCTGAGTTCTTCCAGATGCTACTCGGCCGAGTGCCCGGGCTCGCTGCTGCCTTCGAAGACGACAGACGCGTAGTGCTCGAGCCGATCGCTGTGGCCTCGAGCGAGCGCGGTGAGGGCATCGCCATCCTCGTCAGCATTGGCGGCGATGCGGCGCGCACGCTCGCACACGCTCTGGGGGGCGTCGCTGGGCCGCCGCAGGGTGGCAGCCCGGACGCGTGCCGCTCGGACGTGCTCATGCCAGCCAGCATTGCCGTCGAGGTGCCGCGCACGACGCGCGGCAATGGCTCGCAGTGCAAGAACAAGCACGCGTTCGTGTGCGCGCCGCGGCTGCTACTCGGCGGGCGCGACTACCTCCTCGTCGCCGCCGTCGTGCACTTGGGCGAGGAGTCGACGAGCGGGCACCTTGTCGCCATCGTGCTCCGCAACGGGGCTTGGTTTCTGTGCGACGACGACAACGTGCGGCGGCGCGCACGGCCGCTTGGCGCCGCGACCGGCGGTTGATCGCAGCCGCAGCCGCCCCGTCCTCCCGCGCGGCACGCGCGCGTGGCCTGAAAGCTCGCGCCGCGCGCCTGCCGCACGCACGCGCGTTGCCCGCGCAGATGCACAACTTGTCTCAGTCCGACGCGCTGGCGTGGGCAAGTGGTGCGAGCATGCTCTTCTACAGCCGGCTCGACGCGGAACCGTTGGACCCGGCGCTGGGCTCAGCGTCACCGCCGTCGGCCGCATCGCCTGCGTGGCCGAGCTCGGCGCCCGACGCGCCGACCCTGTCGGCAGCCTGGTCGCGGGTGCGGCAGATGGCAGCGGTGCCAACAGATGCGACGATCGGCATCGCGGAGACGGCTGCAGACACCTCTGCGGCGGCGATCGGCCCAGCTGCGTGCGAGGCCCGCCAAGTTGTCTCCGCGACGCGCGCATTGCCAATGGCGGTGAGTGCCTCGCACGCGCACGCCGTCCGCTGTCCACAGCGTGGCGCCCGGCGCTTGCGTTCGCGCCAGGTAAAGTTTGCGCGTATAGCGTGCAGCACCCTCACGCATCCCCTACGCCTCCCGCCCGCCCGACCTCTTGCCCGCCGGCCGCGCGCAGGACCAGCGCACGCCAATTGTTGGGCGCGGCCAAATCTGGGCATGCGCAAATTTTGAGCCGGCAGCGGAGGGCGGGGATGCGCAGCACAACTGGCGCAAGCGCACGTGGTGCCCGCAGCACGAGCAGCGCGAGCAGCGCGAGCAGCGCGAGCAGCGCGAGCAGCGCGAGCAGCGCGAGCAGCGCGAGCAGCGCGAGCAGCGCGTGCAGCGCGTGCAGCGCGAGCAGCGCGAGCAGCGCGAGCAGCCCTGGCAGCCAGCGCGGCCAGGCCTCGGCGCGGGCGCTGGCGTTCGGCCCGCTGCTCTGCCGCCGAGCCATCCGCGCGCCAGCATGCGCGCGAGCAACCGCTTCGAGCCGCTCTTGTTGGCCGAGGCGGACGTGCCCGCCACCGAGCCCGCCGCCGCCCAGCCCGCCGCCCAGCCCGCCGCCGAGCCCGCCGCCAAGCCAGCCGCTGCCAAGCCCACCGCCGAGCCCGCCGCCCAGTCCACGGCCCAGCCTCCCACCGTGCCTGACGCCAAGCCAGCCGACCAGCCCGCCGTCAAATGCGCTGCCGCCAAGCGCGCTGACGACCGCATTGCTGCCGCTGAGGTAGGCGCCGTCGCCGCCACGCTTGCCGCCGCCACCGAGCCTGGCGGCGTTGCCGAGCTCGCCGCCGCCGCCGACGAGGGCTGCAGGGCGCGTGCCGACGCGCTCGCCAAGCGCGAGACCCGCCGCGCGCTCCACCGCGAGCAGCTTTTTCGCGAGGACAAGCGCGCGGCCGGCCGCCTGATCGAGCAGTGCGCGCTGGGCTCTGCGGACGATGCAGCGCGCGCGCGCGCCCTGCTCGAGCGCGTCAAGGCGCGTGGCCACGCGCTGCCTCCGCACCTGCTGCGGTCGCTGCGCGACCTCGCGTCGCCGCGGCTCGCGCTCGCCGCTGAGGCGGCGGGCGTGCTCGCCGCGTCCGAGATGGGCGAGGCGGACGCACCTGCGGAGGCGCGCGCGCTACTCATGCACGCCGAGGCCGTGGGCGCCCACCTGCCCGCGCACACAGAGCTCGCGCTGCGCCGCGCCTGCATCCCCACCGCCGAGCAGGCGGAGCTGCTCGCGACTGCGCGCGAGCTGCTCGCGCCGCGCGACCCCGAAGGCTCGGTGGCTCCGGCGGGCGCGCGTGCCGAGTGCGACGGCGCCGCGCTCGGCACTCGCGCGCGCGAGCTCCTCTCGCGACTCGACGAGGCGCACCTCGACGTGCAGCCCTGCATTGCGCGGCAACTGCGCCGGCTCGCCGCCACCGAGCCAGACGCAAGTTCGAGCGCTGCGCTCGCCGCCACGCCCGGCACCGCCGGTCGCGCGGCCGCCGAGCCGCGGCGCGCGTGGCGCCCGCGCGGGTGGCGTCTCGCGGTAGGCGCAAAGGGTGCGCGCGCGCGCGCGCGCGCCGCGGCTGCTCCGCTCGACACGGCGCCGCCCGCGGCGGCCGGCGCCGTCCCGCCGCTCGAGCCGCAGCCCGAGCGCCGTGCAGCCGACGCCGCGGCCGCCGCAGCGGCGCCGGCGGCCGGCGACGACGGCGTGGCACGCGCGCTCGCAGCCGCAGCGCGCGGCGACGGCCTCGACGGCGTCGATGGCGCCGACGACCTCGTTTGCGCGCCGTGCGACCGAGGCTGCGCGCACGCACGCGACGGCGGCTGCTGCGAGCCTGCCGCGCGCAGCTCGCCCGACCAGTGCCCGCGCGCACCGCCGCGGCGCGCACGGCGGGCGGCAAAGCGCGCGCGCGACCGGCTGCGGAGATCAATCGACAGGTCAGAGCGGGCTGTCGGCCGCCGATTGCGTGGCGGCGACGCGCGCCGCGAGCGCAAGCGCAGGTGCGCGACGGGCGGCCAGCACGCACCGCAGCCGCTCCGCCGCGCGAGTCGCAGCCCGCCGTCGCGCACCGATCGGCCCTCGGCCGAGCATGCCGCCGAGCCTGCCGCCGAGCCCGACAGCCCCCACCGCCGCCCGTGTGCCGGTGCCGCCGTCGCCGTCGCCACTGTCCGGTGCGCCGTCGGCATCTTCGCGAGTGTCGTCGCCGCCTCTGCCGTCCGGGCCGCCATTGCTCCGGCCGCTCGCCCGTCTGCAGCCACCGCCTTTTGGCTCGTCGCCGTGTGCTCGGCCGCCGCATGGGCCGCCTTCGCCTCCGCCGCCCGCCCGACCGCCGCCTTGGCCGCGCCGCAGCCTGCCACGCAATCGTCGGCCGCCGAGCCCACCGCCGCCGCGCCAGCCCCCGCCCAGCCCGCCGCTGCCGAGCCAGCCGCTGCCCAGCCCGCCGCGGCCGAGCCCGCCGTGGCGCAGCGCGACGTCCAGTCCGCCGCCCCGGCGCTGCTCGCGTGGGCGGGCGACGCGGCTGCGCTCCGGCTGGCCGATGCCGCCGCGCGCGCCGGCATCCCGCAGGCAGAGGTGGACTGCATTGCGGGCGGCGACATGCTCGCCTCCACTGTGGACGCTTGCTGCGAGGTCGTGCTGCGCGTGCACGGGCAGGCCGGCGAAGGGCGCGTCTGCCACGTACCGCTTGCCGCTCAGCCCGCGGTGTTCCAGGACGGCGCCGAGCGCGCCGCGCTGCTGCACCGCCTGCACAGCGAGGCGACGACGCAGGCGGTCATCGGCATGTGGAGCCCGCCGGGCGGGCGCGGCGGTGCGGGCAGTGACGATGGCACGCCGCCCGCCTCCGGCCATTTCACCGCGTTGCGCCTCGTGCGCGTCGCGCGCGCGGGCGAGCATCGCTACGACGCGGTGCTTGTCGACACGCTCGCGTCGCCGAGCAGGCAGGCGCTCAAGCGTGCCAGGTCGATAACCGCCACGCTGCACGCGGCGGGCCTCGACGTCTTGCCCGTGCGCCGCGCGCGGCTGCTCGACAACGCGGCGCAGCGTGGCGCGACGTGCGGCCTCGCCGTGGTGGGCGCGCTCAACGACGCCGCGCTCGCTGCGGCGGGCGGTGCATCCGCGCCGCGCACGTTCAGCGTGGCGGACATGTACGCTGTTGGCGAGCACCTCCGCGTCGCGTTGACTGGCGCGGTCAGCGGGCGTGCGCCGAGCGGCGCCTGCGCCGGGGCGGGCGCGGTGCGCGGCGGGGGCAGCCGCGATCGCGCTGCCGAAGCGCCGCGGCAGACGCGCGGCGCCAAGGCCGCCGCAGACGCCGCCGCCGCTGCCGCCGTTCCGCCGCCGCCGCCACCTCCGCCGCCCGCGCTGGGCGCCGCCGCCGCCACCACCACCGCCGCTGCCGCTGCTGCCGCCGCCGTGGCCGCGCCGCCACCGCCGCCACCGCCGCCGCGTGCCGGCGACGAGGGCGACGCCGCCGCCGCCGCCGCCGCCGCCGCCGCCGCCGCCGCCGCCGCCGCCGCGCGCACGTTCTTGAAGCTCGCGCCCAGGGCGCGCGCGGCCGCCTCGGCGCGCGAGGCGTTGCGCGCCGCGTGTGCGCGCGCGGACGCGGCGGCGTCGTCACACGCGTCGGCGCCGCACGCGCCCGCCGATGCGCGCCGCCGGCGGCGCGCGGGCGCAGGCGAGCTGGCGCTCGCGGCTGCGCGCGCGCTCGCCTCGACGGAGCACGGCGATTTGACGGACGACGCGCTCGAGGCCGCCGTCGAGCAGGAGCTGGGCGACGAGCGCGGCCAACTGCTGCTGTGCACGCGGGGCGCAGCGGCGCAAAGGCCCGCGCTTTGCCGGCTCCTGAAGCACGCGTGCGCGTCGGCGCGCGCGGCGAAGCGCGCGCAATTCACGGTGTTCGTCGTGCGCGCGGCCACGCGCGGCGAGCGGGGGGGCGCCGCCGCGAGGCGCGTGGACTCGGTGGTCGAGCTGTCGTGCGCGCTGCACGAGAAGGCGGGCGCGCTCGGCGGCCTCCAGAGCGTCTGTGTGCGTGGCTTTGCCCTCGAGCGCCGCCGGACACTCGACGCTGGCGCCGAGGCCGGCGCGTCCGCCATCGGCCAGGACGAGCAGGTCGAGGCAGAGGCGGGCGAGGCGTGCGTCGCCGGCGTGACGATGGCCAAGCAGCTGCGTCAGTTTGCCGAGCAAGCTGCCCGCGACGACGTGCTCTTCCGCGTCGCCGTGTCCGAGGCCGACGCCCACGCCCGGCTGGCGCGCGTTGCGGGTGACGATGTCGGCGCGTACAGCGTCGTGCTCGCAGTCGCCGGGCTCGTCTGGCTGGCCAAGGCCGACGAGGTTGCGCCGGCGGCCGCCCAGTCCGCCGCCGCGCCGCCCGCCGCCCCGCCTGCTGCCGCCACGTCCGCCGACGCCGAGCGCGACGCCTCGCCTTCCGACCGCCTGCGCGCGCTGACGCTCGCCGTGCGAGTCGCGCTCGCGCGCGGCGTGCTGCGCCACCTCCTCGCCGACGCGTCGCCGGGCGCGTCCGCGACCGCTGGCGGTAGTTGCGCGACGCCCGTCGACGCGGCCGCGTCCGACGCCGCGCCGCCCGCCACGGGCGTCGTGACGAGTGGCGTTGCGGCGGGCGCTGTGGCGGCCGCACCGGCTGCTGCGGGCGGTGCGATGGCGGGTGCATCGCCCATCACGCGGCCGGCGAAGCGCGCGCGGCGCACGCTCACCGCCGCTCCAGCCGCCTCGGCCGTTGCGGCCGCTGGAGGCGCACGCGCGGGCGCACGCGGCGCGGCCGGCGCGCCTCGCGCGCGCGCCGCGCGCGCGCCGGCCGAGTACGTCTGGCTTGCCATCGCGCGCCGGATGCTGGCGGCGCGACACGCGGCGGCCGCGGGCGGCGACTTTGTCGCGTCGTGCGTCGCCGCGATGCAGGCCGAGTACGGCGACGGCTGTGCCGTCGTCGTCGGCGACGCGCCTGGTGACGCCTTGGTCGAGGCTGCGGCGGCGGCGCTGCTCGAGGGCAAGCACGCGGCGGTGAGCCTCGGCTGCGTCGACCGGCCGGCGGTGCTCGTCGTGCAGCGCGCCGTGGACGCGCCCACGTCGCGCGTGCACGGGTGGTGCGCGCACGCGGCGGGCGCCGCCGAGTTTGACGAGGGCGCCGCGCACGGCGTGTTCAACGCGATCGTCGAGCGCGCGTGGGCGCTGCGTCCGGACCCGGCCGACGGCAGCCCGCCGCCCACGCGCACGTGGGAGGTCGAGCGCATCGCTGACGACGCGCCCGACCAGGCGGGCGTGGCCGCGCTGCGCGTGCTCTACGCGCTCGTCGCGGCGCACGGCCGCTACCGCTCGGCCGCCGCGCTCTCTGGCGCGCTCGCGCAGCTGCACGCGCCCGACGCCGCCGGCGCGCGCGCGGAGGTCGTCGCGGCGGCGTGCGCGGTGCCGCCCGGCGCGCGGCCGGGCGCCGCGCCGGCGGCCGCGCGGGACGACGCGAGGGAGCGCGCATGGGAGGGCGCTCGGATCGCCGCGCTCGCCGTCGGCGCGGACGCTGCGCGCAGGCGTGTCGCGCCCGTGCGCGCGCTCGTCGACGCGCTCGGCACGCCACCGACCTCGGCGATCACGGGCGGGCCGGCGGTGCGGCTCGCGGGCGCGGGCGACGGCGGCCACGGTGCACGGTGGGTGGGCGGGCAGGCGGCGACGCCCGCCGAGCAGCTGCCGAGGGAGCTGCTGCGCGCCTACCACGAGGCGGTGCTGTGCGTCACGCCCGGCAGCCTCCAGCTCGACTCGGCGGCGCTCGACGCGGTCACGCGGCCGCGCGAAAACGACACGCTGGAAGGCCTCCTCGCGCGCGTCAGCTGGCAGTGCGGCGCGAGGGCGAGCACGTGCGCCATGCTCGCCACGTTTTCCGAGCAGGCGGGCACCGGCTCGCGCGTCGCGCTCAAGGCCCTCCGCACGAGCTCCGACCTGGCCGGGCTGACGGCGGCTGCGGTCGGGCAGCAGGCGCCGCAGACGCCGCCGCCGCCGCTGCTCGTGATGCTCGGCCGCTGCCCCAGCCCGCTCGTCGGCGGCGGCCTCTTCCCGCCCGACCGCGCGACGGGCGAGCCGGCGGTGCACGCGGCGACGTCCGAGCTCGCCGTCGAGCTGCTGCGCGACGCGCGCGCGCTGGCCGGCACGGACGGGCGGCTCGTCGTGCTGTGCCTCGAGGCGTCCAACCCGCTCTGGTTCTGCCCCAAGGTGCGCGAGCTCGAGCTGCCGCGGACGCGGTCGGACGGCGTGCGCGCGTCCGGCTGCACCTGCCCTGCGACGTGCAGCGATGCGCGCGGCGCGGCGGGTGGCGCTGCCCGCGGCGCATCGACGCGGCCGGCGGCGCGCGCGATCAACAAGGCGGTGCTCGACCACTTCGTCGCGCTTTTCGGCCGCGAGGGCTTCGCGACCTTTGAGTTTGCGGGCGGCGGCGAGGCGAGCTGGCTGTGCGACAGCGCGGCCGGCACGACGACCGTCGCGGCGTGCGCGTCGCTCCCGCCGCGCATGGGCGATGGGCAGCTGGCCATCCGGCGGCACACGCTCGGCACGGGCGCCGGCGCGCCGGCGCACGCCGTCGTCTCGCTCCGCGTCGCGCACGTGAGCCACGCCATCCGCCGCGCGGCGGACGACGGCGGCGCGCGCGCCGAGCGGATGGCGCGCGCCGCGCGCGCGTTTTGCGATGTGGCGGCCGCGCTGCGCGTCGACGCGATCCTGGCGGAGGTGCCCGAGGACCGCCCGACGGGCACGCCCTTCCTTGGCGGGCTGCTCGAGTTTTGGAACAAACGCCACGGGAGCTCGACGGCGCCAGCCACGCTCGCGCTCGGAGACGTGCGCGAGGTGGCCAAGCGGACGGCCGACGCAGCGGCCGGCCGAGCGGACGAGGTCCCTGCGGCTGGCCGTCCGCAGGTCGCGGCGCGCGCGTGCGCTGGCGCGATTGGCGGCGGCGCGGGCGCGGCGGGCGCCTCGGACGCTGCGCCGCGTGCACTGGCGGGCGCGTCGGGTGCGCGCACGGACGGCGGCCCTGCCGACGCACCGCGCCAGCTGGAGAGCCGCTACGGCGAGGCGAGCAAGCTCGACCTAGCCCAAGATTCCACTACGGGCTGCGTCCTCGACGCTCGCGAGGCCCAGGACCGCGCGCGCGTGCCTGCTGCGCCCGACGGCACAGCGCTGCGCCGCGTGCTCGACGCCGTCGGCGCGGGCGCGCCCGCGCAGCGCAGCCCGCGCTGGCACGACGAGCGATGGGAGGAGGTCACGGGCAGCAAGGTTGGCGACGTCGTGAACGACAACGCCGGCGTCGCGCACGAGACGCTCACCGACGAGTACGTGCACCGGCGGCGGCGCGAGGTGCGGACCAAGGCGACGACCGCGGGCATCCTCGGCGAGGCCGTCGCGCTGCGCAAGCTGGCGGCCGCGTACGGCATCACCGTCGTGTGCAACCTGCCGATGGTGCGTGCGGACCCGCACGACAAGAGCGCGCCGTTCGCCTTCTCGCCGGACGGGCTCGCCATCCTCCCCGAAGACAACGAGCAGGTCCTCGTCGAGGTGAAGACGCTCACCAAGGCGGGCGCCACGGCGCACGAGGACGGGCCGCCGCAGCCGCACCGCGATCAGCTGCAGCTCGGCATGCACGTCCTCGGCGTGCGCAAAGCGCTCTACGTGCAGTACCTCAGGCACGAGGACCGGATCGTCGTGCACGTCGTGACGCGCGGCGCCGGCTGGCTTGCATTCGCGCAGCCGAGGGTGCAGGCCTTCTGGGCGCGCGTCGTCGAGCGGCGCGCGCGGCTCGAGCGCGCGCGCGCCGACCACCCGGCTGCGAGCCGGCGGCACCGGCGGCAGCAGACGCCGGCCGGGCCGCCGCTCGTGCTCGCGCTGGACGGGCGCATCCCCGCCGCGCGCGCCGCCGCGCTGCACGCCGTCGCGCACGGCACCGCGAGCGCGGCGGCGGTGGCGGCGACGGCGGCGACGGGCGACGCGACGGCGTTGCAAGACGCGATCGCGGCGCTGCGCGCGCCCGTCGGCAATGCGGCGATCGCCAGCGCAGCGCGTGCGGAGCGCGCGGCCGTCGAGCGGGCGATCGCGTACCTCGGGCAGCCGGCGGGCGACGCCGCCGCCCGCGGCACGGCCGAGGCGGCCGAGGAGGAGAGGACGGTCGACGCCGACATCTGCGCGTTGCTGCACCAGCTCGGCGCGAGCGTGGCGCACGTGCACGTCGAGGACGCGGATTGCGTCACGCGTGAGCACTGGGGCGGGGCGGTGCTCGCTGCAGCGGGCGACCCGTCGAGCGCCCCCGCCATTTCGAGCGTCATCGTCGCGCACATCGTGCGCCTCGCCGGCTTTGGCGTCGAGCTCCCGCAGTCGATTCGCGTCGCCCCCAGCACGGCCGACTGGCACGAGGGCTGGCTCGACGTGCAGTGCGTGCTGCTGCGCACGCGCCGGCGCGGGCGGCGCGACGACGACTTTGTGGCCGTCGTCAGGCGCGGTGGGCGCTGGTTTGCGTGCGAGCCCGGCCGCGCGCGGCGGCTGCAGTGGCGGTCGGTCCTGCGCCGCGCGCGCGGCGGCGTCGACGGGACCGGCGAGGAGGCGTTCGCGGTCGTCTACGTGCGGCGCGGCGACGCGGCCGGCGACGCGGCTGGCGACGCGCAGGCCGAACGGGCGCGCGGCGGGCGCGCGCGCAGGCGCACGCGCGGCGGCACGCGCAAGCGCAAGCGCGGCGCCTCCGCCGGGCTCGAGGCGGCCGCGCCCGCCGGCGCGCCGGCTGCCGCGCCCGCCGGCGCGCCGGCGGGCGCTGCTCACCGCCCGCCCGCCATGCGCGCGACGGTCGCCGCGCGCACCACGCGCTCTGTGACCGACGCGCGGCACTCGGCGCCTGCCGCCACGGTTGCACCTGTCTTCGACTGGCGCGCCGGCCGCCCGCCCCCCGCCGCTCGAGCCCGCCACCCGCGGCCGCGTGGGCGCGCGCCACCGGGCAAGGCCTGGGACAGCGTCTCGGGTGCGTGGGCGGACAAGCCGACTGGTGCTGCCGTCGCCGGCGCGCCGCCGCCGCTGCCGCCCGCCGCCGCGCCGCCGCCCACCGCCGCGCCGCCGCCCGCCGCCGCGCCGCCGCCCGCCGTCGCGCCGCCGCCCGCCGCCGCGCCGCCGCCGCCGCCGCCACCGGCGGCGCTCAACCGCTGGCAGCACGTCGGCGCGGGCGGCAGCGCGGCGGGCCGGCGGCTCGCGGCCATCGCACGGCGGCAGCGCGGCGTGCGCGCGCCGCCGCCCACCGCGCGCTTCCTCGCTACGCTGCCGCCACCGCCACGCGACGGCCTCGCGCGCACGAGCAAGCAGGCGCGCGCGAGGCGCAACGCGGACGGACGGCCGGCGCACGCGCGCGCGGCCAACGCGCGCGCCTTCTACCGCGGCGTGGAGCTCGGCGTCCACGCGACGCGCGCCATCGTCGACGCGCGCCACGCCGACCTGCCGCAGGCCGTCTTCGTGGCGGAGGCGCGGGCGATCGTCGCGCGCTCCGCCGGCGGCGGCGCGCTGCTCGCGCCGGACGACGTGCGCGACCTGTGCGACGCGCAGACGGACGCCGATCGCGCTGCGATCTGGGCGTCGGTGGGCGCGCACGAGGCGTCGCGCATCTTCGCGCTCGTCACGCGCAACGCGAGCTTGGCGGGCGCGGCGCTGCTCGTGCTGCACACGCCGGCGGGCGCGCCGGCGCGCGCGCTCGGGCTCGTGGCGACGCGCTCGCGCGCGCCGTCGACGGGCGCGCCGCGCGACGCGCACAGGGCGCTGGTGCAGCGGTTGGACGTGCTGATGGACGCGATCGCCGCGGCGCGAGGCGCGTCGCCGCTCGAGCTCGAGCTCGCGCTCGCGCCCGAGCCGCAGAGCGCGTGCAACGCGCGTGCGGCCGCGCTGCTCTGCCTGCAGGCCGTCGCGGACGCGAGCGACCGTCCCGCCGCTGAGGACGCGCTGGCCGCGCTCGACGACGCGCGCGGCATCGACCGGCACTGCCACGCCGTCCGGCAGCAGATCGAGGCGAAGCTCGCGTGGCGGCGCGCCGACGGCGCCGTCGGCGTTGACGGCGCCGACGGCGCGCCCGCGCTCGCGCCTGCCGCCGCACCGCCGGCGTGCGCGCCGGCGCACGCTGCCGGCGAGGCGGCAGTCGACCAGGCGATCGTCACGCGGGTGCGCGACGCGCTGCGCGCGTGGGCGACGACTGGCACCGCGCCCAGCGCGGCGGCGCTCGACGACGCCTGCGCCGCGTACACGGCGCGCGCACGCGCGCGCAAGGACGCGCGCACGGCGCTGGGCCCGACGCGCGCGGCCGAGCTGCTCGCCGCGGCCGCGCGCTGCGGAGCCGACGGGGCGGATGCCGCGCGCGCGCTGCTCGGCGGCACGCCGCGCCTGCTCGTCGTGCTCCTCTGCGTGCCCGTCGCCGCGCCGTCCGGCGAGCCGCCGCGCCCGGTCGGGCTGCTCGTCGCCGACCGGCCGACGGACGACTCGCGCCCGGCCGCGCTCGTGCGCTACGACTTTGCGCCGCTCGACGCGGACGTGGCCGCCGCGGTCGGCGCGCATGCCGTCGCGCTGGCCAGTGCGATCTGGCCGCTGCTCGCGGCCGAGGGGGAGCCGCAGCCATCGCCCGTCGTGCGCTCGCAGCCGCGCGGCGGCGACGATGGCGCGCGTGCGCTCGCAACGTTCGCGTGCCTCGACGCGCTGATGACCGCCAGCGTAGGCGCGCACGGCCTCGCGGGCGGCGCGGGCATGCTGCCCGCGCTGGTCGCGCGAGGCGCCGCGGCCGCCCAGCGCGAGCGGCAGCTGCGCGCGGCCGCCGAGAGGCTGGGCGGCACGGTCGCTGGGTGGCCGGACACGGGCGCGAGCGCGGCGGGCGCGAGCGTCGACGAGGAGGCGCGCACGTACGAGGTCGAGGCGGTCGTCGACGAGCGCCGCAAGGCGGGCAAGAAGTTGACGTTCGAGTTCCGGATCAGGTGGCGGGGCTACGACGAGAGCGCCGACACGTGGGAGCCTGAGGCCAACGTGAGCAGCGACCTCGTCGCCCAGTTCCGCAAGACGCGCGACGAGCAGAAGCGGCGCGCGGGCGGATCGGGCAGCGGCAGCGGCGGCGCGGGCGCGGCGTCGGCATTGGCGTCGGCGCCGCTTCGCGCGCACGGCGTGTCGGGCGCCGCGGGCAAGCGCGCCGCGGCGGGTGCTGCCGCGAGCGCGCGCGACGCCGCGGGCGCGCGCGCGCCGAGCGTTCCCCGCGCGCGCGGCGTCGAGCGCGCGCGCGTGGACGAGCCCGCTGCGCCGAGCGCGCGCGCCGCCGGCGGCGCGACGGCGCGCACGCGCGGCAGCGTGCTCCCGGGCTTCGTGGTCAAGCGCTCGACGCTCAACGCGGGGCCGCAGGCGGTGACGGCGCAGCCCGGTGCGCGGAAGGAGCTGCGGCGCATCGCGGCGGCCGTGCACAGGCTCACGACACAGGCGTACCGCGCCATCAACAAGGTGGTGCGCGACGAGGCTGCGGTGGCGAGCGCGCAGGCCGTCGGCGCGGCGTCGGGCGGCCCGTCGACAAGCGTGCACACGTCGACCACGATGGACAAGGGAACCGTCCGTGCGATCTTCTCGGCGATCGGCTGGCACAAGGACGTGAGCACGTACGGTGCAGCGGCCCGAGGCAAGCCCGCCGAGCAAGCCGCCGCGCAGACCAAGGCGGCGACGGCGCGCGCCGTCGGCGAGATGGCCGACGGCGTCCAGCCCGTCTGCGCGGTGGGCCTCGATAAGATCCTCGCGGAGGAGGCGACGCAGGTGTCCACCGCGTGCCTGATGCACCCATCGCGCGTCGTGAACGGGCTGCTCCGCGACGTCGTCCGCGCGGCAGTCGAGCGCGACGAGGCGCTCGTCGCGCTGCCCGAGATGCAGCGAAACGCGCGCGTGCGCGAGCTGTGCGAGCGGCTGCTGCGCGGCGACGTGGAGGGCGCGCGCGTCGGCTGCCCCGCCGCGCTCGACCGCCACCTGCCCGACATGGTCCTCCACAAGATCAACTACGAGTGCGCGCCCACGAAAAGGTGGAACTACGACCGGCACACGACGCGCTACTTCCTCGTGCAGATCCGCAACCTGCAGCACGTGGCCGAGGGGCAGGCGCTGCTCTGCCGGCTCGCGCGCCTGTACACGCAGCTCACCGACCGGCCGCCGCGGTATAATGTGGCGCCGCTGCGCACGCACAATGTGCGCGCGAGGCGCGGCTGCCGCTACCGCCGCCGAGCGCCCAAGCGCGCGCGCCGCCGCCGTGCGCGCCGCCCCGCGGCCAGGTTGGTCACGCGCCCGCGCGCTCGCGCGCCGCGCGCTGCGCGCAGGTGCCGCGCAACGTGCGCCTCACCGCGAACGCCATCTGGGAGACGCTCCCGGACGACGAGCGCAAGGAGCTGCGCGCGCGGCTCAAGGCGCTGGACCTGCGCGACCACGATGGCGAGCCGATCAAGTGGACCGCTCAAGGCGGCTCGTTTGTCCCGCCAATGTCCGACGTGCGCGTCAGGTACGCGGTCTTCGCGACGCGCTTCGACATCTCCAACCGCGTCTTCGACTACGCCGGGCGCGAGCGGCCGCCG
The DNA here is from genome assembly GCA_019448385.1 of Diacronema lutheri. Classification (NCBI taxonomy): domain Eukaryota; phylum Haptophyta; class Pavlovophyceae; order Pavlovales; family Pavlovaceae; genus Diacronema; species Diacronema lutheri. Next base: position 1,366,273 of record JAGTXO010000005.1, on the reverse strand, counting down.
GCCGATCTGCCGTGGCACGCGCGGCGCTCGTGGGTGGGCCTCGCGCCGCTGCCGCGCGTGCCGCTCCCGGGCCGGCAGCCCGTCACGTCGGTGGTGACGGATGGCGTCGCCGTGCACGCCGTCGCGACCGTCCTCGTGCCGAAGGCGCAGGCGCCGGCCGGCAGCTCGAGCGTCCTGCACCGCTGGCGCCGGCCGGACGGGCGCATCGCCGTCGCGCTCGGCTCCGAGCTGCGGCGGGCGATCGACATCGAGGAGGCGGTCGTCGTCGCGGCCGATCCGAACATGGGCAACATCACCACCTACTCTGCGCACGTCGGGCGGGCGGCCGTCTGGCGGCAGTTCACGCAGCGCGCGCGCGCGCGCGCCGCGGGCTTTGCGCGCGAGACGGCCAAGACCAACGCGGCGCGGCGGCGCGTGCGCACCGACGGGCGCGGCGAGGAGTTCAGCGTGGAGGCGGACGAGGCGCGGCTTGGCGAGGCGCACAGCGCCAAGGTGCTCGACGCGGGCAAATACATCGCCTTCCACCGCGAGAGCGCGCGGGTGCGCGAGCGCGCCGCCGAGCACGTGTACGACGCGCCGGCGCGCCGCAAGGAGCGCTGGCGGCGCGACAGCGGCGGGCGGTCCAACGCGGCGCGCGTCGCCGAGGCGCTCATCGCGGCGCACTGCGTCGACGGCGTGACGCGCGACCGGCTGCTCGTGTGCGTGGGCAAGTGGCTGCACGACCACAAGGGCGCGCAGCCCAAGGGCGCGCCGCCCGCCTTCCAGGTGGGGCTGCTGCGCGAGCTGCGGCGGCGCGGCGTCGCGGCCGTCTTCGTACCCGAGCCGTACACGTCGATGCACTGCTCGATGCCGCGGCTCGCCAAGGGCGGCAGGCTGCAGCGCTGCGGCGCGGAGCTCGCGCAGAACCCGCGCCTGCCCGTGGCAAAGGGCGGCACGCGCACGGTGCACGCGCTCGTCATCTGCCCGGCGTGCAACGGCGGCAAGAAGCCCGTGCACCGCGACTACAACGCCGCGCGCAACATCTTCTACGACGTGCACGACATTGCGGCGCGCGCGGCCGGGCGCGACACCACGTCGACGCCTGAGCGCTTTGCCCTCGTGCTCGCCTGGTGGGCGCGCGGCGAGGTGTGGGAGCGTGAGGAGCGCATGGTGCACGGCGAGGGCGACGACTGCGACGACGAGGGCGACGGCGGCGACGAGGGCGACGACGAGGGCGACGACGACGACGACGACGACGCCAGCGGCGACGGCGGCGGCGGCGAGGGCGACGGCGACGGCGACGGCGACGGAGGCGGCGGCGGCGACGACGACGATGACGGCGGGGGAGGCGGCGGCGGCGACGGCGGTGGCGACGACGGCGGCGGGCGCGGCGGCGGTGGCGGCGGCGGCGCTCGCGCCCGCACCCCCGCCCGCGGAGCTGCCAGCGCCAGTGCCGGCGGCGGCAGCGCGCGCGGGCCGAAGCGCGGCCGGCGTTGACGCACGGCCGAGCCGCGCAGCGGTCGACGCTTTGCGGGCTCTGCCCAGGTCGCGCGCGGCTGGCGACGCGTACCGCATTCGGCACGCCCGTGCACGCCGCCACCCGTGGCCGAGCGCGCCGCACCAGCCGGCCCGCTCCAACCGCCGTGCGGATCACGGACGCTCGCTACGGCTCGTCGGCGCGCGTCACCTGCGCCGGCGGCCACGGCGCCGTCTGCTCCGGCCTCGTCGCGAGCAGCCCGACCGCTGCTCGCCGCCCGCACGCCGCCGCAGCAACGCTGCGCGTCGTGCTCCCCCGCTCGCCAAACGCGAAGAGCTCCCTCACAAGGACGTCCTTCCGAATGGCCCGCGCTGCACTCGGGGCGCTCGATCGTGCCCCTGATCGGATTTGGCTTGACCATCTATACTTCCAAAAGCACTTTTACGCGCTGTCAAGGCGGGCGGCGCCGGCGCTGGCCGCGGCGCGCGCGTAATAACCGCTGTAGGCGCGATGCTTCCACTCGCGATAGGTGACCGGGAGAAAGGGCTTGCCGTTGCCGCGCTCACCTCCCGCGCGCACCTTGGTGTGCGCACGAGCGCTGCGCTCCGGGCTTGCGTCGGCGAGGCGCGCAAGGCGGGCCATCGTCGGCGATTCGAGCGGCTGCAGCACGGCGTCGAGCGGCGGCTGGAAGAAGAAAGTGGCCGCGACGCGCTCGGCGCACACGGCTTCTCGCGGCTCCGAGACAACGCGGTGCAGCGGGCTGCGCACGAGGCCGCGCGTGAGCTTGGTGAGCAGCTGGCCGGCGATCACGGTGCACACGTCGGGACCGCAGCGCGGCACATCCTCGTACCGCCCCTCTCCCTCGACGAGCAGCTGCAAGCCCGGGCGCGTCGCGACGACAAGGCTGAGCACCGACGGGTCGCGGTGCGCGGGCAGTGTCATCATGCGCCCATCCGCGGTTGCGCCGGTCGCGCCGGGCGCGCAGAGCTCGGACGCGGCCGCACGGATTGCCTTGAGGTGGAACTGCGCGCCGGCGGCAATGTCGCACCGGCCGCCTGGCCCAAACTGATCCGCGCCCACCTCGAGCGCGCGCGCCAGCCGCGCGATGAGCGCGTGGCCAACGGCGTGCAGCGCAGCGCGCCACCGCTCGTGCGCCGCGGCAAACTCGGCGCCGGCCGATCCGTCGAGCATGGACCAAATGGGCTCGCTCGCTTGGAAGATGTAGCCGTCACGGAAGCGGTTGTACGCGCTCAGCCCGCCCGGGCCGTGCCATCCGTTGTTCTCGCCTGTTCCGTCGGGCACGAGCGCGTGGCGCTGCTTGCGCTCGGACGGCTGCGCGTCGAAGAGGCCAAACCAGCGCAGCACTTCAGCGTTGAGTGCAACGAGCTCGTTGGGCAGCCGCACCGAGAAGGCGCCCGCCCCGCTCAGCGCGCGGAGAACATCCTCGTCGAGCAGGCTGTCGAGGTCGTGGGTCTCGTGGGCCGCCATCGTGGACGGTGGGCGATGCCGACGTCGGGCGCGAGCCTGTCGTCGGGCACAAGTCCGGCGCCGGGCGCCAAGCCGGCGCACGGGGTGGAGTGCGAGCTTCTCGGGCACGTGGCGGGCAGCGAGAAGTACTTGGGAGGCGTTCTGGGGGCCGACGGCTGCGTCTACGCCGTCCCGGGCAAGGCGCCTCGCGTGCTCAAGATCGTGCCCAAGACTGGCGAGGTCGTCACGATCGGCCCGGCGTGGCGCGGATCATTCAAGTGGCTGCGCGGCGTGCGTTGCGGGCACAAGATCTATTGCATCCCGTGCCATCACGAGCGCGTGCTAAAGATTGACACGTCCACGGGCGAGGTGGCGCTGATCGGCGACTCGTACGCGGGTCTATTCAAATGGCACGGTGCCGTGGTCGCGGCGGACGGCTGCTCGGTCTTCTGCATCCCGCAAAAGGCCGAGCGCGTGCTGCGCATCGATGCGACGTCGGACACGACCTCGCTCATCGGGCCGTCGCTCGGCGCGATGCACAACAAGTGGTACGGCGGGCTGCGCTCGCCCGACGGCGCGATCTGGGGCGTGCCGACAAATGCGAGCGCGTGCTTGAAGATTGTGCCGCATGGCGCGTCGGCGACCGTCTCGCTGGTCGGCTCCTTTTCGCCGGTGCGCGTGGTCGCGCGCGCGCCCAACCCGCCGCGCGCGCGCCCAACCCCGCGCGCACGCCCGACCCGCCGCGCGCGCGTGCAGGGCGGGTACAAATGGCACGGTGGCGTCGTCGCACCGGACGGCTGCGTGTGGGGCATCCCTGCCAACGCGGATACGCTGCTGCGCATCGTGCCAGGAGGCGGCGTGGACGGCGAGGACATCGCAGTCCAGATCAGCGGTCCGATCCTCAGCGGGCAGCACCGGACCGATGGCAAATACAAATATTTGGGCGCGGTGCTCGCGCGCGACGGCTCAATCATCTGCTTCCCGAGCGATGCGGATTTCGTCCTGCGCATCGACACTGAGACGGGCAGCGCGCACACGATCGGCGGCTCGCTGCGCGCCATGGAGCGGATTGAGCAGAACAAATGGCAGAACGGCTTCCTCGGCCTGGACGGCTGCGTCTATGGCATCCCGCTCAAAGTGCGCCCCCCCCACCCCCCCCCCCCCCCCCCCCCCCCCCCCCCCCCTCCTGTTACCCCGTACGCACGTTGACCAGCCTCCCTCCGCGCCGCGTCGACAGGCCGAATCCATCCTTCGCGTCGTGCCGGAGACGGGCGAAGTCTCAACAATCCAGCCATGCGGTCCGCTCGTGGGGTTGAACAAGTGGGAAGGCGGCGTCGAAGTGGACGGCGTCCTGTTCTGCATGCCGCTCAAGGCGCGCTCGGTCCTCAGCATTGCGCCGCCACGCGACGGGCGGGACGCTGAGAGGAAGCAACCAGCCACGCTTGGGGATGGCACAATCAGCTGGGCACAATGCATGACTGACTGAGACTCTGAGGACTGGCTCTCTCCTCATTCCCACGTCATGAGCGCTTCGTGAGCAAAGATCGACAGGCGAATCCGACTGGAGTCTGGACGGACAGCTCATGCCCGCTGTCATGCCCTCAGCCAGGACGCGAGGCAGCAGTGGTCCAAGCAGCAGCGTGCACGTTGCCGCTCCTTCTTATTCGCCTCCCACAGAGCGCGCCCCTCAAGCGGGTGGCTCTGCCACAGCGCGAGGCCGGCCGAATGCTCCTCCGAGCTCGAGAGCGCGGAAAATGCGCTCGTGATTCGCTGGCTGCGGTCGTCAAGCTCCTTGGGCGGCAGCGGCGCGAGCAGGCTCGCCGCCGTTTTGACATTCGAAAATGTTTTGACTTTTTGGACTTTTGAGTGCTCCGTCCGCGATGACGGGCGCGATCGACCCCGCTCTGCATCGGGCGCGCTTCGCCGCTGGCCGCGCTCCGCACGGGTGCAAAGCGCGCTTTTGCGCGCTCGGTTTGCTCGCGGCAACGTCGTACCGCCTCGGCGCCGCCTTCCCGCGCCGGCCGCGCGCGCAACTCCCCACCGCCGCCGCGCCCGTGCACCAGCTCGGCGCAGCCGAATCGCACCGCGCGGACGCCGCGATCGTGATCCCGATTCTCGCTCGGAATGCGCGCAACGGAGCGAGCGAAAAGGACGCACGCAACGTCGGGCCGAAGTCAGGGCGTCGACACTGTGCACGCCGGCAGCGGGGACGGCCGGGACGGCAAGGACGCGGCTGGACGCGGCATGGGCGGACACGCACGCACGCCTAGCCACCCCTCGCCGGCCCACTCATTCTACCGCATGCGGGCTCCTGCGCCGAATTCCGTGTTGGAAACTTGGAATTGACAGCCCGAATTGTGGACTACGCCGTGCGCAGTACCTTGGCGCGGCGAGGGTAGAGCGCATCAGACGAGCCGCCCTCCCCCACTGTCCGTCGCGGCCTCGGCTCGGGCGAACCGTCGATGCGGCCCGCGCGCATCCTCTTCCTCCACGGCCTCGGCGACACGCCCCACGGCTGGGCGGAGACGCTGCGCGAGGCATTCGGCACGCGGCTGGCGTACGTCACGTTCGAGCTGCCCGAGGCGCCCAAGGCGCGCGTCACGTGCAATGGCGGGATGGTCATGACGTCGTGGATGGACCTGCACGACATCCCCGTTACGCCCGGCGCATTCGACGACGAGCCGACGATCACGCGCTCGGTCGAGATCGTGCACCGCGCGGTGGACAAGGCGATCGAGGGCGGCATCCCGCCGGAGCGAGTGGTGATCGGCGGGTTCTCGCAGGGCGCGGCGCTCGCCTTCATTTCGACGCTGCGCTACTCGCAACGCCTTGGCGGCTGCGTCATGCTGAGCGGCTGGCCGCCCTTTGTCAACACGGAGCCGATCGCGCAGAGCGCCAATGCCAAGACAGTGCGCCGACGCGCGGCGCGCGCGCCGAGCCAACGCGCACGCCGGAGCGGCGCATCACGCGCCTCCGCCCGCGTCGCGCCCGACGGCGCGCGTTGCGCTCCGGCCGGCAGGACTTTTTCATTGCCCACGGCTTAAGCGACTCGGTCGTCTCGGCCGAGTGCGCGCAGATGACGGCAGAGGCCTTGTCTGCCGCGGGCGTGCCCGCGCGCATGCGGCTGTACCCGGGCATGGCGCACTCAAGCTGCGGTGCGGAGATGGCAGACCTCGGGCGCTTCCTCGAGGACGTGCTCCCGCCCTAGATGTGAGGGCCGGCTCACGCTGCCGCACCTGCGTGGGCGACCGCCCCGTTGGCGCCTGACTCAGACGCTGAGCCGATGCTGCGCGCGCGGTTGCGGTAGACCTGCGACGCGCCCGGCCTGTACGAGCCGTTGGAAACCATCCGGCCGCAGAAGCCGCCCTGGTCCTCGGTCGCGGCCGCGAGGACCATCTCGTAGAGCATCGAGCCGGGCGCGTAGTACTTGAGCGCCGTGAGCTCACTGAGCGGCATCCATCTCGCCTCGGCAATCTCGCTCTCCTGAATCCGCAGCGCCTCGCCGTCGGGGCGCGCCGGATCGAGCCTCAGCGAGATCATCACGAACACGTCCGAGATGCCGCCCGCGCTCACCGGGTGCGCGTGCCTGCGAGCGCGCGTCGCGAGGCGCCACACAGTCGGGAAGGGGGCAAAGCCGTTGGCCCAGCAACGGGCGCAGACGCACTCGCGCGCATGGGCATTCGCATGCACGCGCGAGGTCGACATGGACGCGCGTGCAGCTCTGTTCTCTCTTGAACGCACCGTATGGAGAGGATCTGCGCGCCATCGACGCACGTGTGCACGCCCGTCTCCTCGAGCACCTCGCGCCGCACGGCGTCGAAGAGGTCCTCGCCTCGGTCGATGAGTCCCGTCGGCACCTTCCATACGCCGTGCTTGGCGGCCGGGCCCGTGCGCTCGCGCACCACCAGCACTTCGCCGCGCCCGTTCATCACAAAGGCGCCGACGCCGATCTGGTGCGCCGGCCCGGGCGGGAGCGTGGACGGCGTATCCGGCAGCCAGCGGACGAGCGTGAGCGTCTCCTCGTCCGCGTGGTGGTATTTGAAGCCATTGGACACGGCGGCCGGCACCAGCTCGCTGTGCTCGAGCGGCACGTGCAGCCAGACGCCACGCTTCCCCTGCTCGCTCCACCGCTCGCACGATTGGCGCAGCGCCTCGCCAAACTGCGCCGCGCTCATGTCCGCGAGCGCCGGCTGCTCGATGATCACGCCGTGGTACGTGTCCGCCCTGAAGCCGAGCGTCGGGTGCGCCGCAGGCGAGGCTGCCGAGACATGCGCCGTCGCGCTCGCCCACGATAATCCGAAGGCCGCGCCGGCCATGCCGACGCGCGCCATCGCGCGCAGCCCCGCGATCGTTCGCGGCCGCCGCAAAAACATCGCGAACGCGTAGCTCACCATTCTTCAAGGCCGCGTGCAAAGACGCACAGAAGATAAGAGGTTGGCGGGAGGCGAACACACCAGCCGAGTTCTCTTGCGACTTTTGAAACAAGAACACACTGATCGGCTAGTCGGCTTGCATGACGAGGCACACGCCCGCAAGCACCCACGCATACGCTGGACGCTGCGTGCGTAATGGCGCGGCGAACGTGAAGGTTGGCCCGCGGATGCGCGTCGTGAAGACGGGGCACTGGTATGCGCCATCGTCCTGCACCTCGTCGGACGTGATGCCGCGCACGTGCATCACCGGCAGCGCCGGGAAAAGATCCTGCGCGCCCAGCGCCAAACGCGAGCGATCACGTCGGGCCGTATGCGCACACGTCAGCCGCGCGCCTCGCAATGCCGAGCCGCCACGTGACTGGGCGCTATTGGGGGTGGGGGGGGTGGGGGGGGGGGGGGAGGCGCACGGCGGCGCGGCGCGCGCCTTTGGTTGACTGTCAGTGATCGTGCCATTGAGCGCATCCCAACGCGCGCCCTCCATGAAGAGGCCATGGATGTAGGTGCCCTCTTCGGGCTGCGCGTCGATCGCGTCCGCATGCACCTTGAGCACCTCGGTGGCGATCGTCATCGAGTCGAGCGGCAGGCCCTTCGCGCGCGCGGTCACCTGCAGGCACGCGGTCACGTAGCCCATCGGGTTGAAGAGGCCTGCGACCCACACGCAGGGTGGCAGCACGTCGGGCTCGTCGGCCCAGGTGCGCAGCTGCTTGTGCCTTTGCAGCAGGTCAGAGTACCACAGGCCGAGGGGCTTGCGGTTGTACACGCCGGTTGGGCCGATCTGGCCGCAGATCTTGAGCCAGCCGGGCGGCACCTTGTTGGTGTACAGGTTTGTGATGAGCGTGTCCATCGAATCTGAGATGTTGAGAGCGCCGGACAGGCCAAGCTCGAGCTCGCGCATCTCGCGCGCCATCAGGCCGAGCACGCCGTTCATCCGCTCGAGCTCCTGCGCGGCGCGGAACGGCGTCGACCAGCGGCGCGCGCGCGCGCGGTGAGCGGCCGGCGGCGGCGGCGCGCGCGCGTGCGCGCCGGAGATGGGGCACCCGGCGTGCGCGCCGGAGATGGGGCGCCCGGCGCGCGCGCTCGCTCGCGTGGCGCATCGCACCTGCAGGACGCAGACGACATACGGCGTCTTCTCGCCCACGCGCGCCTTCACATCGAGCATCTGGAACTCGTCGGGCAGGTTGCCTTGCAGGTCGTGCAGGCTCTCGCGCACGGCGGCCTCCTTGCCGCCGCCGCCGCCCTCCGCCCCATCTCCGCTCCCTCCGCCTCCTCCCTGCAGCGCGAAGACCGCCTCAAAGAGCGCATCGCACACCGAGATGAGCAGCCCAATCTCTGCGTTTGGGTGAAGCCCAAAGAGCACGGGCGACTCCGCCGGCAGCGCGTTCTCCACGTACAGCCGGTAGTCGGCGTACGAGCCCTCAAGCAGAGGCCGGTAGCCGCGCGTCAGCTCGAAGGAGGCCTGCGACCCCATGCGCCGACGGCGGCCGCACGCGGCGCGGCGCGCGTGAGTGCGCGCTCGGCGCCCCTGCCCTCCGCTTTGCACCGTACTCCTTGCGCGCGCGCAGAAGCGCACCTTCTCGTCGACGAGGTCTGGCTGGAGCAGGACCTCGAGGTAGGTGTTGGTCACGCGCCTGTCCCACGGATCGGTGATGTGCCCGCCGTACATGATGTCGCCAAAGATGTACCGCACATCCTCCCAGGGCACGCTGTCGGTGGCTGCCTCGAGGTAGTTGTGCAGCACGGACGCGCAGACGGTCAGGTCGCCATTGTTGAACGGGTAGTTGCGCGAGAAGCCCTGGAAGCCAAACTTGCGCCGGCCGAGCACGAGCGCGTGGAAAAAGGCGAGGGCGAAGAGCATAGGCCGATGCACCCACTTTTTGGTTGAGCCGTCGAGCGTGCTCTGGTCGAAGAGCGCGTACGACGAGCGGAGCGTCGCCTTCAGGTCGGTGGGCGGCTCGTTGGCCACCTTGATCGCCTGCTGCATGATGCCCTCGGGCACCGTCTGCATGTCTGGCAGCGGCGGCGGCTCTGCCGAGAGGAAGGCTCGGAAGTCGTCGTGGCCGCTCTCGGCCGCGAGCTCGAGCTTGCGCTCGAGCGTCGCGAGCCACGTCTGCATGAGGTGGATGTTCTGCAAGAAGACCCAGCCGCCATCCGTGGTGAAGCGGTCAAGCGTGTTCTCCGCGTGCGCCTCCTGCCCTTGCCCCATCGAGATGGACACGTAGTTGCCCCGCGCCTGCGTGAAGCCGAGGCGCTTGCCGAGCCCCTCGAGCGCCTCGCCCGGGTCGACGCCCGGGAAGAGGACGAAGAAGAGCGGCATCGCGGCGGACGAATCGTTGTACGCGTCATCGATCGAAAAGGCCTCCTGCTGCATGTACGTTGCGCCGAGCCGCGCCTCGATGAAGCCCGCGATCGCCGTCGTGACGCGGTCGGAGCGAAGCGCGCGAAGCAGCAGAATCTTCTGGAAGGGCGTCGTGCGCTTGGCCCAGTCGCCGGGCAGCGGCGAGTCCTCGGGCCGCTCGGCGTCGAGCCACTCCTTCCACGCGTCCGTCGCGAGCTCAAGGTCCTCGGGCAGGTTCTTGAACGCGTCCACGTCCTTCAGCGCGCACGCAGCCGCCCATTGCACATGCGTCAGGTACTCCTGCACTCGTGCAGTCATGTGCGGCGGCGAGAGCGCCTTGCGCCCGACGATCAAATACTCGGCTTCGGTGGGCTGCAGCTCGCCGTCCCGCCGCATCACCGCGAGCAGCAGCTGCGTCGCGAGGATCAGCTTGTGCCGCTCGAAGAGGCCGCGGCGCGCGAACGCAAACGTGTGGAACGTGATCGACTCGACGAGGAACGCGAGGCGCGCCTCGAAAAGCCCGGGCTGGCCGACGAGCTCGCCCTTCTTCGTCTCCGCGGCCTCAGTCTTGAGCGCGCGCTTAAGCTTGTCCGGCGCCATGCTCGACATGACCGCCTCCTCGTTCCACACGAGCTTGCCGCGCCGGCCCGTGACCGCGCGCGCAAATACCGTCACGAAGGCGTTGAGCGAGTAGTGGTGGAAGGAGTGCACGCGGTTGAGCGATGCGAGGAGGAAGAACATCATCGAGCCGCGCGTCGCCACCTGCCGGTACAGCTCGCGTGCCGCGTTGATCTCCGTCTCGGTCACCTCTGCAACCTTCACCTTGTCGGCAATCTCGAGCGCGACGCGCTTCGAGTCTTCGAGGTTCTCGATCAGCGCAATGTTCTCGAGGATGTCGCCCTCAGCCTCGGCGAGCTGCTTGAGGATGCCGTCCTCGAGCTCCTTCGTCTTGATCTTGAACGCGTTCATCTGCGCGATCAGCTCCGACTTCGACTCCTCGAGGTCGGCGCGCTCTTTTGAGACGGTGAGCGCGAGGAGCTGGTCCTCGAGCCCGTCCTCGGTCACCATGAAGTTGATCAGCGTGCACTCCGCCTGGATCTCGGGCGGGTAGTGCGGGTTGGACAGCTTGGTCTGCAGGTAGAGCTTAAAATCGGGGTGGTAGTCCACCTCCTTATCGCCCAGCTTGACGAAGACCGTCCGGCCGCGCCGCGTCGCCTGCCGGCCGATCACAGGTGCGAGCACGGCGTCGATGGTCGTCTGCATATTCTCGATGACGAGCGGCTTGCCGCGCTGCAGCGCGTCCTCCAGCTTGGCGATCAGCCCCCTCTGGCCCAGGCGCACGACGTGCAGCCCATTCTTCTCCTCGCGGCTCTTGATCCACGCGATGCCCTGCAGCTGCGGGTCGATCATCAGCGGCCAGCGCGCGCAGTTGGTCGCGATCGTGCCGTTCTCGACGGACACGCGGTCGGTGGGTAGACCCTCGCTCGACCACTGCGCGATCTGCGCTTCGTCGGTCAGGATCTTGAGCGGGTCAGCGTTGGGCGTCATCGGGATTGCGACGCCCTTCGTGGCGGGCAGCTCGCCCATCAAAAACGGGCGGAAGCGCTGCTCGAGGAGCATCTCGCGGAACGAGCGGTTGAAGCAGCCCGAGTAGGAGACGAAGGCGGACGCGAGCAGCGCGTTGCCCGCAAGCAGACCGAGCTCCGCCTGCAGTGCGGCGATCCCCGCCCTCCATCGCTTGCCCTCCGAGCCGAGTGCCGCCATGAGCCGCTGCGCGAAGCCGAGCTTGCGCTCGCATGCCTCCGCCTCGGCGATCACCGCCTCCTTCTCGGCGACCGCCTCGTTGAAGGCCTGGGTGAGCTCGGCGACGGTCGCCTTCGCCGCCGCCGCCACCGCGAGCGCCGTGTCCTTGGCCTCAATCGCCTCCTCGAGCTGCGTGACGGCGGCGGCCGCAGCCTCGCGCATCGGCTCGACGTCCTCGTTGATGTCCCAGTAGACGGTGATGTTGATCACCCAGTCGCACAGGCCCGCTGCGGCGGAGGACTTGTTGCGCATGGTGTCGACGTTGAACCACTCCTTCTCGAGCAGCGGCCGGATGTTCTTGAAGTTCTGCTTGGGCACCTTGCCCGCGTCGATCTTGTCCTTGAAGGTGAGGAGCTCGTCGAGGAACTTGTTCACGTCCTTCATCATGCCCTGCGAAGCCTTCCAAGACGCGTCGATCTTGCCCTTGGCGCCGTCGTGCAGAAGGTAGACGCACGCGCCGGTCACGTCGTCGATACCCGCGGGCGGCTTGGCGAGCGACTTGAGCTCGCCCAAGTCCTTCTTGTTGAGCGAGTTGAGCGCGGCGGCCGCCTTCTCGAGCGCGGGCTCGGCATTCGCGAGGTCCTTCTCAATCTTCTCCTTCATCTGCGAGACGGCGACTTCCTTCTCGGAGGCCTGCGCGGCAATCTCGGATGCCTTTTTCATCTCGTCGTCCGCCTTACCCTTCTCTGCCTCGAGCCGCGGGATCATCTCGTCGCACTTTTGCTTCTTCTCGTCGACCTCGACCTGCTTCACCTTGAGCTCCTCCTCGAGCGTCGACACCTCCTCCGCGGTGGCAAGCAGCTTCGTCACGCCGTTGGAGAGCCGCGTGATCCCCGACGTCGTCTGCGCGCGCCGCTTGGCGAGCATCGCCTTGTAGAGCGCGATCAGCTCGAGGAAGGACTTTGGCGTCGTCCAGTTGTACCGCCGCTCGCGCTCCACGTACTGCGCCGACGCGTGGTTGACGGCGAGGAACGAGTAGGGCATGAAGGCAATGATGCTCGCCTTCTCGGCGTCCGTGCCGAGCTCGAGCTCGCCGAGGAACCTCTTCGAGACCGAGAGCAGCGCCTCCTCGGGCCACGGCTGGAACCAGTCGATCGTCACGCAGTTGACGAGCGCGGGGAAGCGGCGCGTGCGCACCTTGATTGGGTCGCCGACGGGCGAGAAGCAGAGGACAACGTGCAGGTTGGCGCGCACCTGCGCGATGAACAAGGCCCATGCGTTCTCTCGCGTGTCCGCAAGCCCGCTCCGCTTGACGAACGGGCGCATCGCGTTGACGATGTCGTCCTGGTCCTCGGGCGGGAAGAGGCCTGGGATGTTGCCCGACGAGAGCAGGTCGTTGATGTAGACGAGGAAGCGTTCGTCGGAGATCTGCTGGTCTGTGAAGAGGAACGTAAGCCCCTCGCCCTTGAGCCCCGTCTTGCGGTACATGGCCTGCAGGTCGGCGCGCAGCTCGTTGACGCCGTACGTGGCCGAGATGACGACCTGGTAGAGCGAAAAGTTGGCCACGAACGACGCGAGCTTGGAGAGCGACTGCTTTCCCGAGCCGCCTACGCCGACGAGGAGCGCGTGGCCGCCGGGCGACTCAATGATCCGCGAGATCCGGCAGACGTGCCGCATCGCGTCCTCGAAGAGCACGAGATGCATGACCGCATTGGTCTCGTTGTAGTCGGCGAGCGCCTGCGCGAGAAGGGTCGACAGCTCGGCGAACGACGGCAGCCGGTCGTACTGCTTCTCACCGACGCCCTGCGCGAAGTGCGTGAAGAAGAGCGGCTCGGCCATCAACGTGGTGGGCGACATCTCCTTGAAGACCTTCTTGGCCGTCTCGGCGGCGAGGTCCTTGTACTTTTTGAGGTCGTGCGGCGTCACGAGGCGGTCGCCGTACACGCGCTCGCTCTCGTGCAGCCAGAGCTGCGCAAGCTTGAGCGGCTCGGCGAACTCAGCCGCCTTGCCCATCAGGACGCCCTGGAAGACACCGGCCATGTGCCGGATGTTGAACTCGTAGTGGAAGTTGGACGCGGTCTTGCGGAACGTCGACGCGACGCGCCGGTGCAGCTGGAGCGCCGCCTGCACGATGCGCTTTCCCATCTCCTCCTGCGCAATCTCCGGCGCAAAGCCCACGAGGTGACCGCTGAGGAAGGTCGAGTAGATCGTCGTGAGCGCCTCTGCGCCCGGAAAGCCGACCGCAAACGTCGCGAAGAGGCGCTGCAGCCGCGGGTTGACGACAAACGAGCCGGCGGTCGGGTTCATCGCGGCGAGGTACTGCGTGTTGAGCAGCACCTTCTGCGTCAGCTTGGTCATGTCGTACACATGACCGTACGCGAGGTGCTGCCGCATGAGCGAGATGTTGGACGCCGTGTTGTACTTGTCGAGCGCGGCCATGTTGAGGTCGTCGACAAAGTAGACGAGCTTCTTCGAGCCGGGCGGGCCGTAGTTCTTGCCCGCCTTCTTCTCGAGCGGCGCCTCGAGCACCTTCAGGAAGAGCGACGAGTTGGTGTAGTAGTTGATGTTGGTCGTCGCCGAGATGTACTCGTCGGGCAGCGCGCGCAGCTTGCCGTTGATGATCGCCGTCTTGCCGCAGCCCGCGTTGCCGACGAGCATCGCCGGGTACTTGCGCGCCATCAGGTTGTCGAGCCAAAAGGTGATCGCGGCGGTCTCGCCGGTCGGCACCGTCACCGCCGACATCGGCGTGCTCGACGCGTACGCGATCTCGGGCACGACGTCAGCCCACGGCGCAAACTCGCCCTTCTTCGAGTCGACGTAAAAGTCGAAGACCTCGCCGCGGTGCGGAAACTTGATGGCCTTCCACGTGTCCTTCCACCAGATCGAGAAGCGCTTGCGGTAGTCGACGCCCGACGTGACCGACATGGCCGAGCCGAACGCCCAAACCGCCGCAAAGACGAAGAAGATCTCGAGCCTGTCGGTGCCGCGCCCGACGTTCTCCTCGGTGAGCAGGCCGTCGAGGAAGTAGCAGAGCGTCTGCGCCATGTTGAAGTCGAGGATGGGTACGACGGTCTTGAACGTGCGCACGATCTCGACCATCGTCGGCTCGCAGTACTTGTTGAAGAGCTCCTCGAGCTTGGCCGCGCGCGCGGCCTTGGCGTCCGCGGGCATGCTCGCCGGCTCGGCCGCGCGGCGCGCCTCGATCCACGACTTGACGAAGTTTTTCCACTGGCGCATCTCGGAGATGAAGAGGATGCCCGCACGCGTGACCGTCGCGGGCGACGCGTACGCCAGGTCGCGGATCTCAAAGATGAGTCGCATGTGCGGCAGCAGCCGGATGCGCTCGTTGGACGCGAGCGTGAGCAGCCGGTTGTCGTCCATCACCGAGTTCATGTTCTCGATCCAGTTGGCGTCGAGATCGCCGTCGAGGATGATCCACTTGGGGTGCGTGTCGGGCACGGCGGCCATCTCGCGCATTGTCGACGAGAGCAGCCCGTCCTTCCACTCGCGCGTCGACATGTTGACGTAGCCGTACAGCTCGTTGGGCGTGATCGCCTTCGGGTCGATGTCGCGGAACGTCGTCTTGCCGCGCACGCCGCCCTTGGTCCACACCTTTGCGAGCGTCTGCCAGCACTTGCTCTTGTTGTTGCCCGACGAGCCCAGCTCAAAGACGCAGTGCCGGATATCGAGCAGGTCCTGCAGGTCGACGACGTTTTGCACAAAGTAGTCCGAGCCCTGCAGCAGGCACTCGTGCGCAACGCCCTTGACGAGGCCTTCGAAGGCGAGGTCGCGCTTGCGCGGCATCGAGTCGAAGACGTCGGGCCACAGGTCCTTGATCAAGCCCATGAAGACGACCATGTCGTCTTCGACGATCTTGGGCAGGTTGAAGTCGCGCAGCGCGCGCATGAGCAGGCCGCCCTCGGGCTGCGTCGGCTCGCCGCGCTTGAAGCCGCCCGCGACGACAAGCACGCTCTTGATCGCGCGCAGGCCCCAGTCGTAGTGCATCTGCGGCGAGAGCAGGTCCTTGAGCAGCCGGTAGAGCGTGAAGAACTTCTTGGCGAGCGTGTTCGCCGTCGTGTAACCCTCCGCCATCAGCATGTTCTCCATGATCATCTGCATGTCGGGCACCATCACCGTCACGGGGCGGAAGAGCACCTTGAGCGACTCGGGCAGCTCGGTGCGGCCGAGGTAGCCCGGGTTCATCGTGATGAACGCCATGCAGCCGTCGGGGTGCAGCGTGTACTCGATGCCGTCCATCCGGTACGTCGAGCCCGCCGTGCGGATCGCGTCGAGCACCGCCTTGTACTGCGTCGAGCAGACGGAGAGCACCTCGGCGAGGAGCCGGTTGAACTCGTCGAAGCAGCCCCACGCGCCCGCGCTCGCAAGGCCCTTGAAGATGTCGCCCATCGTGCGGTAATCCATCTCGGGCCCGCAGTTGACAACGTACACCGCCTTGCCCAGCTGCGCCGACAGGTCCTTGGTCGTCTCCGTCTTGCCCGTGCCGGCGGGGCCGGCGGGCGCGCAGCCAAGGACGAGGTGGCACGCCTGCGTCGCGGTCGTGTAGATCCGGTCGGTCAGCGGCGTGATGACGAGGCGCGGCGCGTTGCCCAGGTACTCGTACGAGTAGCAAAAGTGCGCGTCGCAGTTGAAGATGTGGCAGTCGGGCGCGTCCGAGCCGCCCCAGGTGCTCCACGTGGTCTTGAGCTGCGAGGCCCACTTGAAGTGCTCCTTGTGCGGCACCTGGTCGCGGATGAGCATCAGGTCGATGTCGCGCGAGTGCGTCTCGAGCGTGATCATGTTCATGATCTTGCGCCGCTGCAGGCTCTCGAGCTTGCCCTGCACGAGCTCGATCAGCTCCGAGAGCTCGGCGATCTGCTTGGCCGAGTAGGCTTGCATCGCGCCGCGCTCGCCGCGCCCGAGCGCGCCAAACGCCGCCTCGGTCGCCTCCGTCCACTCGATCTGCGTCGTGACGAGGACGACCTGCGCGACGTGGTCGAAGAGCCACTCGGCGCGGCGCCGGCCCTGTGCGCGGTAGTCGTGCAGCGCGGCGGAGAGCTTGGTGCGCAGCTCGTCGCGCACCTTGAAGATGAGGTCGTTCAGGTAGATCTCGACCTTCCCCGTGAGCGCCAGCGCGCCCGTCCGGTCGAAGGGCACGACCTCGCCCTCGTTGGACGTGATCGACTCGACGGTCGCCGCGTTTGGCCCGCTCAGCTCGAGGGCCTTGACGCCCTGCAGCAACGCGTTGATGTGCTGCGCGACGATGGCGGGCCGGTTGCCGTTCGAGAGGATGTCGAGGAGCATCGCCGTCGCGACGAAGTAGAAGCGCGGGAAGATGCGCTTCTTCGACTCGAGGAAGTCCGCGAGCGCGCGCTCGCACAGCTCGAGCTTGTCCGACATGTCGTTGAGGTCGCGCAGCAGCCCGGCGCGGTTTGACGCGCTCACGGCGTTGCGCACTTCGACAATGCCCGCGAGGCACGTCTTGAAGAGCGCGTCGATGCCGACGAAGCGCTCCGCGTCGGCGGGCAGCTCGTTCTTCACCTCGTCCGAGCCGATGAAGAGCGTCTGCAGGTAGGCCCAGCGGCGCTGCACCTCGGACATGGTGCCGAGGACGTCGGACACGTTGGACAGCTCGCGCTGCCAGCGCGTCACCTCCTCCTCAAAGGTGGCGAGGTACTTTGAGGCCATCATGCCCTGCACGAGCAGCTGGTTCTCCTCGAGCGCGTCAAAGTCCTCCTCGCGCATCGAGATGAGCTGCACGCCGCTCTCGCCGTGCGGCTCGAAGGCAAACTCGATGCCCGCCCACACGCTGCCGAGCTTGGCGAGCTGCATCTCCATCTTGTCCTCCTTGATCGCGCGATCGACCACTTCGCCCACGTCGTCGACGTACTTGTGCAGCTGCAGCTGCAGCAGCTGGCGGAGCGCAAAGTCGGGCGGGAACGGCAGCGGGATCGCCCTGCCCGTGATGCTCGCGAGCTGCGACCAATGGCGGTCGCGCATCGACGGGCTCTTCAGGTCGCCCACGCACGGGAGCGCGAGCGAGAAGTTCTTCACCTGCTGCTCGAGCGCCTTGAAGACGGGCATCTCGCGCAGCCGCTTGTCTGCGATCGCGCGCGCCGCGCGCGCCGCCGTTGGCGGCACGCCGTGAGGCGCGCGCGCAGCGTCGGCGCGCGCGCGGCGCGGCGGAGCTGCGCCGCGCATGGGCGCGCGGGCGCGCGCGCACCGAGGGCGCGCAGCGCTTTGAGCAGCTGCTTGGTCTCCTCCTCAATGGCCGCCGTGTCGATGTGCGCCCAGAGCGTGCGCTCCCACTGCGCGAGCAGCCCCTCGCTTACGGCGACCAGGTCCCACATCCCTTTCACCAGCACCACCTCGGTGCGCGCCTCGCCGAGCTGCGCGCGCGCGCGCTCGACGAGCTCGACGTTGTCGCAGATCTCGGCCATCTCGAGCAGCGCCGCGTGCTCGCGCTCGAGCTCGACGAGCAGCGCGTGCGCATCGTCGCACTTGGCGTACGCGCCGTCGACGCCCGCCTCGAGCTCGCCGACGCCGCCGGTGGCAAAGTGCGCGCGCGCGTCGGCGACGCGCGTCTCAAGGGCGCGCGCGCGCTCGGCGACGGCCGCCGCCTCCGCCTCTGCGTGCGCTTTTGTCGCCTTCTTCACCGCGGGCGCCGCCTTCTTGGCCGCCGCCCACTTCTCGGCCGCGCCGTCGACGCGCGCGAGCTGCTTGGCCGAGAGCGCGCCGCGCGCCGCGTCGCCGCCCGGCGCAGCGGCGGCGCGCTCGAGGTGAGCATATGCCTCGCGCAGCTGCTCGAGCGCAAAGTCGATGGCCTCGTTGTGCACGCGCACCTCGTGCATGCCGCGCATCGCACGCTGCAGCGCGCCGGCGTCGAGCGGCGGCTCGTCGCGCGCACCGCCGTCGGTCGCGACGGGCGGCAGCGCCTTGTGCAGCGCGCCGTGCACGCGGCGCGCGAGCTCGTCGACGCGGAGGAGCTCGGCGTCGGCGCCACGCAGCATCGCCTGCTCGGCGCTCTCGCGCGTTTCGAGCGAGCTCACGTTGAGGATCCGCGCGCGATCGAATGAGTCGCCGAAAGCCGAGCGCGTGAGCTCGAGCACGCGCACGGACGCGCGCACGCACGCGACGGCGCAGAGCGGCGAGCCGTTGACGCCGGCCGCGCCCTCGAACCCGCCGTACAGCTGCCGCCACGCCCACGCGCCGCCCGCTGCCGGCCGGCCGAGCCGCCACACGTCGTCGTGCACGCCCGCGGCGGAGGTGCCGCCGTAAAGGTAGACGGCACCGTCCTGCACGCCCACCTCGTACGCGCAGCGCGGCGCGGGCGCGGGCGCGGACGCGGCGGGTAGCGCGAGCGAGGCGCACGGTGCGGCGGCTGCGGGCGGCAGCAACAGCGCGCGCTCGAGCTCGGCCGGCAGCTGCAGCGCGCGCACGGCCGCGGCGCGTGCGGCGCGCGCGCGCACGGCGGCGTCGACGAGCGCGTCGACCTGCGTCTGGTCGGTCACGTACGACCACACTGGGAGCGCGTTGGGCCCGGCGGGCAGCTCGGCGAGGTCGAACATCCACGCGTCCGCCGGCGCCGCGGGTAGCCAGCGCGCGAGCTCATCGTCGGTGACACGCGGCGCGGGCGGCGCGGGCGACGCGTCGGCGTCGTCGGCCAGCGCGGCGCGCGGCGAGCCGCTCGTCTCAGGCTGCTGCTCGCGCGCGGCGCGATCGTCGGTGGCGGACGCGGCGTTGGCGGCATGAAGCGCATCCCACTCCTCGTCGATCCCGTCCGCGCCGTCGTCGTCGCTCCCGTCCGCGACGCCGGCGAGCTCAAGCTCGGAGAAAGCAAAGGCGCAGAAGCGCGAGCCGCCGGCGCACGCGAGGAAGACACGCGAGCGCGCGCTCGGCGGCAGCCCGCCGAGGCGAAGGCGGCTCCACGCATCGTCGGCTGTCATCGTGAACGGCGACGCGCGGATCGGCATGCGCGACGCGGCCACCTCCGCCTCGCCGCCGTACGCCACCTCCGACACGTGCACACTGGTCGAGTGGGCGCCGGCTGCGCGCGGCGTGTACGCGACGCGGTACCGGCCATCGCCAAAGTCGTGCACGCGCACGTCGAGCGGGTCGGGCCCACCACCCGCCGCCGCCGCCGCCGCCGCGCTCACCGTCGAGAGCGCCGGCGGTCCGACGATCTCGACGGCGATCGGGTCGCCGCCCGTCGTGCGGTTTGTGCCGCCAGAGTCCTTGGCCTGGATGAAGAAGACCACCTCGACGCCGACCGTGCCGCGCGACGCGACGCCCGGGCCGTAGGCGACGCAGCGCGCGGCCTTGGTGTTGAGGAAGGGCACGTACTGGCAGCGGTTCACCGTGTACGGCTCACCGTCGATGGAGACGGAGACGCTGACGTGCGTCGGCGCGAGCTTGTCCAGAATGGGTGTGCGCGCGATGATTGCGCGCTCCGACTTAAACTCGCCGGGCACGACGGCGTCGTGCCGGCCGTCGGTGAACTTGACGGTGATCCGCTGGCTCGGTCGGAAGCGCAGGCCGCCGATCGTGACCGGCGCCGAGCCCGTCACCGGTCCGGACGAGGGCACGATCGACTGCACCGCGTACGACGGGCCGACGATCCCCGCGACGTTGAGCGTCCACGCGTCGTTGAGCCACTTGTGCCGCCAGCCGCCGAGCAGCACGATGGACGACGTGGCGCGGTCGTACGCAAAGCCGCAGTCCTCGCGCGCCTCGGGCGGCGCGCCCGCCAGCTGCGGCGAGAACCAGCGCAGCCGGTGCGGCCGAAGCTGCAGGCAGCGCAGGTCGTTGCTGTACGTGCGAACGGCCGTCTGTCCGCCGAACACGAAGAGATACGGGTGCGGCACCGACTCGATGAGCACGGCGCAGTGGTTCCAACGCGCCGTGCCCAGCCCCGGCCACGACGGCGTCGCCTCCGCGTCCTCGTCGTCGCCGCGCGCCGCGCCGTCCGCGCGCGTCGGCTCATCGGCGGGCGGCTCGAGCCAGCGCATCGCGTGGAGGTCGAGAACCTGCATGTCGTCGAGGAAGCCGCTGTGCGTCTTTGTCGCCCACGTGCGCCCGCCCAAGATGTATAGACAGCCCGCCGAGACGCACGCCGTGTGGTCCGAGCGCGGCGTCGGCGAGTGCCCCTTGGTCTCATCGACGCGGCTCCAGCTCCACCCCTCAAGGTCGAGTAGGTGTACGTCCATCAAAAAATCGCGGTAGCTGGGCGACGGGCCACCAAAGCCGCCGCAGATGAGCACCGTGCCCGCCTGACCGCCGATACCGCCATCCTCTTCGCCCGCCTCGACGAGCGTCGCCGTGTGGTGCGAGCGCGCGTGCGGCGGCGTGCCGGCGCACTCCTTGTAATGCCACTCGCGCCGGCCAACGTTGAGCACGCACGTGTCATTGAAGCGGCGGCCGCGGCAGAGACCGCCGAAGACGAGCACGTTCTGGCCGTCAGGCAGCACCGTCGCCGTGTGCCGCCACCGCTCCTCTGGCACGTCGCCGAGCGGGTCGAGCAGCTCCCAGCGGGGCGGCTCTTCGGCGAGGTGCAGGACGTGCGTGCTATTGTAGACGGTGCACGCCTCCTTGCCCTCGACGCCGCAGCCGCCAAACACGATCGCCGCGCCATTCACTACGCTGATCGAGTGGCCCGAGCGCGGGCCCGGCGCGTCGCCCTTGGCCTCGGCCCGTGCCCACGCCACCTCGCCGGGCCTTACCGTCGTCACCATCGCCCGGAGCAGAAACCGCCGGCGAGCAGAGTTGGGCAACGGCCTTCCTTCCAGTGGATCAGAAGCAAACAGAGACATGGCCGAGCCGCCCGCGAGCGCTAGGCCTACCCTGACGCGGGCGCGAAGAAGGCCGAGATGCACGGCTGCGTGCCGCGCGCCGCCAGCCTGGGCGCCGCGCCCGCGCCCTTGGCGCGGCGCGGCGCCGGGAGCTCGCGCTCAGCGTCGGCGGCTCGCGCTCGCCGCGCGTCGCCCAACGCTGCCGGAACGGACGCCGCCGTGCTGCAAGGCAAGGCGGTGCTCGCGCTCGCGGCGAGCGCCGCGCGCACCTCCTCCTGCAGCTCGGCCGGCAGCTCGGCGAGCACCGCCGGGTCGACGGCGCGCACGTCGATGCTGCGGTCCGGCGAGGTGCCGGACGCCGGCTGCGCGCAGCGCGCGCGCACAGCGTGCGCCGGCGAGGTGTTGGGCGTCGCGGCGCGCCGGGCGTCGGACTGCAGCACAAGCCGCGCTTGCCGGCCGGTCGCGCACGCCTCGACCGCGCGGAATGCGCTCGCAACCAGCGTGAGCTGCGCGACCCGCCTGCTGCCCTCCTCGGCCGCCCATCGGTGCACGGCGCCCGCGGCCGCGTCGACGAGCGCGCCGACGCGCGCCGCAAAGCGCGGCTCGTCGAGCGCCGCGGCGCCGCCGCCTCCGCCCGCGCTCGCCTGCGGCACCGCGCCCGCTGCCGACGGCGCACCTCCGAGCGGGCTCTCAAGCGCATCGAGCGCGCGCGCCAGATCCGTGCGCGCGCACGCGGCGTACGCCTCGAGCGGAAAGTCGACGGCGCGAGAGCGGACGGGACCCGCGCGATAGCCGGGGGACGGCTCGGGGCAATTGCCCGGACCCTGGAGGGCGAGGGCGAGACGCGTGGGCAGTCGGCCGTGCAGCAGTGCATGCTCGAGCACGCGCTCGTCCAGGTCGAGGCAGAGCGCGAGCAGCAGCCAGCCGGGGCGCGAATCGTTGGTCTTGCCGCGGCTCGCGTGCGGTACGAAGGCCCAGCCGGCAGAGCCGATGCGCACGCCGCCTGCCGGGAGCGGCTGCGCGCCTGCGGCCGGCAGCAGCTGCGCAACAGTCGTGTGCGTGCTCCAGCTCGTCACCGTCACGCTCTGCGGCACGACAGCGCGCACGGCGCCGCAGTCAGCCTCGCCGCGCGCGCGCGCCCACACGGCCAACGCCTGCGCCTCGCCGAGGTGCAGCTCGGCGCGCAGTTCGGCGGGCGAGGCGAAGCGCGCGCGCAGCTCGGCGACCGTGCCGACGCCGAGCGCGTCGAGCGCGTGCGCATGATTGCCAAGCCCGGGCAGCGCACGCGCGCGCGACCCGTCGAGCAGCGCACGCGCCGCCGCCTCGCCGACGGCGACGCGCACGCCCCCGCCGTCGGGCGGCTTTGCCGCGCTCGACGCGAGTTTTGCCAGAAGCTTCGAATGACTCACGCCGACGCTCACCACCAGCCCCGTCGACGCGCGGACTGCGCCGCGCAGTCGCGCGCCAACGCGCTCAGCGATGGCCGCAAGCGCGCGCTCGTCGAATGCCTCGGCGGCCGGGAGGCGGGGCGGCCCAACCACGGCGCACGGCGCGCACAGCGCCGACAGGTCGACGTAGCCCTCGTCAATCGACGCGTGCTCGACGAGAGGCGGTGCGGCGCGCGCGCACCTGTCCGGCACGGCGGCGGCGACGGCGTCGGAAGCTGCGTGCCGCAGCGCGGCGAAGAGCTCGCGCGATGCTGCATTGTACGGCCCGTACCACACGCGTGGCCCGGGCCAATCGCGCCAGAATGCGTGCACGAGCCGCCCGCCCGCGGCCTCGACGAGCGGCCGCGCCGCCTCGGGCCGCATATGCTTGCGCACGCCAAGCGGCCGCGCGGAGTGTGAGACGCATATCACGTCGTTGTACTGCCATACCGCCGCGGGCACGTCGCGCAGGCTCGGGTCCACGCGCTCATGGACGGCGAGGAAGAAGGTGTCGGCGTCCACGTGCGCGATCAAGCGGCCCTGTGCGGGATCCGGTCGCGCGCGCACGGCCGCGTCGCGCAGAGCCTGAGTCGGCGTGCAGCTTGCGACTTTGCACGCTGCCGCGAGGTCGTGCCACTCGTCTTCCGCCTCGTCCGTCCGCGCCGAATCCTGGTCGCTCATGTCCTCTCGGATGGCAGACGCCATCGCGCTCACGTTTTGGCCGCAAACGAAGTGAGCGTCTTCAGTGTGAGGGCGGTGTGAGGCGCGCACTCGGTGGCTCGGTGGACGCAAGGTGCGCCGACCTCGCGCCGCCAGCGCGGGACTGGACGATCGTGCTGTGGCTCGCATAGCCCTGCTGATGACGCAGCGCACATCGAGCATCCTGCATCAGCTCGCCGCGCTCACGCCTCGTCAATCGCGACGCCTGGGCGCGCTCGATCTGTCGCTCGACATAGATCTCGGCGGCATTCATCGCCAGGCACTCATCGCCAGGCCCTCGTCAAACGTGGCGTGCTCGACATAGATCTCGGCGGCACTCATCGCCAGGCACTCGAGCGCGCCCGCGGGCTCCTCCCCATCCGCCGCTTCCGCGTCGGCTCGCGCGAGCGTCCACTCGATGAGCAGCGCAAACTCGTCCGCGCTATGCGACAGCGCGTCGCTCGCAAGCAGCACTTGCCAGAGCAGTGAGCGGAGCTCGGGCGGGAGCGCGTGCGCGCGGCCAGACGTGCACGCCAAGCGCGCAAAGTGCGGTAGCACGTCGCGCAGCAGCAGCTCGGCAAATGTCGCGATGCGGGCGGGACACGCGCCGCTCTGCGCAAGGCCGGCCACGAGCGCGCACAGCGCGGCTGGCTCGGCGGCACGGAGGAGCTGCACCTCCTCGACGCCAAGCGCGTCAGCTGCGTCGAATGGCCCTTCGACGAGCGCGAGCAACGCGCCATGCTCGCTCCGCCCCGACGCGCACGCGTGGATCGCGTCGCGGAGCTCGCGCACCCTGCCGCGCTCGCCGCGCGCCCTCTCGGCGTACGAGTCGAGCGCGTCCTTGTCGCCATCGTCGACCGCCTCGGCGCTCGTGATGAAGTGCGGGTGCACGCCGCAGTCATCCATCGAAACGGGCGGGAGGAGAACGATGTACGGCAGGCTGCGCACCAGGCTGTGCGGCGCCGGGCTGCACGCCTGCAGCCTGAGCACCTCGCCGCCGCATTCGAGCTCGGCGCCGTCCGCATGGGCGTCGCGTGCGGCCTCACCTCTGTGGGAAAGGAGCGGCTGTGCGAGTAACGCGCGCGCGTCCGCGTCGAGCAATGCGCTCATGCTCTCGCCGCGGGCGAGGAGCTCCGCGACCCCGTCCCATCGCGTCGTCATGCCACCGGGCCCGTTCATGAGGGCGCGAAAAGCTGTCATGCAAGGCCTTGATGGCGCACGTGCTGCGCGGGGCGCAGTGCTCTGCGCGGTGGCTGCGCTCGCCGACGCGCGGCGTGGCGCGTCCCTGCCCGCGCTCGATGCTGAGGACGAGCTGCTGATCGCCGTGGCGGGGTCGGGGTGCAACGTGCACAATGCGCCGGCGCGTGTCGTGCACAACCGCGTCGCAAAGGCGTGACGGTGCTCTCGATGGTCACGGTCGCGGGCAAACGGAACGGCTTCCAGGTGAACCATCAGAAGGGCGCGCTCCCGCCTATGCACACGCCCGCCCTCTACGCCAAGTGGGTAGCCGCGCGCGTGCGCTCCGAGGCGCCCATGCTCTACGACGCGCATGTCTGGTACGCGGACATCAGCCGGCTGCCAAACGAGCTGCTCCTGTGGATCGACGTGGTGCGCGAGCCGACCAGGCTGCTCTACTGCTAGCGCGACTGCACGTGCGCCCACATCTCCAACTGCCGCGGCGGCGCTAGCGAGCTGCGCCACCTGCCGCGCGTGATCGCGCACTATTGGTGCTGCGCGCGGTGCGAAGCCTCTCGCCGCGCGGACACGCGCGCGCGCGCGCAACGCCTGCCCGTGCGCGCGCCCAGCATGATGTCCATCGACACCGCGTGGGCGCGATGAAACCAGACATTCCGTGCCGGCCCGCTCCTGTACTTTCCCCCCGGCCCTGGCATCCTCGTCGACGTGTTCTGCGGCATCCGCGACCCGCTCTGCAACACGGACGACATGCGCGCGGCGCGCCAAGTGTGCGGTCGCGCGCCGGCGCGTCGTGGCCGACTTCGTGTGCGTTGGTGTGCTCGAGCGGCTTCGAGATGCTGAGAGGCGTTTTCTCGCCACCCGACCGGCCAGTCCGTCCAGTCAGCGCCCGTGCACCAGCGTGGTCACAAAGTGCACGTACGTGCCCGGCGCGAGCCCTAGCTGCTGCGCAATGGCACCGAGGAGCGTTCCGATGAGATGTATGTTCTTGGGAAAGATGGACGTCGCTTGCGCTCGCATGAACGCCGAGCAGTGGAGGCGGTCGTCGCCAGCATCGATGTAAAAGTGGAGCTCGCGGAGGCACTTCGCCTCGTCCGTGTCCCCGTGGCGCACCTCGTGGCTCCCGCGGCCGGAGGAGAAGGGAATGCTCAGCACTGCGCGCTTGCTGCCCGGGTGCGCCTGTAGGCACGCGACGACGTCGGCCACCTTTGCGGCGATGCCCGCGCGGTAGTCGCCCTGACCGCCGCCTCGCGCCGCGGCGTAGTACTGCGCGCGCAGCTCGTCCATGCGTGGGAGCAGCTCGGGGGGCGCGGCGACGGCGCCTGCCAGATTGTGGAACGTGTAGAAGGCGAGCGCGTCCGCGGGGAAGAGGTCCGTCTCCACGACGATCGCGCTCGCGTCCATCTGCTCGACGACGCCAATCCAGTTGCGGAGGCAACCATCTGGCGGGAGCTCGCGCGTCGCAGCCTCCATTGCGTCGAGCATCTCGCGCGGCGTCGCGTAGCGGGGCAGCCCGGGTACCCCAGGCGTGGCGCGCATGGCCGACGCGCTCGTAGCCTGCACCATTTTATTATTGCCGCCCTTTTCGGGATTCGAAGGGTTTCGTTCCGCGAGCACGCGTGCACGCGCACGAGGGCGGACGGAGGCCGTCATGGGTATGTACGATCTCGCGGACGCGTTCGTTCGCACCAAGCTCGGCATCGAGCAGGACGAGGGTTCGCTGCGCGCCTTTGTGATCGACAATGGGCTCAGTTTTTACGGCATCTCGCGCTGCGGCGACGGCCTCGTCTACCGCGAATGGGCGCCGGCCGCGACGAGCCTGAGCCTGATCGGCGATTTCAACGGCTGGCGGCCGAGCGCGCACGCGTGCGCGCGCAACGAGCGCGGCGTGTGGGAGCTGTACATGCCCGACGTGGGAGGCGCGCCTGCGATTGCGCCCGGCTCGCGCATCAAGGTGCTGGTCGGCATCTGCAGCCCCGCGCCGCCGCACGACGTGCACCTCGTTGAGCGCGTGCCCGCGTGGGTGCGCCAAACGACGCGCGACGAGGACACGGGCGGTTTCGCCGGCGTGCACGTCGATCCGACGCGCGCGGAGTACGCGTGGCGGCATCCGCGCCCGCCGCGCCCGCCCTCGCTCCGCATTTACGAGGCGCACGTCGGCATGTCGTCCAACGAGCCGCGGATCGCGACATGGGCCGAGTTCCGTGAGTGCGTGCTCCCGCGCGTCGCCGACCTGGGGTACAACGCGCTGCAGCTGATGGCGGTGCAGGAGCACGGATGTTACGAGTCGTTCGGCTACCACGTCACCTCCTTCTTCGCGCCCGCCTGCCGCTTCGGCCCGCCCGACGAGCTGCGCGCGTTGATCGACGCCGCGCACGGGCTCGGCCTCTGCGTTCTGATGGACGTTGTCCACTCGCACGCGAGCGCAAATTCGGCGGAGGGACTGAGCCGCTTCGACGGCTCGCGCTCGCAGTATTTCCACTCGGGCGCGCGCGGCCACCACCGCGTCTGGGGCTCGCGCCTCTTCGACTACGGGCGCGACGAGGTTCTGCGTTTTCTGCTGAGCAATTTGCTTTGGTACGCACGCGCGTATGCCTTTGACGGCTTCCGCTTCGACGCGGTGACGACGATGCTGTACACACACCGCGGGTTGCAGCCGTGTGGAACGGCGAGCGCCGGGCCGGCGAGCCCGCGCGGCGAGCAGCCCGACGGCGCGCCAACGCTCGGTGGCGGAGGCGGCGGCCGCGACGGCGCGCGCGCGCACGCCGCTAGAGTCCCGCGCGCTTCGCCGCCCGCGTGCTGCTCCCTCGCGCGCAGCTCGTCGGTCGACTCGCACGGCTCGGATGGCTCGTCGTCGTCCACGCCCTCTTCCGAGCTCGACATCGACGCCGCGGTCTACCTGATGCTCGCGAACAGCATGCTGCACGAGGAGAGAGAGCATTTTGGCCTGCCGCTCCCGCTCACGACGGTCGCGGAGGAGTGCAGCGGGCACTGCGCGCTCTGCCTGCCGCCCGCGCGCGGCGGCCTCGGCTTCGACTACCGTCTCGCGATTGGCATCCCTCCGCTCTGGATCCACGTCCTCGCCGAGTCGCCGCCCGGCAGGTGGCCGCTCGCGCACGTGGCGTCGGAGCTGTGCAAGCGCAGGCTGTGCGACCGGACAATTGCCTACGCCGAGTGCCACGACCACTCGCTCGTTGGCGCGCAAACGCTTGCGTTCAGGCTGATGGGTACCGACATGTACCACCACATGAGCCGCCTCTCGCCGCTCACGCCGCGCATTGAGTATGGCGTCGCGGCGCTGAAGCTTGTACGGCTTCTGACGAGCGCGCTCGGCGGCGACGGGTACCTCAATTTTATGGGCAACGAGTTTGGGCACCCGCAGTGGGTGGACTTTCCGCGCGAGGGCAACGCCTACTCCCTCGACAAGGCGCGCCGGCGGTGGGATCTCGTCGACGACCCGCTCCTCCGCTACCGCTGGCTGTACGATTACGACCGCGCGCTGAACGAAGCAGCGGAGGCGCACGGCTGGCTGCACGCGCCGCACGCGCGGCTCGCGTGCGTCGACGAGGGCGTGCAGCTGATCGCCTTTGAGCGCGCGCGCCTGCTCTTCGTCGTGAACGCGCACCCCGAGCAACCGGTGCAGGCCTACCCTGTGTGCGTGAGCGGCGACTACTCGACCCTCGTCCTCTCCACCGACGACGCGCTATGGGGCGGCCGCTCGCGCTCCCTCGTGCTGCAGCGCACGGTGCGGCCGCACGAGCTGCTCCTCACCGTGCCGCCCGCCTGCGCATTCATCCTCGCGAGCTGCGACCTCGACGTGCGGCCCGCCGAGCCGTGGGGCGCCACCGCTGGCGCGCCGGGCGCGGCCCATGCTGCGATCGCGCTCGGCGGCGGAGTCGATGGCCCCCAGGGCGGGGCTGTGCTGTTCACGCCGCTTATCCCGTGATACCGCAGTCTCGGCGGCCCTCGCTACGGCCGCGCGCTCGACGCTTTGCAGAGCGCACGTGTGAACTGGTCGGTCCTGATGCGCGCACTACTCTGTGTAGCGCGGCTCGAAGAATGTGCGCGTGCCGAACCAGCGGCCATGCAGCATGAAATTCCAGTACGCGAAGGGGAAAACGATGGTCTTCATGTAGTAGAAGAGCGCCTGCGGCTTGCCCTGGTCGAGCAACGGCGGCGCGTGGAACGTCTCCGCGAGCACGCCGCCGTATTTGAATTCTGCAAGCAGCAGCTCGCCCCGCCTCGTGAGGATCGGGCAGCTCGCGTACCCGTCGTACTGCGCCTTGCCCCGCTTGCCCTCCATCTGCCTGATCAGGTTGTGCACCACGACGGGCGCCTGCGCCGTGACAGCAGCGGCCGTCTTTGAGTTGGGCGTGCTGGCCACATCGCCACACGCGAACACGTTTGGGTAGGCGACGTGCTGCAGCGACTGCTTATCCACCTCGACGAAACCCGTCGCCTTGCACGCGAGCGGCGAGGCCTTGATGAACGCGGGCGCGCCCATCCTAGGCACGACGTGCAGCAGGTCGTACTCGAGGGACACGCGGCTGCCGTCCGCCTTCTCGAACGTGGCCACCTTGCGAGCGCCGTCCACCTCGACGAGCTCGTGCCCAAATGACGCGTCGACGCCGCGCTCGCGGACGAGGCGCTCGAGCGCCTCGCGGTACTTCGGCACAGCGAACATGGAGCCGAGCCCCGTGCAAAACTTGACGGTCACGTCCTTGCGCACGGCCGCGCGGCTCCAGTAATCCTCGGCGAGCCACATGATCTTCTGAGGCGCACCGCCGCACTTGATCCCGCTCTTGGGCTGCGTGAAGACGGCGGTGCCGCCCTTGAAGGCGCGCACGTCCTCCCACGTGGCCTGGCAGTGCTCATAGTCGTAAATCGACGAGACGCCGTCATGGCCCACCGCCTCCTTGAGGCCCTTCACGCAGCAAAAGTCGATCTGCAGCCCGGGCGCGACGACCAGGAAGTCGTAGCCCACCTGCCGGCCGTCCGCAAGCGAGAGCGCTGTGCAACGCGCGCGCACGCGGAAAGACGAACGACCAACACGCGTGACCCGCTTGCGCGGGCCCGTGCGTTGGGTGCGCGCACGCGCGCGCGCGCACAATTCTGGTCCGGGTCGATCGCGCTCACGGCCGCCTTGATCCACGTGGCACCCTTGGGCATGAACGAGGACATCTTCTTGCGCGTCTCCTCGGCCTTCATGATGCCGCCACCCACGAGCGTCCAGCCCGGCTGGTAATAGTGCCACTCAGACGGCTCGACGATCGCGACGTCCGCGGTGGTTCCTAGCTTCAGCAGCAGCTGCGACGCGACCGACAGGCCGGCCGCGCCGCCGCCGATCACGACGATCGAGTGGCGCTCCGCCGATGATGCCTTCGTCTCGGCTCGGTGCTCTGCGAGGAGGCCACAACCATAGCCCACCACCGCGCCGAGAGCCCCGGCCGCGGCGCGCACGCGCGGAAGGTTGCGGAGCATTCCGCCGGCCTTCCGGCGCCGAAGGGTCGCCGAAGTCGGAAGGCAGCAGGTTTGTATGTACCGCCGTTTTTAAAACGTTTCCGCCAATCACTCTCATCGCGCGCTTGTCTCGCCAGTCGCCACCACTGCTCGATGCTCGCGGCCGCGGGCCGGCGCGTTCACGCGCGCGTGCGCGCAGCCGACTGCGCGCGGCCCGCCAACTCAATGCGCCGCCTGCCGGTGGGCACGCATTGAGGCGCGCGTGGCCTCGGTGTGAGTGTATCGAGGCCCCGCGGCCTAAAACATCGCGGATCCGTGCCATCTGGGGAAGGGAATCACGTCGCGGATGTTGTCCATCGCCGTCGCAAAGAGCACGAGCCGCTCAAAGCCGAGGCCAAAGCCGGCGTGCTTTTGCGTCCCGCACCTGCGCGTGTCAAGGTAGGCCTTGTACGGCTCGGGCTCGAGCCCGAGCTCCGTCATGCGCGAGATGAGCACGTCGAGCCGCTCCTCGCGCTGCGAGCCACCCACCATCTCGCCCACCTGCGCGCGGCGCGGCGCGGCGCGGTCGTGACACGGTCGTGGCGCGCGCGCGGCGCACGGCGCTGCGTGTGGGCGGGCGCGCGCGCGGCGGCGGGCGCATGCGCGGCGGCGAGCGCGCGGCGCGCGCGACGCCACGGCGCGCGCGCGGCGGCTCGCCTTAGGGAAGAGCACGTCCATGGCCGCGACGGTCTTGCCATCGTCGTTGAGGCGCATATAAAAAGCCTTGCAGCCCTTCGGGTAGTTGTACACGATCGTCGGCTTGCAGAAGGTGTGCTCACAGAGGTGGCGCTCGTGCTCGGTCTGCAGCTCCTCGCCCCACTTTGGCGGGAATTCCCATGCCTTGCCCTCCACCTTGCACAGCAGCTCGATCGCCTCGGTGTACGTGACGCGCGCAAAGGGCTCGTCGACAATCTGCGACAGCCGCGCGGCGAGCTTTGGGCCGGGCTTGTCCTTGTCGTACATGTCGCTGAGGAAGGCGAGGTCCTCGGCGCACGAGGCGAGCACGTGCGCGAAGCAGTGCTTGAGGTAGGCCTCTGCCAGGTTCATGTCGTCGGTGAGGTCGGCAAAGGCAATCTCCGGTTCGATCATCCAAAACTCAGCGAGGTGACGCGTCGTGTGCCCGTGCTCGGCGCGGAAGGTAGGCCCAAAGGTGTAGATGCTGCCAAGCCCGCACGCGTAGAACTCGCCGTTCAGCTGGCCGCTCACCGTGAGGAACGCCTCCTTGCCGAAGAAGTCCTCCTCGGGCTTGTACACGGCGGGCGCGACGCCGGCGCGCAGCTTGTGCGTCGTCACCTGGAACATCTCGCCCGCGCCCTCGCAGTCGGACGCGGTGACGATCGGCGTGTGCACATACAGGAAGCCCGCCTGCTGGAAGAAGGCGTGCGTCGCGTACGCGAGGGCGTTGCGCACGCGCATAACGGCGCCCAGCGTGTTGGTACGTGCGCGCAGGTGCGCGACGCTGCGGAGGAACTCGAGGGAGTGGCCCTTCTTGGCGAGCGGGTAGGTCGACGCGTCGACCGTGCCGAGCAGATGCACCTCGCTCGCCTTCACCTCCGTCTCCTGCGAGCCCGGCGAATCGACGAGCACGCCGACGACGCGCATTGACGCGCCGGTCGCCGCGCCCGCCACGGTCACGGCCGTCTCGCGGCTTGCGCAGGTGCTGTCGACGACGATCTGCAGGTTGGCGAGGCACGAGCCGTCGTTCAGCTCGACGAACGAGCGCTCCTTCTGCGCGCGGTTGGTCTTCACCCAGCCGCACACCGTGACGGTCTGGCCGGTCGCGCGCTTGCCCGCGCGCAGCACGCGCGCGATCGCGACGCGGTCGGAGAAAGGCTCGCGCACGAGCAAGCCGTCCGAGCCGGCGGCGGCGGGGCGAGCGGCGACGGCGGCACCCGTCGCAGCGCCGCCCCCGCCGCCGTTTGGCTGCGCCTGCAGACCGCCCTGCCAGCTGAAGCTCGAGTGACCGAGCGGCACCGAGCCGGCGCCCGCCTGCCACGAGAAGGCAGAGTGGCCGGTGGGAGGGGCGCCGCTGAGCCTGGCGGCTGCGGCGGAGGAGGCGACGGCGGGCGCCTTGGCGCCACCCGCCTCCATCTCGTCGAGCGTCTTGAGCAGCAGCTCGATCCGGTAGCTCAGCTTTGCATTCTCCGCCTCGAGCGCGTCCTTGCGCGCCCGCACCGCCTCGGCCTCGGCCGCGTCCGCCGCGAGCGTCGCGCGCACCTCGCGCAGCCGCGCGACGAGCGCGGGCTCCGTGCCCGACGCGCACCCCAGCTTAAGCAGGTGATCGATCATGAAGTCCGTTGGGTTGGCCGGCATCGCCTTCGCGACCTCGTTTGCCCTGGCGCGCGTGGCGCGCGAGGATACCGAGCGTGAGCGCGCAGACGGCCGCGGGGTCGAGCTGCGCGGCGCGAATGCGCGCGTTGCGCACGTGCCGCGCGGCGGCGGCGAAGGGCGCGCACATGCGGTGCAGCGTCTCCTGCAGCTTGATCTCCTCGAGGTACTTATCGAGCGACATGGCTCCAGGACCTGGGCCGCGACGATGGCGACGCGCGTGGCACGGGCAAAGCGTCACTACTACTGTCACACCCGGACGTAGCGCCCATTTTAAATTTTTCGAGCCGCAACCGAGGGCGCGTGCGGCGCCACAGGCGCTGCGTCCGGTGAGTCGCCGGCGGTTCAGGGGGATCCTTGTAGTACTGCACCATCTGTGACTGACTTGCCCTCATCAGTTCGCACCGTCGTTTTGTCGGACGCAGCGGCGCGGAGGCCAACGTCGGCGCGCATTCGACGCGCCTCGCGATCAAGGCGCCGCAGGCTGCGGCCGCGGAGCGGCGGGGCGCACGAGCCCGGCGGTGCTGACCGTGCCGGGCGGCGGCGCGGCGCCGGGCGGCAGCGGCTGCACCGGCCCGCGCAGGCCAGCGCTCGCCTGCGCGGGCGTCGGCGCGCCGGGCGGCGGCGGCGCCGGCCGCTTGCGCGCCGAGCCCGCCTGCGCTTGGCCTGCGCGCCGAGCCGCCGAGCGCGCGCGCGGGGGGCGGGCGTGGCGCGCGTGAGGGGCGGCGAACGCGCGGGCGCGCGGCGTGCGCGCCGCCGAGTGCATGGCGCGTGCACCAAACTCGTCAAGCGCGCGGTTGCGGTGGAGGTAGATCCACAACTTGCGCTCTGGTTCGTAGCGCACGCACGCGTCCTTCTCGTAATGCAGCCGGTCGAGCGCTCCGGACACAACCTGCGCCAGCTGCGCCTCGCTCGCGCCGTCGACGACAAACTGCGAGTCGCGCAACAGCTCGGAGACGTCGGCGCGCGTGCCCACGCCGTCGGGCAGGCGCGCGGCCGCGTCACGCACGAGCGTGAGGATCGTCACGTGCGCCGGCCGCTCGCTGCGCAGCAGCGCGTGCTCGCGCGGTTTGGTCGACGGGTTGGGCGCGCCGCGCTTGACGGCCGCGACTGCGGTGAAGAAGGTGCGCTCGGCGCCTGTCGAATCGCGCGCGGTGAACTCGAAGCGGAAGGGGCGGTCGGGCTGCGCGTACCGCACCGTCTCCTGCTCGCGGAAGCGCTCAGCCGCGGCGGCCGACGTGCGCACGACCGTCGCCCCCGCGCGCGGCACGGCTCGGCCGAGCAGAGCGCTCGCTGATTGCGCGCCAAAGCGGCCAGTCGAGAACGCGGCGCCGTTGCTCAGCTGCTGGCCGTACAGCGCGGCGTGCATCTCGTCGAGGCAGTCGACCACCGCCAGCTCGTCGTCGTCGTCGTCGTCAGCGGCGGCGTCCGTTGCTCGAGCCGCCGCTGCGGATGCGACCGCGGCGGGCTCGACCGCGGGTAGGGCGGGCGTGTGCCGTCTGCCGACCCATGTGTACGCCTGCGCGACGGCGCGAAGCGAGCGGCGGGCGCAAGCAGCGGAGCGAGTGGGCGCAAGCAGCAGAGCGAGTGGGCGCAAGCAGCAGAGCGAGTGGGCGCAAGCAGCAGAGCGAAGAGCGAGTGGGCGCAAGCAGCAGAGCGAGTGGGCGCAAGCAGCAGAGCGAGTGGGCGCAAGCAGCAGAGCGAAGAGCGAGTGGGCGCAAGCAGCAGAGCGAGTGGGCGCAAGCAGCAGAGCGAGTGGGCGCAAGCAGCAGAGCGAGTGGGCGCAAGCAGCAGAGCGAGTGGGCACAAGCAGCAGAGCGGCGGGCGCAAGCAGCAGAGCGAGTGGGCGCGGGGGCGCGGGGGCGCGGGGGCGCCGGGCGCGGGGTGGCGATGTGGCGGCGCACGCGCGCAGCACGCGCAATACCGCGCGGTCAGCGTGCGCCTCGAAGGCCAAAGCCGCCCCGCTCAAGATCGCGCGCGTACCTGCGTGGAACTGTCAAAGGCAAGGAGGGGCGCGGTTGGCAGCTCGACCGCGCCCTCCGCGCCGTTGTACTCGGGCGGAGGAGCGGCGAGGAATTTGAGCGCGGAGAGAAGGTAATCACGCGCTGTCACCTCGGCGGGGAGCCAGCGCGCAGCGAGGCCCGCGGGCAGCAGCTCAAGCCTTCGCGCCACCTGCCTGCACAAGTACTCGGTCGGCGCGATCCGGTCGGGCGCCTGGCAGATTGCCTCGCGCACGAGGGCGAGAAACGAGGACGGAGGTGGGGCCGTTGTCGCAGCAGCAGCGGCCGAGGGCGGCGGAGGCGGCGACGCGCTCGCGATCGCGCCGCACCCGTCCGTGCCGCAGGCCGCTCCGCCAAGCGCGCCCGGCGCGTCCGGCTGCGAGTCGGTGGTGCGCGGGGGCAACCGCGCGGGCGTGGCGCCTTCCAGCTTGTCGTCACCGCCTCCGCCTGCGCACGCGCGTGCGTAGCCCGGCGAGGCTGCGAGCGCCGTTGCCGGCCGCATGCCGTGCTGCAGCAGTTGCAGCTGCTGCTGCAGTTGCAACTGCTGCTGCTGCTGCTGCTGCTGCTGCTGCAACTGCTGCTGCTGCTGCTGCTGCTGCTGCTGCTGCTGCTGCTGCTGCTGCTGCTGCGTCAGCCACGCCAGGCTGCCGTTGCTGCAGCTCGCGCCAGCCGAAGCGCCGTCCACTGGCGAGCATGGGGCGGCAGCAGCGAGGCCTAGCGGCGACACCCCGCCAACGGGCTGCACCATCGTGCCCCCGTGCGGTGCCACGCCGAAACCGCCGCTGCAACCGCCGCCGCCGCCGCCGCCGCCGCCGCCGCCGCTCACCTTGCGCGCGCGCTTCGCGGGCGGCAGCTTAGCCTGCAACGTGGGCGCGAGCAGCTGCACCAAGGGCCGCCGTGCAGTCAGCAGCCACGTCGAAGGTATCATGAGCAGCGCGTCCACCATGCCGTCGTGATAGGCGCGCACTCGCTCGCGGTGCGCCTCGCGCTCCACGCGCAACGCCGCGGCGTGCCGACGCGCGCCGTCCTCGCAGAGCGCGCCCGAGTTGAGGAGGTCGATGACGCGCTCAAAGGGATGGACAAAGTGGAAGCTGTCGCCACCCTTGCGCGCAAGCCGGCCGATCATCTGCACGTCAGCCGTTGCTGCGGGTGTGAGTGGGAGGTGCGCCGCGAGCTGCTCGCGCTCGTCCGCCGTGAAGAGCGTGCTCCACACCTCCGGGCAGACGATTTGTCGGAGCAGCGGCGCGCCCGCACCTCGGAGTGCGTCGCACACGTCATCCGGCAGCAGCGGCATGTCTTCGTCCTCCGCGCAGCCGCGCGGCGCGCGCGGCTGCTCGACGACCTCCATCGGCGTGCCGATCGCTTCTCCCTCGAAGTACGCGAAATCGGCCTCCATCGCTCGTGAGTCGTGACTGGACCTTGGCCGCTTGGGCGATCAAGGCAAGAAAGACCTTCCGAGCGTGGCACGGACTGCGTAGGTCGTCGCTGCTCGCGCTCGGATTCGTCAAGGCGTCGGTGCAGCGGCAGCTCGGCCTGGTTGCCGAAGCCCCGCCCCCGCGCCGTGCATCTACGTCCAGCGACGAGTTGAAATGCGCGTCCTTGACGCCCCCCCCCCCTCCACTAGCTCCAGAACGTGCCCGGGCCGCGCAGGGGCTCGGCGGCGGGTTGGGCGCGCGCCGGCTGCGGTCGAAGCACCGGCGCCTGCCACTGCGCACCAAGCGGCAGCGGCGGCGCGCTGCCGGCCAGCGCCGGCGCCGGCTGCGCGGGCGACGCCCACGCGCCGCCGTTGGGCACCAGCGGCGGCTGCTGCTGCGTGGGCAGCATGGGCGGCTGCTGCTGCGTGGGGAGCATGGGCGGCTGCTGCTGCGTGGGCAGCATGGGCGGCTGCTGCTGCGTGGGGAGCATGGGCGGCTGCTGCTGCGTGGGGAGCATGGGCGGCGCGAAGGCGTCGAGCATCGCGCTTTGCACCGAGCGCGGCGGCGACGAGATGCGCGTCTGCGGCTGCGGCTGCGGCTGCGGCCGCGCAGGCTGCACATCGTCGAGCAGCAGGTCGTCCATGCCGAGCAGGTCGGCTGGGAGAGAGGGGCGGGCTGGCGGCGCGTCGCCGGATTGAAAGCTGGCCGGGGGCAGCGGTGCGTGCCAATCCACCGCCGCCTTCTCCGCCTCGCGCTCGTGCAGCGACGGCGGCAGCGCGGGTGGCCGGGCGAGCGGATCTGCGACAAGGTCGAATAAATCTAAAGTCGGCGCGAAAGGTCGATCCAAAGTCGGCGCGCCGCCGCCGCAGCCGCCGTCCGCTGCGCCGCCGCGCGCACAGCTGCCTGCGAGGCTGCTCGATGCACACGCGGACGGCTGCTGCGCGCAGCTGCCGTAGGGCGATGGCGATAACGATGGCAAGAATGGTCCCGCTCGGCTGCTCCCGCCGCTCGCCGGACGCGCGAAGTGCATGGCAGCCGGCTGCTGCTGCAGCAGCTGCGGCGCGCCCCATGCCGGATCGCCGCGTGCGCCAAACCCTGCCGCCTGCCGCGCGTGCGCCGCGAGCGTCGGAGCGCCGCCCGCGCCCTGCGCGCCCGCGCCCTGCGCGCCCGCGTCCTGCGCGCGCGCCCGCGGCGCAGCTCGTTCAGAAAGGGAGGGGAGGGAAGGGGGGGGGGGGGGGGCGCACGGGCACGGGCGCGGGCGATGGTGCGCGCGGGCGCACGCGCGCGCACGACGCGCGCGCACCTGCCACGAGATGAGCTCAGTCGACCCGCGCACATCGTCTTCGTCGTCGTCGTCGTCGTCGTCGTCGCCGAACGCGCCCAGCCCGAACGGGTCGAAACCGAACGGGCCGAAACCGCTGGCGCCCGCGGCTGCGCCTTGCCACCCGCCCGCTGCGCCACTTGCGCCAAGGCTCGCGGGCTCGACGAGCGGCTGCGCTGCTGGCCGCGCGCCGGCGAAGCCGCCGCGCGTGCCGAAACCCGCTGCCGCGCCGGTCACAGCCACCGCGTGGGTTGCCACAAGAGGCCGGCCGCGCGGAGGCGCGCGCGCGCGCGCGTCGACGGCCGGGTGAGGCGCGCGCGTCACACTGGGTGGAGTGCTACCGTCGTGCAGGTCGATCAGAGTGAGCGCCGGCGCACCCGGCGCGCTCGGCCGCTCGGCCGCGTGCCCGTCGAGCGTTCCGTCAGCGCCGTCTGCCGCCCCAAAATAACCGGCGCCGCCCGCGCCCTGCGCGCGCGCGCCCGACGCGGCGGGCGGCGGCGCATGCGCGCGTGCAGACGGCGCGGCCGCGACGCCGAGCTGCGCCGCTCCGTTGGCAGTGCCGTGCCACGTGCCGCCGCCGCCGTCGCGCTCGCCACCGGCCGGCTCGTCGCGGCGCGGCGCGTGGCACGTTCCTCCATGGCCGCCATTGTCCATCATGGCACTCCACGTAGCCCAGTCGTCGCGGCTGGGCGTGAGCGGCTCGAACTCGAGCTTGACGTGCACGCTACCGGCAACGTGCGACTTGTCCGACCGCTGATCGAGCGCCAGCCAGCCCGCCGCGCCGTTCGCGCCCTGCTCGCGCAGCAGCGCGGCGACGCGCGGCACGCTCTGCCCTAAGAACTCGTGCGCAAGGCCCGCCGGTTGCCGCTGCCAGATGGAGACGTGCACGCGCGAGAGAGAGTGCGTGATGAAGGCGAAGCGCCCGTCCCACACGGGTGCAGGCCCCGTCGCGTCCACCGTCTCGCGTGCCATCCCCTCACTCACGACGCGCGCATAGCAGATCGGTGAGCTCGTTACAACGCCCTTGCACAGCAGGCCGCGCGCGCCACGCACGCTTACCCACAGCCGGCCCGGCCGGTACGACTCGCCAACGGGCGAGACGGTGGACCCGCCAGCGGGCATGACGCCTGGCCGCGCAGGCTGCGCACTCAGCCACTGCAGCAGCTCAGCCACTGACGGCCTGCTTTGGGGCGTCTCGGTGAGCAGCATCTCGAGGAGACGCGTTGAAAGCGGGTCGGGTGTGCGCAGCCGCGCGCGGTTGATCGCGCCGGGCTGCCCGTCGGGGATGCGCTGGCGCCACGTCCCGTTGAGCGCACTGAGCCTCTCCTCGCCTGGCGCGCACGCGTCACGGTTGCATACGAGCTTGAAGAAGGCGATGCCTGCGGCCGGCGCGCGCGGCGCGCGCCGTCAGCGGCGGCGCGTCGGCGGGACGCGGGCGCGCGGGCCGGTGGCATGCGAACGCACCAAGCGCCCACACGTCCGCCTTCTCGCTCACGACGTGCCCGCGGTGCAGGTCAAACATCTCCGGCGGCCTGTACTGCGCGGTGGACATGCGGTGAAATTCCTCCTCGGCATCCTCCCTCTCCCTCGTCCCCGTGTAGGCCCGCGCGCGGCAGGTGGCCGAGCCAAAGTCGCACAGCTTGGCGAAGCCGTCCGACGCAATCAGCATGTTCTCCAGCTTGAAGTCGCGGTGCGCGATCGGCGGGTGCTGCGCATGCAGGTGCGCGAGCGCATGCGCCATGTCGAAGAGCAGCTTGTAGACCTGCGGCAAGTCGAGCGGCTCGCCGTCGCGCGAGATGAGGTACTGCGCGACGGAGCCGCAGCGGCACATCTCAAGGACGAGGTATGCGACCATTCCATAGCCCGCCTCGTCCACCGAGCAGGCCGTCATGTGGAGGATGTTTGGGTGCGGCGGCAGCCGGCGCATGAGCTCGATCTCGCCCCTTACACGCCGGCGCGCCTCCGTATCCTGCGCGCGCACTCTCTTGACGGCGTAATCGTGTGCGCGGCCGTCAGGTTGCCGCTCGCACGCCTTGAAGACGCACGAGTAGGCGCCCCCGCCGATCATCTTGTGCAGCGTGAACGTGCGCGCGCGCACGACGCCGTCGGCGTCCACCTCGTCGCACACGATCTGCGGGCGCGAGGAGTTGCGCACCTTCGAGGCGAGCGCGCGGCTTGTCTTGCCTACCGAGCGCGAGGCTGCCACCACGCGCTCGCCAAGCCCCGCGCCCAGTCCGCGCAGCCGCTGCGGCGTCCCCGCGCGCGTCGGCATGACGCGCGGGTGCACGGCCCGGGTGACCGCAGAGGGCAAAGGGACGGGGGCAATTCGCACGCCTTGCGCCTAGTGCGTGTGATGGCGTGGCAGAGAGCCGCGCGGCTCGCGCGCTCAGCCGCGGGGGTCGCGCTGCCGGTTGGCGCACTCTTCGGCGGCGGCGCGCTGCTAACATTGGCGCACGCCGAGCCTGCCGCCGCTAGGGACCGTAAGACGCGCGCGCCGCGCCCGCGCGCCGCGCCCGCGCGCCGCGCCCGCGCGCCGCGCCCGCGCGCCGCGTGTGACACGCGCGCGCGCGCGCCGGACCCTCCGCTGCGCAGCCGCGCTGCTCGAGACGGGCACCCGCCAGCTCGTCGACGCGCTCAAGGAGCGCCTCTCGGCCGCCTCCGCCGAGCTCGAAGCGCTACGCGGCCGCGCGGCCGTCGCAGCGCAGGCCGACGCGGATGCGGCGCGCGTCCAGGCGGCCGTGCAGAGGCAGGAGGAGGAGGACTCGCTGAAGCTGCTCCGGCTGCTGCAGGCGCAGGAGAAGGTGTGGGAGGCGGTCGCCGCGGACAAGCTGGGTGAGCAGGCCGACCACCTTGCCGTGCAGCACGCGCAGGCCGCGCGCGCGCTCACAGCCGAGCTCGAGCAGGTGCGTTCGGCCGCGCGCCGCGCGCGCCGCGTCCCGCCGCGCGCCGCGCGTGCCGCGCTCACGCGCCTCCTTCCGCCGCGCTCGCACCGCGCCCGCCGCCCGCCCGGCTGCGCTGCGCGCCTCGCCGCGCCGCGCAGCTGCGCGAGCACGCGCTCGCGCAGCAGGCGGAGGAGTTGAACGCCGACTGCGCCGCGAGGCTCGACGTGCTCCGTCAGAACGAGGCGGCCGAGCACGAGCAGGCGCGGCTCGCGGAGTCGTCGGAGCGGCTCGGCCGCCTCGCCGAGCTGCGCGCGCAGGTCGAGGCGCTCGACCGCGCCTACTCGTACGACGCTGAGTACAAGAGCCGCTCGCATGGCGTCCATCGGCTGACGGCCGCGCTCTTTGCGCTCGAGGAGGCGCTCGGCGGCCGCTCAACGGACGCTCCGCTCGGCGTGCGGCTCGGCGCGCTGCGCGCCGCCGCGCCGGCCGACGAGGTGATCGAAGCGGCGCTCGCGAGCCTGCCCGCCGCCGTGCTCGCCGCCGACCGTGTGCCCACGTGCCGCGAGCTGCAGTTGCGTTTTGAGAGCGTCGCATCGCACGGCCGGATTGCGTCCTACGTGCCGGAGGGTTCGGGCATCGCCGGACAGCTGATCGGTGCGCTTGTCGCGTTCCTCGCCTTCCAAGAGCGCGGTCTCGTGCCGCCCGTCGACGCGGCCGCCGTCATATCGCGCGCGCATTACTACGTCGCACGCGAGCAGCTCCAGCCGGTGCGCACGGCCGCGCCGCGCCGGGGCGACTCGCCGCGCGCCGCTGAGTCGCGCGCGCGTGCGTGCGCGCGACCGCGCCGCGCGCGACCGCGCGCGTGCAGGCGGTGCAGGAGCTGCAGACTTTGCGCGGCCTTCCGCGCACCGTCACGTCCGACTGGGTTGAGGCGGCCTCGCAGCGCGTCGCCCTTGAGCAGGCCGTCACGCTCGTGCGCGCGCACGTGACGACGCTCGCGTGCGCGCTCGCGTGAGCGTTTCAGGCCGGCGGCGCGCGCCGCGCGACCGCGCGCTCCGCGCGCGCACTGCCCGCGCGGCGAGGCGGAGTGGCGGCAAGGCCAAGACGTGGCGCACACACACCGCGCCAGTTCGAATGCGCGTCTGTTCAGCGCGTGTCACCGCGTGTGACGTCACCCCAAGTTCCGGTGACTTGCGTCGGCGGTTGGGCCCAGTCCAATTTTGAATTTTCGACATTCTAAAATTTCATATGAGGGATATTCATATTATTATTTTCGCGACCCAGGAAGAGGTCAGGAAGACCGCGCGTTCGAAGGAGCGGGGCGCCCCCCGCAGACTAACCGCAGGGCCGATGCAATCAACGCGAGGAATCCTCGCGGCTGTGGCGCTCCTCGCGGCGCGTGGGGCGGCCACGCCCGGCGACGGATGCCACGGCGCATACACGTGCCCGGGCGGCCGCATCGCGACGGACACGATGAACCGGCAACCGTCGTGCGTCATCTCGATCGTCGCGACAACCACGCCGCGACCGATCGAGCTCGAGTGTGACGCGTGCTGCACGAGCAACCACACGTGGGTGATGACGCCCGAGCGCTCGGGCGCGTCTGACACCTCGTCGCGCGTCTCGTTCCACGTCAACTTCACGCGCGCGGACAATGCGGAGAGCGCGAGGCCGATGCTGACGATGATGGCCTTCTACGGTCGGCGGTATCGAACCGTCCAGCAGATCCAACGGGTGGGCGTGGGGACATGGACGACTTACTACGATGAGACCGTGTCCACTTCGCTCGAGACCGAGCCTGGCGTGCCCTTCAAGTTGGCCTTCCTCTACTCGTACGCGGAGGGTCGCTCGATCATTGGCTTCGACACGCCGCATGGGATCGCATCGACGCTCATCGTCTGCCTGATGATCGTCGGCTGCGTAGGTGCGCTCACGCGCTCGTCGTGGCTCGTCACGTACACGCACCGGCACGGCATGGAGCCGCGCACGCGCTCGCAGTACTGGAGCTGGTTCTTCTGCCAGCACCGGCTGCGGAGCGACATGGAGGCGCACAAGCGCACGCTGCGCGCGGATGAGCTCAAGGACGAGGCGGAAGCGGACGCGGCGATCGCGCGCTGCCGACACGGCTCGCTGCTCGAGCTCGAGCTGACAGCCGAGCAGCTCACGAGCGTGCAGACCGAGTCGTGCCCGGTGTGCATTGACGAACTCGGCGCAGAGCAGCAGCTGTCGATGCTGCCATGCGGCCACGTCTTCCACCGCCATTGCGTCGACCACTGGTTTCGATACACCAAGGCGGCCGTGCGGCGCTGCCCGATGTGCAAGATGGACACGCTCCTCTCGACCGACACGCCGTCCGAGGAGGGCCCCGCCCCTGGCGCGCGGCAGGATCCGCTCTCAGTCGACGCGGCCGACCCGGCGGACGCGGAGAGCGCACGCCCGCAGAGCCTCGCCGCGACGGCGCGCACGATCGCCTCGCGCGAGCTCGACGCCGCGCCCGCGTGCGACGCGCTGACGGGCGCAGAGGACGAGGCGGACGTCAGCTCGTCCGCCACCGCCTGCTCGGTCGACGAGCGGCCACAGTGCTCGTCGGGCGCGCGGTCTCCGCGCGGCTCGCACACTGCGCGCCTCGAGCACGTCGTCGTCGTTCAGCATGGCGAGCGCTCCGCCGCAGCATCGACGGGCGCCGCGGCGGCGCCCGCCAATGCCGAGCCAAGCAGCGGCGCCGGCGGGAGCGAACTGCCGGCGTGCGGGGAGGGGAGCAACAGCGCGAGCAGCTTCTCGTCGCACACCGACCATTCGGCCGCGCCTCCGCAGAGCAAGCCGCGCTGGCGTCTCTGAGCAGGGCGCGGCCGTGTGCACCCGTGCTTCGCGCGGGCAGGCACCGCATTGCGCGCGCGTGCGACGGGCGGCGTGAGGCGGCGCGCAAGAGCAACGGCTCAAAATGGCGATGGAGCTGCTTAGCTTTTACACCGCCCCCCCCCCCCCCCCCCCCCCCCCCTTCCCCCCTGGCCTGGCCTGCCCCGCCTCACACCTTG
Organism: Diacronema lutheri; assembly: GCA_019448385.1. Classification (NCBI taxonomy): domain Eukaryota; phylum Haptophyta; class Pavlovophyceae; order Pavlovales; family Pavlovaceae; genus Diacronema; species Diacronema lutheri. The sequence goes on along the minus strand of JAGTXO010000005.1, from coordinate 1,323,254 downwards.
TACACTCATTTTCCGTCTCAAATTCATTTTCCGTCTCAATTTCATAATAGACACGCCATGGCGCGCCGCGTCTACGACACTCGAGCCGTGGCGCGGGGCGGTCAGCGTTGCGCGCGCTCGTCCGGCGCGTGCTCCGAATTCGCGGGGCGGCCGAGCGCATCGAGCTGCGCGGCGGTGAGCGTGGTCGCCGCCTTGCCGACCGAGGCGATCGCGATGAAGACCTCGTCGCGCACCTGCCCGTCGGCCACGCCGGGTGCGCTCAGCCGGCCGAGCCGCTCCGAGGCACGCAGCAGCATGCGCGCGGCGAGCCGCGTGGCGAGCGCCGGCGCGCCGGCGCGCTGCTCCCACACGTGGCGCGCGAGCTTGCGCCGCAGCTCGGGGTCGATCTCGTCGAGCGCGGCGCGCAGCGCGGCTGGGGTGGGCGCGCGCGGAGGCTCCGAACCGTCGACAAGCCGGCCGGCGGTCGCGAGCGCGCCTGCGGGCTGCGCGCCAGGCAGTGCGCGCGCCGGCGCGCCGGCCTGCGGCGGCGCGGCGCCGAGCAGCAGCGAGCGCACGGTGCGCAGCACCTCCTCGTCCTCCTCCTCCTTCGCGAGCATCCGCTTGGCGACGCCCCACGCGCCGAGCGGGTCGAGCGCGCGCGCGGCGGGTCCGGCGCGCTCGAGCATCGACGAGACGGTGCCGGCGTAGTCGCGCAGCACGGCGTCCACGACGCGCGCGGCCTCCTCGAGGAGGAGCGCCTGCACCGGGTTGCCACGCTCGTCGAGGAGCAGCCGCGCGCCGATCGCGACCGCGTCCTCCTCCTCGCTCGTGCCCGACGCATTCACGCCGCGCGTCGCGGACGCATAACCGCTCAGCCCGCCGACGAGCTGCTGCGCGCGGCGCGTGTCAATCTGCCTGCCCGCGCCGCTCGCCGCCTGCGACGAGACGAAGGAGCGCAGCGCCGCGCGCGAGCGCGGCGACTGGTCGGTGACGAGCCTGCGCGTGATGTACGGGAGGCACGCATCGATGATCGAATAGTCCGGGTCGTTCTGCAGTCCGATGCCCTCGAGGACGGTGAAGGCGCGCAGGATGTAGAGGAAGTAGGGCGGGATCTGGAACAGGTTGCCGTACGACTGCGTCAGCCCCGTGAGCGTGCGTCCCACCTCGCCCACGTCGATCTTCTTGGCGCCGCCGCCGCCCGCGAGCTGCTCGTAGAGCTGCGCGAGGACCTGCGCGACGCCCGCCTGCGCAATCGCGTCCTCCTTGCCCGCGGGCACGAAGCCGAGGCGCACAAGGTCCGCCGGGATTGCGTCGTAGTCGCGCGAGGTGAGGTGCGCGATGTGCTCGAGGAAGGAGATCTGCAGCTCGCCATCGACAGCGGTCACGAGGCCCCAGTCGAGGATGCACAGTCGGCCATCGTCTGTGCGCAGCAGGTTGCCCGGATGAGCGTCGCAGTGCAGCACGCCGGTCTCGAGGAGCATCGTCAAGTATGCCGTGAGCGCCACCGCGCACAGCCTGCCAATGTCCCCTTTTGTGTTTTGTGCATTGTCCAGCCGCACACCGTTCACCCACTCGGCGGTCAGCACGCGGCGCGACGAGAGCGGCAGCACGGGCAGCGGCGCGCAGACGACGCTGGCGAGCGGCGTCTTGCCAATCTCGTCACGGAAGGACATCGCCGCTTGCGCCTCCATCTCGTAATCCAGCTCATCGACGAAACGCAGCCCCCACTCGTCGACCGCACCGACGAGGTCGGTGTTGATCCACGGGAAGACGCGCTTCGCGAGGCCCGCGGCGCCACGGATCAGGTACATGTCCATCGCGATCGCCTCGAGGACGCCGGGGCGCTGCACCTTGACCGCCACCTCAACCCCCGTCTCGCGCACCGTGCCGCGGTACACCTGCCCGAGACTCGCGGCCGCGACGGGCTGAGCGGAGAGGGACGAGAAAGCAGACGGCACCTCCGCTGAGCTCGCGCCCGGCGGCGGCGCGGGCAGGCCGAGCTCGGCGCGGATCATGTCGAAGGCGACCTCGTTGGAAAAAGGGGGCACGCGGTCCTGCAGCTGCGACAGCGCCGCGATGTACGCTGGCGCGAGCAGGTCGCTCCGGATCGAGAGGGCCTGGCCAATCTTGATGAACGTTGCGCCGCACCGCGTGAGCAGCACGACCAGCTCCGTCGCACGCTGCTTCTCGTTCCTCTCGAGGGCGTCGAAGCGCCAGTCAATGAAGAGCGCGATGCCAAAGCGCAGGCCGAGGCGGAGCAGGTCGAGCGAACGCACGAGTAGCGCGCCCGGCCGCTCCGCAAAGTAGAGGTCCGCCTCCTTTGCGTCGTACCGACCGGATGGGTACGGGGTCTCGAGCCGCGTGTCGGCGAGCAGCACAAGGCTGACGGCGGCAAAGCCAAGCGCGGCGATCGCGCCGGAGACCGCCGGGCCGAGCTGCGCGAACACCGGCAGCTGCGGCGCGGGCAGCAACATGTCGGCCAGGTTTGGCGTCCCGACGCGCGTCTGCAGCAGCTCGCGCCACAGCGTCGAGCCGCTCGCCGCCGCCTGCGCATACGCCGCGCCGAGCTCGGGCGGCACGCTAAGGGCGGCGCGTACGGCCGCGCGCCGCGCGGGCCACGCCGCCCTGCCGCGCGCCACAGAGCGCGCGCCGGCCGGATCCACCGCGAGGCCGAGCACGGCGAGCCACAGCATCGCGTGAATTCACGTGAATCTCCGTCGCGGCCGGAGAATTGAAACAATGGCAGGCGGAAGGACTCTGCGCGCTGCTGCTCGTCTTTCCAGCCGCGTCGCGGAGGCACGTGGAGCCGGCGCGGGCGTACAGGCGAACTCGTCGAGCTTGAGCTGCCGCTGCTGATTGGCTAGACCGGCCGTCCGCGCGCAGTCGCGTGCCTGTTCGGCAACGCGACAGTCGCGGCGCGCTCGTGGCGCGCCGACGAGGCGTCGCGCACGGTCGCGGCGCGGTGCGAGGTGCCCGACGCGCCGATCGAGAGCTTCCTGCACTCGTCGGAGCCGTGGGTTGAGCTTGCGTTGCGCCTGGCCGACGGCGCCGGCGTCGTGCACCACGCGCGCCGGCGCGAGCCGCCGCTGCTGTTCGAGCACCTCCGTACCTTTGACCTCGAGCGCGCGCCGCGCGACGTCGTGCCGGACATGGTGCACGCGGTGTTCGTCGGCGGCGCGTTGTTCCCGGGCTTCGCGTGCCTTTCGCCACTCGCCGCCGCGCTCGTGCGGAATCCGCGCGAGATCGTCGTGCACGTCGACGTGCCTCCGCAGCGCGACGCCGCCTGGGCGTGCGCGCGCGAGTTTGCGTTCATGCGCATGCACGGGCCCTTCCCCTCGGCGGCGGAGGCGGTATTGATGCCGCGCATCGCGTTTGCCTGGCTGCTACCGCAGCATGACGTACGAGGCGAGCCGCTTCTCGACCAGCAAACTGAACAACGGGCTGATGCTCGGCGCGCCACGCGCGCGCTTCGGCCGGCTTGACTCGTGTGTGCGCAGGTGGCTGCGCGCAAAGAAGGACCGGCTGCCCGCGCCGCACGGCCTCCCGCCGCCGTCGCGCTTCGCGCCAGCGGAATGCACGCACCAGCACCGGCTCCAGAACGCGCGCAGCGCTCAGGCGCGCCGCCGTGTATCGAGCGCGCGCGCCTTGCGCAGCTTGGGTAGAAGCGCACCGCTCTGCGCGAGCGCTGCGATGCCGGGCGGGCCGTCGGCTGGGCCGTCGTTGCAGCCGCCGACGTACTCGCCGCCGACCCAAATGGCAGGCATCGACGTCCTGCCCGTCAGCCGGCCGAGCCTCGCGCGGATCGCCGGCCCGTCTGGCTCGACGTCCAGCTCGAGGGCGGTGAAGCGTGCACCCTCCTGATCGAGGATCTCCTTGGCGCGCTTGCAGAAGGGGCACGTCGAGAAGGAGTAGAGGAACACCGGCGCGGAGGCGCTCTCCGCCGCGATGCGCGCGTCGATGCGCGCAGGGTCGAAGTCGCCCGCCGCCGCATCAACGATGGCCTGCTTGACGCTGCGCAATCGATTGGCGGCAAAGAGGGACGCGCGCTGAGCGAGCGAGTCCGGCCGCGCCCACGCGGACGGCTCGCCCTCCCAGCCGTCCGCTTCGGGCCGCAGCAGCCCGGAGGACCGAGCCACGCGCACAAGCGGGCCGAGCACCGGATCAAGCTGCGGCCGCGCCTGCGTCGCGCTTCCGGACGGCTGCGGCGGCTGCGTGCCCACATCGAGGCCGCGCGCCGGGCCGGGCGTGAAGAGCTGGCGCACGCCCTCGGCAGGCGAGACCTCCCAACTCTCGACATGGCGCACGACGAGCAGCGTCTCCGGATCAACCTCGTGCGTCACGCCCCACACCCACGCGAGCAGCGGCCGCCATGGCAGCGCGAGCTGCAGCTTGACGAGCAGCCGCGTCGTGTAGGCGATCCGCTCGCCGGGCGCGGCCGGCGCAGCGCTCGCGGAGAGCGTGCGCACGCGCGAATCGGTGATGAAGCCGCCAGCCAGGTTGGCCAAATTCGACACGAAGCGGTCGCGCCCGCGGAACGACGTGAATGGATCGGCAAACTCGCAATCGTCCGCGTAGAGCGCCTCGTCCATCGCGCCGATGATGAAGTAGCGGCGCGCGTAGTCGGCTTCGAGGCGGGAGATGGCCTCACGCAGCGTCCTGGGCGCGCCCGCCTGCGCCGCCTGCGCGCGTGCCGCCGGCCGTCCCCGCGTTCGCGCGGCGAGGTTGCCCACGAGCTCCGCCGCGTACCATGCGCCCTTGGCCGCAAGCGTTGGCTCGTCGTCGCGTTCGCCGCCGGAGCGGCGCTCCTTCGCGAAGACGCGCGCGCGACAGCAGCATTGGCGCAACCGCGCGGGCGCGGCGCCTGCGCGCGCCGCCGACGCCCCGGGCAGAGCGAGCACGAGCACAAGGGCAGCGCGCATGAGCGCGCAGGTGCACCTCGCGGCGAGTGGGCGCCAAAGTGCGACTTAAAAAGGGCCGAACGATGGAAAGCGTTGGAGGCAGTCCTCCGACGTGTGAGCTCGACGTCGCGATCGCCGTCGAGGGCCCGCTCGGCGAGGATGCGGCGAGGCGGGAGCTCTCACTGCGCGCTATCGCCTTTGGCCAGCGCTTCGCGCCCGTCGCGTTCTCACCGGCCGCCGAGGGCGGCCGCTGCGCCGCGCAGCTCGCCGCGTCACTTCGCCTGTCGGGCGAGGCGGACGCGGCGGCGGCGTGGGTGGCGACGAACGAGCCGGTGCGCGTGGAGGTGCTCGAGCGCGCGCAGGTGAACAGCCAGCCGCGCGTGCTTGCGACGTGCATTCTCGCACAGCCGCGGCTCGACGGCGCCGACGCGAGCGACGCGGCGTCCGGCTGGGCTTTCGCGGACGGCGGCATGCGCGCCGAGCCGGCGGAGCGCGCGCCGGCGCTGGCGCCGTCGGGGGCCGGTGCGGAGGGCTCGGGCGCGGCGGAGCAAAGTGGCGCACCCGCGCACGAGCACGAGCCGATCGGCTGGGGCGCGTGGCGCTGTCGGCTTCGCCTCCGGCTGCGCGCCGGCGCAAGCGAGGCCGGGGCGCGCGCGCTCGCCGACGCCGACGGCGGCGCCCGGCGCGCGTGCGTGGCGCCGAGCGCGGTAGATGCGCCGCCGGCTCGCGCGCGCTTCCACCTCCTCCTCCGCTTCTCGACGCTCCGCCTCCGCCGCGGTCTTTCGCCGCTCGCCGTGCTGGGCGCGCTGCAGCTCGAGGCGTCGTTTGCCGGCTCTGCGCCATTCGCGTCTGCGCTCGTGCAGTGGAGCGAGATTGCGCGCGCGCACGAGGCTGAGCGCGAGGCGCGTGGCGGCGCGGTCCAAGGCAGCGTCGCCGCCGCCGCCGCGGACAGCGCTCCGGCCGAGCCGCCCTTTGCGCTCGCGACCGAATTTGTGGGCGGCGCGCTCGCGCGGCTTGACTTTTCACCCGCCCAGTTTGGGGACGCTGCCGTGCTGCGCGCGGTGCGCGACACGCCGGTGGTTGTGCGCCTCGTGCTGCACGCGCAGCGCGCGCAAGGCGGCGGCGACGCCGAGCCTTCGCCCCTCGAGCTTGCCGCTGGCGCCGTGCCCCTCACGCCGCTCGCAGCCGCGCGGATGGGTCTCGCGCAGGGGGGTGGCGGAGGAGCGCACGATGGCGCGCTCGCCACGTCCGCCATATTGCCGTGCGATGGCATGCTCGCGCTCGCAGCCGGCGCGGAGCGCTACTTTAGTGCGCCGGCCGACGCCTCCTCGGCCGCGTCGAGCATCGCCGCCGACAGCTGGGCGGCCGAAGGCTTGCCGGACGATGCCATCTGCGCGGTGACCGTGCACGCGCAGCTGTGCGCGCAGGCGGCCGCGCCGGCGCGCGCTGCGCCGCGCGCGCGCGCGCGCTCGCGCTCGCCGCCGCAGACGAGCGTGCGCTCGCCTGCGCGCTCGCCGCCGCCGCCGCCCGTCCGCCGCGCGCCCGCCGTGCGCGACTTTGCGTGGGCATGCGAGCAGCAGCCGGCGCTCGCGGCGGGCGGCGGCGGCCTCGCGGGCGCGCACGTGCCCGTTGGCGGCGCGAGCCGGTCGAGCGAGTGGCAGTTTCGACTGTGCGCGTCGATGCTGCGTGTGACCGACGCCGGCTTTGCCACGTCGGCCGCGCTCAACCTCTTCGCCAAGCTCTACACGCACCTCGGTGCCGCGGCGGGCGCGCGCGACGGCGGCGGGGACGGCGTGCCGCCAACCGGCGGCACGCTGAGCGCGCGCGCCGTTGCGACGCGCCCGGCCGTTGCGCTGCGCAAGGGCTCGTCTGCGGCGCTCCCGCCGCACGCGCTCGCGCTCGTCCTCACCGCGACGCCCGCCGCGCTGCTCTCCGCGCTGAGCGCGTGCCCCCTGCTGCTCGAGCTATGGCATCGCGACCGGTACGCGGCGGATGAGCCGGTTGCGGCTGGGACTGTTGATCTTGTCGAGCTGCTCACCGTGCCGCCCTCGCCCGTACCGCTCGCGGCGGCGCTTGGTGGCGCGGCGCGCGCCGCCGCCGCGCGCGGCGTCGCGCCCGCCGTCGCGCCCGTCTGGCGTCGCGAGCTGCGGCTGCACGTGCCGCTGCACGCCGTCGGCGGCAAACCCGGCGAAGGCGCGCTCGGCCGCGCGCCCGGCGCGTTCGCGCTCGTCCTGCTCGAGCTCTTCGAGTCGCCGCTCCCGCCGCCGCGCAGCGCGCGCGCGCGCGCTGTCGACGCCGACGAGGCGCCGCCCACCGCGTCCGCAGCTGCCCACCGCCGGCCGGCGACTGCGGACGGCGCGCGCGCGCCGCGGACGGCGCGCGGGGGCAGCATGCGCGCCAAAGCCGCTGCCGACGGCGGCGAGAGCGTGCCGAGACGGCTGCTCGACGCGGTGCAGCGGCAGTACGCGCTGCGCGAGCGGCAGCGCGAACAGGCGCAGCACGGGCAGGCACAGGCTTTGCTCGCGATCGAGGCGAAGCTGCGCGCGCACGCGGCCGTGCTGCGCACCCGCGAGGCGGCGCTCGCCGCCGCCGAGGCGGGCGCAGGTGCGCAGCACGCTGCGCGGCTGCGCGCCGCCGAGAGCGCGCTCGCCGCCGCCGCACTCGCCGCGCGACAGCAGCGCCACGAGCTCGACGCGGAGCAGGCGCGGATGGCCGCGAAACATGCTGAGCTCGCGTGCGCGCGCGCGCTTGCGGCGCGCACCGCGACACGACCGAGGCGCGGCTTGCGCGCGCCCGCCCCCTGCAGCGCCTTTCGCGCTCGTCCTTTTCGGACTCACGCTTCACCCGCGCCGCCCCCTCGACGACCCTCGCGCCCCGCCGTTCCGCCTCGCCGCGCCCTGCCCGGCCCAGCGCGGCAACGGACGCGCTGCGTGCTGAGCTTCACAGCTCCAAGGCCGCTCTCGCATCGACGCGCGAGAGCAGCGCGACGCAGCTCGCGCAGAGCCGCGCCGAAGCGGCGGCGCTGCGCGAGACCACCGCGCAGCTTGAAGCCTCCCTTGCCGAGCGCGAGGCGCAGCGCGCCGCCGCGGCCGCCGCTGCGCAGGCCGGCGACGCGCGGCTGCGCGCCGCGCTGCACGAGGCGGAAGCCGTACGGCTGGCGCACGAGCGGCAGATTGCGCGGCTGCTGCAGCACACGGCCAAGCAGGTTTGCGCAGCCGAGCACTGCGCGGCGTGCGCCCGCGTGCGTCGCGTGCCACGTTCGCTTGCCTTTTGCGACGCGTTGCGCGCCGCGCCGCCCGCGCGCCCGCCCTCGCGTTGCGCGCAGACGGCGAGCCTCGGCCTCGAGGCGCTCGCGCGCTCGCACGGTCAGGAGCAGCAGGAGGAGGCCGTGCAGCTCGCCGCGCTGCGCGAGCAGCTCAACGCCGAGGCGGCGCGCGCGCGCGAGGACGACGAGCGGCAGGCGAGGGACGGGGGCGAGGGCGTGCACGCTCCGGCGTCCGCGCCACCGGCCGTGTCGCTGTCCGGCGCGGCGCGCGTGCAGCCTCCTGCCCAGCCGAGCGTGCTGCAGCCCGACGAGGACACGGCGCAGGCCGCGGAGCGCCTGCGCGTCCGGCGCGACTCTCTGCTCCAAAGCGGACTCTACACTGCCTCGGACGCGCTCATCGTGCGCATGCAGGCGCAGCTCAAGGCGCTTGCGCACCGAGCCGCTGCGCTCTGACGATGCTCGCCATGTAGGTCTAGGCCTAAACGGCTCGCGCCGCGTGACTGTTGCTGCCATGAGGCCTCCCCAGCGCCCGCCTCATCAATTCGCCGATGCGAACAGGAACACCGAGTCCAGCTGTGCTGCAACATGCAGCCGTCGTCACGTCGGCGATCATGTTGAAGGCGGCAGACGTTGCAACGGCTTGCGTGAGGCCATGCAGCTTGCAGCTCACCCACTACCGCGGCCGGAAACTGCTCCGCAACTTGCCACAGCGTTTCCGCCGACCAGCGCAGGAGGGACGTCTGTGCAAAGCAAACGCAGTCAAATCCGTTGGCCGCGCTGCCTACGGGCAGCGACGCGGGAGCAAAGGCGAGCGAGAAGGGTAAGTGGGCGCGCGTATGAACAGCATGCTCAAAGGCGCGCGACTCTCTCGCGCCCGAGTCAACGAGGTTGCGGAAGAACGAGCGAGCGACTCCAAAGAGCGCGGGGAAATGAGCGTGCGACTTCAAATGACTCCACAGAGCGCGAGAGAGTCGCGCGCGCCTTGCGCCAGGCGCGCGAGCATGCGGAGTACACGTCGGCGACGAGCAGCGCAGCCCGCGCCGATTACCATGCAAGAACAGACCCGGCGCTGTCCTCCGCGGCCCAGACCGAGAAGCGAGAACGGATACCCATACCCGGCGCAGTTTCAGTGGCATCTGGCGCGAAAGCGGACCTCTCTGGAAGCTCCCGCGCGTCGCGGGCAGGTTTGTGGGAGGCCATGCTAGCGCTCCTCGCATTCTGCGCGTCGGCCCACGTCGCGCCGCGCGCGTCGGCGCTGCGCCCTCGGGTGCCGCTCGCCACGCCGCGGATCGCGCCCGCTATGGCGCTGATCGACCCGGTCCTCGTCGACGTTGCGCGCGACCGGACGGTCGCCGCGCTCGAGGCGACGGCCGCCGCGATCAAGTCGATGCCGACTGTCGACGTCGTGCTGCCGCAGGTGGTGCACGGCGCGCTCGGCTATGGCGCGCGCACGGCCGAGTGGCTGGCCGCATCGCCCGACGCTGCCTTTGGCGTCGGCTTCGGCGGCGCGCTCCTCCTCCTCTTCGCCGTTGCGAAGCCGATGCTCGACGGCGCGCCGTACGCGTCGGGCGCGACCGCCTACACGCCCGAAAAGGCCGAGCGATACTACGGCAAGCGCGCGCCGCTGGTGGCCGCGCGGCTCGTGCGGCTGGCGACGCTCACCGCCGCGTTCAACATCAAGCTGCTCCTCGACTGGCGGCTAGGCAACACGGAGAAGAACGAGAAGGAGCGCGCCAAGGAGGCGCTCGTGCTCTGCACGCAGCTCGGCCCGACGTTCATCAAGCTCGGGCAGGCGCTGTCGATCCGGACGGACCTGATCCCCGAGGCGTACGCGCTTGAGCTGCGCGCGCTGCAGGATGCCGTGCCCCCTTTCGACTCGGAGCGCGCGCGTGAGATCATGCGGCACGAGCTGAACGTGCAGGACCTCTCCGCCGTGTTTGCAAAGATCTCCGACAAACCGCTCGCGTCCGCGTCGATCGGGCAGGTGTACAAGGCGACGCTCAAGGACGGGCGCGAAGTGGCGGTGAAGGTGCAGCGGCCCAACATCCTCTCCGAGATTGCGCTCGACCTCTTCGTCCTCCGCCTCCTCGCGCCGTGGCAGGTGCGCGTGAGCAATGCGCTCTCGGGGCAGAAGACCTTCCCCGAGGACATCAAGCTCGCGCGCGCGCTCGTCGACGAGTGGGGGCGCGGGTTCGTCGCCGAGACGGACTACATTTACGAGGCGCAGAACACGGAGACCTTCGTCAAGGCGATGCAGAACCGCGGCCTCGACGCCGTGACCGCACCGATTGTCGTGCGCAACCTGTCGACGCGCAAGGTGCTCGTCACGGAGTGGGTTGACGGCACGCGCCTCGACCGCGACAAGAGCCCGGACGTGCCGCGGCTGTGCGCCGTGGCGATCAACGCGTATCTGACGATGCTCCTCGACACGGGCTGCCTCCATTGCGACCCGCACCCGGGCAACTTGCTGCGCACGCGCGATGGCCGGCTATGCATCCTCGACTGGGGGATGACGCTGCCCGTGCCAAACGACTTGCAGTACTCGCTCATCGAGTTTATCGCGCACGTGAACGCTGAGGACCTCGACTCGATCCCGCAGGACTTTGTCAACCTCGGCTTCACCCCGCCGGACAAGCTCGAGCAGGTGAAGACGTCGGGCATGACGGAGGGCGTGTCATTTGTGCTGCGCCAGCTGGGCAAGGGCGGCGGCCCCAAGAAGATGGGAGAGCGCGTGCTCGAGGAGCTGAAGGAGCGCTACGGCGACGACCTTACTGCCGACCAGCTGCGCGAAAAGGCGCGCGAGGAGATGCGCGCAAAGGTCGAGGTACGCGCGCGCCGCGCCGCGCCGCGCCGCGCCGCGCCGCGCCGCGCCGACGCGGCGCGCGCGCGCGCGCGCCTCGCGCCGCAGGAGCAACTGCGCTCCGAGGGCGTCAACGTGCAGGGCGTGACCAACGTGGTTGAGGAGATGTCGCGGCGTAACCGCGACCTCTTCAACGTGCCGCCGTACATCCTGTACGTCTCGCGCGCGTTCGCGACGCTCGAGGGCATCGGCCTGACGGTGAGCGACGATTACTCGATCGTCAAGCAGGCGTTCCCTTACCTCTCGCGCAGGCTGCTCACCGACAACTCGCCGCGCGCCAAGGCGGCGCTGCGCTCAATGATCTACGGCTCGAGCGACGAGAGGTCGCTCATCGCGGCACCGGCGGTGCAGGCGCCCGCAAAGGTGAAGGCGTCCGTGTACGGCTGGGACAAGCCCATCTCGTCGGGCGGCTCTCCTCGGGGCCTCGCCAAGCTGCTCGAGATGAGCGACGGTTTCGCGTCCTACACGGCGAGCACGGTGGACACGGACGGTGACGAGGGCGCGAGGGAGGCGCAGGAGGCGCTCGTCGAGCTGCTCACCTCCGAGGATGGTGGGTACGTGCAAGAGCTGCTGCTCGAGGAGGCGGCGAGGCTCGCAGACGCGGTCGTGCGCGAACGCATTGCGCAGGCGGCTGCGTGGGGGCCGGCCGAGGCGCTCGGCGCAATGCTGCGTGCGCCGAAGCGCTTCTTTGCGCAGACCCTCCCCTTTGCCCTGCCCGGCCCGCTCGCCGCGCCCGCCGACATGCTCGACGAGCTTGCCGGCCTCATCCCGTCACTCGCCGCGCCTGACGAGGGCGACCGCGCGACGCTCGACACGCTCGACAAGGTGTGGACTAAGCTCGCGCCGCGGCTGCGCGCGCAGCAGGAGGCGCGCGAGGTGGCGACGGGCGTGCGCGCGGAGGGCGCGGCCGGCGGCGCGCTCAACGAGATGCTCAGCCCGATCGACGAGCTGCTTGGGCCGCTCGGCCTTTCCGCCGACAGGCTGTGGCCCGAGCTCTCCGACCCGACGTCGGCGCTGCGCCGGCAGCTGCCGCGCATCGGCAACCTCTCGCGCAAGTTTGGCGTCGCGCTCCTCCGCCGCGTCGCCGCGCGCGTTGAGCTCGACGGCCACACCGAGCGGGCACGCCCGCTCGCGCGCGCGTTCTCGGAGGTCTTCTCCGAGCGCGCAGCCACGCTCGCCACGTCGCTCGAGGGCGAGCCGGCCACCGTCGCCGTGCTCGGCGCGTCGGCGCAGGATGCGCCGCTCGCCGCGGTGACCGTCGTACAGTCGTCGCAGGCGTCTGCGCGCGCGCTCTCCACACCTAAGGCCTGAGCGCGCGCGCGCGGCGCGGAGACGCGCGCTGCCTTCGCGCGCCGTTTGGTCGGGCGGCGGACTTGTTCGACCACCATTTTTTTGAAAACACAACACTCATTTGAGCCCTGCGCTGGGGCTGCGTACACCCTCAGATGCCCAACAGGCGAGCCCTATGCTCCCGCCGCGCGCGCGCGAGGACGACGAGCGGCAGGCGAGGGACGGGGGCGAGGGCGTGCACGCTCCGGCGTCCGCGCCACCGGCCGTGTCGCTGTCCGGCGCGGCGCGCGTGCAGCCTCCTGCCCAGCCGAGCGTGCTGCAGCCCGACGAGGACACGGCGCAGGCCGCGGAGCGCCTGGGCGCCTGGCGCGACTCGCGGCTTAGAGAAGGCCGCGTGACGCATGTCACGCGGCCCCGCCACGGCCCGCCCTGCGGCCAAAGCTGGCCGGCCGCGCCGCGGCGAGAGCTGTGGCGTACAGGCTCGCCGAGAGCTGCGTGCCACCATCAAGCTCGTCGAGCAGCTTGCGCGTGCGCGCTGCGAGGCCCGGGCGCGCCCACCATCCCCAGCCCACAAGGAACCGCGCCAGATCGGCCGACGCCACGTCGAGCGACTGCTCGAACGCCGCCAGCCCGGGCGGGGCGATGCCGCGTGCGTGGAGCACGCTCGTGAGCTCCGCGTGGTAGTGCGCGACGAGCGAGCGCTCCTCCGCCGAGCCGTACGGCGCGTCTGTCGCGGTGTAGAGCAGGTAGGCAACGTCCTGCACGACGCAGGCGGGCATCGGGAGGCATGCGCCGGTGACGCGACGCGCGTGCTGCACACGACAGGCGCGCACGCCACGCCCTTCCATTTCACCTTGGTCGGTGGCGCACGGCCAACAAATTGAAAGTCGTACAACTGCGCCACAAGGCGGCCGTCCACGTCGCGCCGGAAGAGCATGTTGGCCCATTCGGCGTCGCCGTGCACGCATGTCTGCATCGCGTCGGCTTTGCAGCGCTCGTCGATGGCGCGCGCGGCGGCGCGTAAACGCCCCTCCCATCCGGATGTTGACATCCGCTCGAGCTCTGACGGGGCATCCATCCGAGCTCGAGCGCACGCGCAGCGGGCGCGGGAGCTCGATGCTCACCGGCGGCGCGAGCAGCCGCGCGGCGTGCAGCTCGTAGAAGCGCGCCTCCGTGCGATAGCTTGCGGTGTAGCGCGCGAGGGAGAGTGGGTTTTGGCCGCCAACGCCCGGCGGCGCGAACAGAGCCTTCTTGAGGATCACGCGCCCATCAAGCAGGAAGACGCCGCCCATTCCGCTCCACAGCGGCTGCAACGCCTCAACGCGCACGCCCTGCGAGGCTGCTGGCCTCCCGTCGATCTCCTCGAGTAGCCGCGCCGCCTCCGCGGGCGTGCACGCCATGGGCGCGAAAACCGATTTTGAAAGCTATGATTGGATGAGTATGGGGGGTTCGGCTAGTATTGGCCCACGATAACCGCCAAAACCAGTCGCAACGCCAGCATGGCTGACGCCCGTCCGGCTGGGCGTGAGACCTCGCGCTTTCGGCAACGGCTTGGGCACGTCCGTCTCGCTAACTTTGCCGCTGGCGAACTCGGCCACCGAGCTCACCTCGCGCCGCGACAGCGCGCCCAAACTGACCCAAAAAATCTCCTCTGGGCCAACACTGACCGGGCGCGCGCATGGCGCGCGCTGAGCGCGCTCCTCTTCCCAGCTTCATGCAGAGCGCTCAAGGGCGGCGACTCGACCACCAATGAACCGCTCGGAGGCCACGCAAGATGCGCCTGCCACGCGCAGCCGCGCGCGCACCGTCGTGGTGGTGGTCGAGCGTGGACACTGTCACGCGGCGCACGTGAAGTCGTGAACGCGCTGCTTGCGCGTGGCTCCTCGCCGAGTCCACACTGAGCGAACATAGAGTGCTCAAGGACCACGACTCGACCACCAATGAGCCGCTAGTATGCCGCGCAACCGCTCATGCGCAGCCGGCTGGCACTCAGCGGCAGGCGGCTGGCGGCAGGTGCCCGTGGCCGCGGGCGCGGTCGCGGCCGCATGCTGATGCAGCCAGAATCAGATTTCAGGCGCGGACTCATCGCCGCTGAGGGCCCCTCCGCACTCGTCGCACCAGATGTGGCCATTCTCGTCGGGCGCAGGCAGACCCGCGACAAGCATCATGTCGCACGACGGGCAGCAGCGCGCGACGACAGAGCTGCCGATTCCGGCGAGCGCGGGCGACACCACCTCGGGCATGATTGTCGTGTCGCTCGCGCCCAGAGCCGCAATCACCTCGGCGGGCAACTCGCCCTCGTTCTTGACCTTGGCCTTGGAGATGCGCCCGGTGCGCGAGGTGACGAGCGCCTTTTGCGCAGCGTTGGTCAGCTTGGTCAGGTCGCCGCCGGATGCCTCGAGATCGGCCTCCGCCGCCAGCACGGCCTCGCGGTGCTTGGCCCAGAACGTGGCCGCGGTGGCCGCCTTCTTGGCGGTGTTGCTGATCGCAGCGCCCGCCACCGTCGCCCTCGCGTCCGTGAACTCGTCGGAGCCGACGATGCAGCCGTACATATTGTTGGCGCGCACGGCCTTGGTGCGGACGATGGCCTCCGTCGGCCGCGGCACCGCTGGCTGCTGCACGTCGTTGAGCACACGGTTGAGCGCGAAGATCTTATCCACGTCGCGCCTGGCCTCTTCGATAGCAAGCTGGGTCGCACGCTGCTCATCGTGCACCGCGCCCCGTCCGTCAAAGTGCGAGAGGACAGGCGCGGGGCCAGGCACGCGCGGGGCGGCGTCAGCTGCGGAGGCCGAGGCTGGCGGCGCCGGCGCGGCGCTAGGCGCGGCGAGTGCGAGCGCAACGGGTTCAGCCGCAGCGGGGTCAGTCGCCAGCGCACTTGCGGGCGCGGCTGCCTGCGTGCACGCGGCCGCGCTGCTCGTGGCGGCCACGTCCGCCGCGCCCGGCGGTGTCGGGAGCAGGCGAGTGAGGTCCCACTGCAGGTAGTCCTCGGCGTCCTTGAAGTAGCCCACGTCGGCGTTGAGCTTCTCCATCTTGTGCGGCTTGAACAGCCGTGGCTTGCGCGGCTGCAGAGCCCTCCCTGCCCGCGCGTGTGGCCGGCCGGCGCGGCCGACAGCGTTCTCCGCAAGCGCGCCGAGCGCGCCGCCTCCGCCGTCTTGAGCACGTCGAGCTCTGCCTTGACGCGGGCGAGCTCTGCCTCGAGCGCCGCCGCCTGCTGCCCGTCGGCGATCGCCCGCTGCATGAAGGCGAACGCATCCGACGGTGTTAGCGCCGGGCCCGCCGCCGCCCGCGTCGACTCCGCCGACCCCGCCGAGCCCGTCGAGAGACGCCCTCGCGGTGCTTGGACGACATCGACCCGCACGGCCTTGCTGGCGGCTGCCTTGTTGCGCGCGGCACTGCCGAGCTGGCCTTTGAGCCGCCCGCTCGAGCCGCCCATGGACTTGGGCATCTCCCGCGCAAAAAACACGAACGCGGGCCAACGCTAGCGGCGGGCCAATACTAGCCGAACCCCCCATATGATTGTATATGATTGTATGGAAGGGTGCAGCCACGTGGCGGTCAACGCGTACCTGCTGACGGTGCTCCTCGACACGGGCTGCATCAAATGTGTTGGGATAAAGTAGCAGACTATACGAGTCAGCTACTCCGACGTCGGAGTAGCTGACTCGTATAGTCTGCTACTTTATCTCAACATAACCCGAGTTCGATCTGGGAAGTTTGTGACGGAGTTGGCTCTCTCCGCTCGGGCACAGCATGATAGCATGTCACCCGAGACGCCCGAGCTACCTAGCACTCGGCACGTTCGTCACCGCCAGGTACTGTGTGCACCAGTCACCTGCGCGGCCACGCGTCCCACACTAAGAATGTGAGACGCCATGCTTTCCTATCTCCCGGGAAAGCACCGGTCCCGCCTCGCCGGACACGACGTCGGGGTAGCTGACTCGCCCACGTCCCTGCGAGTCGGACACGACGTCGCCCGACACGACGTCGGGGTAATCGCCCACGTCCCTGCGAGAGGTGGCGTAGTCTCACGCTGAGACCTGCACCCATGCAGTTCACGTGCGCGATGAACTCCCCCCCCGGTCGATGAGCGATTACTACAACCGGTTTGGCACGGCTACGCAGCGAGTTGCCGGACACGTCGCCGGACACGACCACGTCGCCGGACACGACGTCGCCCGACACGACGTCGGGGTAATCGCCCACGTCCCTGCGAGAGGTGGCGTAGTCTCACGCTGAGACCTGCACCCATGCAGTTCACGTGCGCGATGAACTCCCCCCCCGGTCGATGAGCGATTACTACAACCGGTTTGGCACGGCTACGCAGCGAGTTGCTAGAGTGCGGGTCGCATTTTGTTGAGATAAAGTAGCAGACTATACGAGGCAGCTACCCCGACGTCGGGGTAGCTGCCTCGTATAGTCTGCTACTTTATCTCAACAAAATGCGACCCGCACTCTAGCAACTCGCTGCGTAGCCGTGCCAAACCGGTTGTAGTAATCGCTCATCGACCGGGGGGGGAGTTCATCGCGCACGTGAACTGCATGGGTGCAGGTCTCAGCGTGAGACTACGCCACCTCTCGCAGGGACGTGGGCGGCTGCCTGCGCTGGTGCTCGAGCGCGACAAGCCGCCGAAAGTCTGCGAGCATCTCGAGCGACGAGCGCACCTTGCCGCCGCCGCCCTTGCTGCCGCCTTCGTCACCCGACGGCGCGTGCAGCGCGTTGCTCACCCACGCAAAGCGCGCGTCGCGCACCTCGACGAGGGCGATGCCCTTGCGCTGCACGTAGCGCGCACCTGGCCCGCCGGGCCCCAGCTCGCCCTCGCGCTCGAGCACAAAGTCGAAGCCGCCGTGCGCCGACGTGAGCGCGCGCAGCGCGTACGGCAGCACGTCGTGCGCGCACGGCACGATGAAGGGGGGCGAGAACGGGCCGCCCATCGCGCGGCCGCTACGCACGTGCGTGTCGCCGGCGGGCACCTGCACGAGCCGCGCGTCCGCATTCAGCGCCTTGCGCCGAAGGAAGGCGAGCAGCTCGTCGACCGTCACGCCAACCGATAGCCGCCATCGAAACGCGAGCCGCCATGCCCTCCACGGCACCATCTGCCGGTCCATCTCGACGACGGTGCTCAGCGCGCGCCCGTCGGCGCCCTCGGACGTGAGCGTCTGAGCGAGCTTCTCACGCGCCGCACCCGCCGCGCGCGCGCCCGGTGCGGCAGGCGACGTGGTGGCGGCCGGCGCGCGCGACCGGACGCTGAGCGATGGCGCCCGCGCGTCGCTGATCGCAACGTCGCGCGCCACGCCGACCCGCGACTCGATGCCGAGCACAAACTTGCGGAAGGCGTCGGGCTCGAGCGCGATGGAGCGCAGCGCGTCGTCCTCCTCCTCCTCCCCGCCGGCCGCGCTCTCGGTGCGCGCGCCAGCCGCGTCGGTCGGGTGCGACGACAGCGGCGCGTCGCCGCGCGCCGCACCGTTGGCGCGCCGCCCGCCCTCGCGCGAGAGGAGGACGAAGGCGACGACGCGGCTCTCCATCCATTCGTGCTCGCCCCACGCGATCCAGCCGGCAACCATGAAGTCGAGGTGGTTCCAGTTGAAGAGCGCGCCCTGGCGCGAGCGGAAGGTCGCAGCGTGCGGCTCATAACCGTCGTGGTCGGCGCCGCACACGTGGCACGCGTACGCGCACTGCAGCTGCTGCTCGGCGCGCTTCTTGCGGTACATGGTAACGCTGATGTCCGCGTGCACGCCGTCTTCCTTCGCCTTGAGCTGCAGCAGGTGGAACGAGTGCCCCATGCACAAGTAGAAACTCGACGATGCCTCCGCCGACGAGATGCCGCCCGCCACGCACGTGGGCGCGCGCGCCGGCGTCGACGAGTGCGGCGGCGCGGACGGCACGCCGGCGCCGCCGGGCGCCGGCGCGCCGAGCTGTGCGGCGCGGTCCGGCTGCTCCGGCTGCGCGATCAGCTGAAAGTCCTGCTCGAGCCGTTGGCAGATGAGCTCGTCGAGCAGCGCGCGCACCTCGGCGCCGCGCCTCGGCGGCTGCAGAAGCGACGAGTCGACGGTGTGCGAGGCGAGGTCGAAGCTCAGGTCCTCGTGGACGAGCAGCGGCGGCACCTCGTCCGTCCTGAGCGGCAGCAGCGCCGGCTCGCACAGCGACAGCCACATCCGCTCCGACGGCGAGTAGAGCGACGACGAGACGACGTGCAGCCACTGGCGCGCGGTCACCGCGCGCGCACCGCCCTTGGGCTCGAGCCGGCCAGCGGGCGCGGGCTGGCTCTCGAGCGGGTTGAAGGGCACGCACGCGTCGGCCGACAGGCATGAGTGCGCCGTCGGCTCGCGCAGCAGCCCGCTGTGCGCGCTCTTGTGCGCGTAGATCAGGCTATGCAGGTGCGATGACGACGGGCTCGGTGTGATGGGGTTGACATGCGGCGCGCCGCACGGCTTGGCACACCAACCGCTGTCCATGTTGAGCGGCGCGGATGCGGTGCATGCGCCGCCGCACCCCGCGCCGCCGCCGTTCGGCAGGCCGCGCACCGCCACGCTCACGCGCTCCGCGTTGGGCACGGGTGCGAGCAGGCCGCGGTGCGTTGGCAGGTGCGGCAGCGGCTGGTGCGCGTGCGCCGGCTGGCCCGCCGCGGCGGGCAGGACGGGCGCGGCGCCGGCGGGCGCGAAGAGCCCGCCGCTGCTGTAACTGCCAGCGCCGCGCGAGCAGCGGCTGCTAACGGGCGGCGGGTAGCACGCGACGAGCGAGCCGGCGCGCGGCCGCGCCGTCGCATGCTCGGCTTGCGCGCCGGGCGGCGAGGCGGCGGCGCACGCGTCGGCGGACGCGAGCTGCTCGGTGAGCGACGTGGACGAAGCCGAGCCAATAGACGGTGCACTTGTCTCGGGGCTCGAGCCGCCGCCAGCCGCGAGCGCGCTCATGCACATGGCGCCCGTGCACAGGCCGTGCATTCGACCGGCGGCACCCGTCTCGTGAGGCTGAGCCGTCGTGCGAGTGCTCGCGTTGGCCGTCGGCGCGGCGAGCCGACCGTGCTGCCAGCTGGCCGGCGGGCCGCCGCCCTGCGCGCCGTGCTCGAGCGCGGCAAGCAGCGAGGGCTCCACCGACGCGCCGAGCGCGTTCTCGGCAAAACAGAGCAGCGCGCCCTCGCTCCCGTCCAACCCGCCACACGCGCCCTCGTCGCGTCGGCGCGCAAAGTCGCACGCGCCAGCCGCCGCGGTGAGCATCGCGTGCGGCGCGCACGCGCCCGGGCCAGCGGGCGCTGCGTGCCGGCTGCGACCGCCGCCACCCGCCGCCGCGCCGGCGGCCACCGCCGCGGCGGCCGCTGCTGCGCCAAAGGGCGGGAGCGGCGGCGTGGACGGCGGGAGCAGATCGAGAGGCAAGAACGTGGCTGAGCGCGAGTAGGGCACGCCGCCGCCCGCCACAGCGGCGTTGAGCCCGCCGCTGCCGCCGCCCGCGCCCGCGCAATAGAAGCGATGGCTTCCATTGCGCCGCATTCCGCTTGGCTGAGGGCTCGGCGTGCCGCCCGGCCCGCACGCCTCCCTCCCTCGATCGTCCGTGTGCGTATGCTCAGCTTGGCGAAAGATGGGCGCGGCCGCGTGCGCGGTCATGGCGGGCCACGTGCGGCCGACGAGCAGCGGCACCCTGCGCGCACCGGCGGGCATCTCGCACAGCCGCCCCTCCGCAAGCGCGGCCGCGGCGACCGCCGCCGCGGCGACAGTCGCGCTCGCGCCGGCCGCGCACGCGCGCGTGAACATGCCCACGTCGCTCTGTGCCGTGTCGATCAACTCTGCGCCGTGTGGCGGCTCGCATGGCTGCCTCGTTGCGAGCGGCCAAACGAGTGTGCGCGCGCGCCGCGCGTGCGGCGGCGAGCCGTCGGCGCAGCCGCGCAGCGCGTGCGGCACATGACCGTCGTCGCGGTCACCTCCGCCGCGGTCACCACCGCGTTCACCATCCTCCGACGCGCGCGACAGGTCGAGGGTGTTGGCGGAGGTGACGGCTGCGACGGCGCGCGACGCGGCGGGATTGAACGGCAGCGGTGGGTCGGTAAACATCGTGTTGAGCCAGTCCGGCGAGTGCAACTCGAAGCCGAGGCGACCACCGTTGCCAGCCGGCGTGGCGCCACCGCCGCCACCACCGCCGCCGCCGCCGCTGCACGTGCCGCCGGTCGGTACGGTCGCGTGCGCGACGTGGGCGGCGGCGGTCGGCCCGAGGAGCGGCGAGGACGGCCCGCTCGCGCTGCCGCCGCTGCTCCCGCCCTCCTTGCCCTGCGCGCGCACTGTCGCAAGGATGAGCGGCACTGTGTGGCGTGGTGGTCTGCCCAAGCAGACGAGGTCACAGCCCGTGCCGCTCGCCTCCATCCGCGCGGAGGTGAGTCGGAGAAGCTCGGCGGGGCACTCAAAATAGCCCGACGACGGCGAGACGAGCACAATCTGCTGCCCCGTCTTGCTCAGCTCGCGGTTGAGGAAAGGCTCCTCGATCGCGTCGAGGGAAAGATTGAGCGCTTCGACAAGGTTGCCACACGCCGCGCTGCTCAGATTGACACGCGCGCCGGTGCTCCACGCGGAGGCGCGCGGCGCGGCAGAGGCGGCGCCGACGAGCGGGCTTCCCGGCGCGGAGCGCTCGCCCGCGCGCGCACACCCGCTCGCGCCGTCCGCCGCGGCCGCGCCGCCGACGCCCGCGCGCCACTGCGCGCACGGCAAGAAGCGGAGCACCTCGGCCTTGAGCAGCCGGACGAGCTGCGTCCAATCAACGAGCGTCTTGCGGTCGCACACGACCTTGAAGAGGTCTGTCGGCTCGCCCTCGCCGCCGCCTGCCCCTCCCGCCGGCCGCACCCGCCGCGCGAAGAGCACGAGCGTCAGGGAGTGCGTCACGCCGCGCCGCGTCCATTCGGCGAGCAGCCGCGAGACGAAAGCGACCATCTTCTCAAAGTAGAGCTCGCCGTCATCGGCAAAAGTGTACGACTCGGCGGCCAACTGGAGCAGCAGCATGAAGTGCTGGCTGCGCGAGCGGAAGACGAGGCGCGTGCGCGCAGAGATGAGGCCGCACATACACAGCCGGCCGGTGGCGCGCAGCGTGAGCCTTTGCACCTGCAGCCGAAGGCCGCCGTGCAAGACGAGCTTGCCCGCGTACACGCACGTCGTGAGCAGCCCTCGCTGCAGCTGCCAGATCTCCGCGCGCGAGATGTACTGCTCCTTGACAAGCAGCTCGACAAAGTCGAGCTCGGCCTCGCCCGCCTCGTCCGCCGAGCGCAGCCGTCGCACGAGCACCGCCGAGCGCGCCTTGAGGCCAAATAGGTCGGCGAGCACCTTGACGACGGACACGGCAGCGCCGTGCGCGAGCTCCCGCGCGCCCGCGTGCGCGAGCGAGCCCTCCGACACCTGTAGCACGAGGCGCGCCGACGGCGGGTCGGGCGGCGCGCCGCCGGGCGCCGTCGCGGCCGCGGCCGACGAAGGCTGCGACGACGAGGCTGGGTCATCGGACGGCACTATTTCGAGCAGATCGCCCGGCGCCACATCCGGCAGGAGCTCCGGGTTGAGCAGCAGCTCCTGTTGATGGCTCGTATCGCTCGTGTGGTTCACGTTGTCGTGTATGCTAAGCCGCACGCGCACCATTTCTCCGGCCACTTGTTTAAAATCGTTTGGGGCTTTTCCACCGTTGTTTACGTTTTCACTTTTCCGCGCACACGAGCCAAGTCCAGGTCGAGGCGGTTACGGCCATGAGCCGCGCGGGGTGGGCGGCGAGCTCCCGCCCCGGGACGCCGCACGCGGCCGTGGTGCTGAGCGCGTGCGGGCCCGGCGGGCTTGCGACCGGCGATTCTCGACCGCCGAGCCGCCAGTCGCCATGCGGGCGCTCACCTGGCGATGAGTCCGAGCGGCCGTGGAGCTCGCAGGCGCGCCTCTCGGCACCGCGCCGCGCTTTCCGCCCCAACACGCCGATCAGCTCGCTCGGCACGCCCGTTGTGCACCGCTGCGGCACTGCGTCGCTCGTGATGCCAAGCGTGCCGAACGCCACCTGCGCGCCGACGGTGTCACGGCCTGGCTCGGCGATCGGCGTGACAGCGTCGCTCTTCGACGGCGCGCCGTCGCCTTTCGCGCGGCCGCTGTCGCCATTCTCGCACACGCGCCGGCCGGGCACCGCACCAGCGCACGCGCGCGCTCCTCGGCCCGGGCCTCTGGCCACAAACCCGGCGCGCGCACTGAGCGCGCTCGCTCAGCCGTCGCCGCTCGACTCGGCGCGGCTCGCGGCCGCGTCAACGGTCAACCTCGCGCCCGTCGAGCGCACGCGAATATTCCGTCCGCCGATCGCGCGGCCTGGCGACGAGCTCGACGAGCTTGCGCGCATCAAGCTTGCCGCGCGCGCCGCCTTCCGCGGGCCCGAGCGCGCGATGCTGCGCGAGGCGCGCCGGCTGAGCACAGCGGCGGCGGACGCGCCGCAGCACGCGATGCGGGTCGCGCGCATCGACCGGCACGCGCTCGTGTGGGGGCTGCCGCTCAATGAGGCGGACTCGGCACTCATCTCCGCAGGCACGCTCACCGACTCGGCCTACGCGCAGGTACACGGCAGCAGAGTGCTTGCTCTGCAGGAGGCGCTCGAAGGCATGCAGCAGCACCTCTGGCGCGCACAAGCCTACGCGCAGGGCGTGATGATTGGCGATGACGGCAAGCCGCACGCCGCGCCTCCGTTCTCGGCCAGGGCGCGGCGCGGCTCCGACGGGAGCAAAGGCGCGCTGCGCAGGCGGCTGTCGCTGCCGTCTCAGCGCAGGGGCAGGCGGCTGGCCAATCCGCCCGGCGGCGCGCCGCTCGCCGGCGCGGCGGCGCTCAGCCGCGCGCACGCGCCGGAGGAGGACGGCAAGGCGGCGCGCGCCGAGCTGCGCGAGCTTGCGCGCGAGCAGGACACCATCGAAGCCGCGCACACGTCGCCAACGGCGACGGCCGCCGCGCCAGCGCTCGTGGCGGCTCGGCCGACGGTGCCGGGCGCCGCGAGTCCAGCGGGCGAGGCGCACCCACCGCCGGGCGCCATGCGCAGGAAGGTCAGCTTTGTCGCCGAGCTGGCCGACGTCGCGGCCCTGGTCGCGGCTCGCGCCGCGGTCGCGGCCGCGCCGTTGCAGGACGCGCTCGACGAACCGCTTGAGCCAGTGGTGTGGCGCGACGTGCACGAGGGCACAGAGGCCGACCTCGACGCGGGCCTAAGTCTCGACGAGCGCCTTGAGCGCGCGGATCGATGATGATCAAACTTCCATTTTTGGGGGGTAAAGATTTTCTATCACATCCTCGGTCCGGTTGAACAGGACCTTGATCACCCGTCAAACCAGCTGCAGCAGCAGGGCGGCGGAGGTCCGGAGTTCCGTGCAGCGGGCGCGACGTCCGTTCGGCAGCGGGCACGGCGGCTGTTCGGCAGCCTCACCCGCGCCAAATGGAGGCCAATCGTGATGAGGCCGAGCTCGTGCTCGCGCGGGCACGCGACGTGATGCGCTCGGAGCCGCGCTCACAGCGCGCCATGGAGCTCCTGCGCAAGGCGGAGCGGATGCACCCTTCCGACGAGGTGCGCAAGGCCATTGCCGACTGGCAGGCCATCTGCGACGTGTTTGCGCAGCGCGACGACGCGCGCGCGCTGCTCGGTGCTCTGACGGCGACGTCCGAGGCTGAGCTCAAGGCCGCGCGCAAGAAGCTCTCGCTGCGCGTGCATCCGGACAAGAACAGCGCGCCGGGCGCGGCCGAGGCGTTCCAAATAGTGCAGGTGTGCACGCCGCGTACCGCCGCGTCGGACGCGCACGGCCCGCAGCCGTGCCACAGGGCGCTGCGCCCTTGTCGCACGCGGAGGGCGTTTGGCCGTGCGGGGCGTGGTTGTCATGGGCGCGCGTGCACGCGCCGCCTACGCCCATCGGCCGCGCGCCCGCCTGCCGCTCGCCGCTGCCCGCCGCCCTTGCCCGCGCGCCGCGGCACGGCTCGCGCACTGCAGGCCGCGTTTGAGCTTGCGCAGTCGGCGGTGGTCGGCGGCGTGCTCCGCCCAGACGTGCCACTCGTGGCGCAGCGGCCTGCACAGGAGCAGCACCAGACGCACGCCGCGCAGCAGCCCGCGCCGCCGATGCCCCCCGCGTGGCAGGCCAAGATTGAGATCATCTGCGCCTTCTGTGGCGGCAGGCTCGACGTGGTCGTGCCGCCGCCGGCAATCTGCTCGCTACCGCTCGCATCGCCCGTCGCCTTCACGCCGTTTGCCGCGCGATGCTGCTTCTGCGACAGCGTGGTGCACGTGCAGAGCAGGCGCGCGACCAGCGCCGGCGCGTACAGCTCAATCGGGCACGCGCAGGGCAGCGACGTGCACGCCGCGCAGCAGCAGCACGCAGCCGCGCGGCAGAAGGCGCAGACGGAGACACGGACGCACGCGCAGGCGGGCGCTGCCGGGATGCGCGGATCGGGAATGGCGCGAAGGGGTGTGCGGCGCGGCAGCGGGGCGGTGGGCGGCGGCGGCGCGCGTCGAGGCAATGGCGGCGCGGCGGGCGCGAACGCGTCGCACGCGCCGCTGCCGGTGAGGAGCGCCGAGCAGAAGCAGCGCGAGCGCGCGGGCAACCTCGAGCGCGTGCGCGAGCTCGAGCGTGAATCTGCTCAGCTCCGCGACGCGGCCATGCGCCCGCACGAGCGCACGCACGCCGGCGGTGACGCGGCCGGCGGCGCTGGCGTAGGCGGCGGCGACGACCCTGGGGGTGGCCTTGCATGTTGCCGTGGGGACGTCCCCGGCAACGGCCAGTTTGTGGACCTCGAGGCTGACTGTGCTGATTCGGCGGCAGCCGAGGCGGCGGACGCGAAGCGCATGCACGTGGCGCTGCGCAGAAAACGCAGGCGCGAGGAGCGGCACCGCTCGGAGCAGCCCGACGGCGGCGGCGAGCACCGGGCCGCGAGCGGCGCACAGCGGCTGGCCGTCGTGATCGACCTCGAGCTGAGCGAGGACGAGCGCGTGCCTGCAAGCGCAGAGCAGCTATTTGCACCGCAGCGATCGCCGCCGCCTACTCATCAGCAGCAGTTGCGGCAGCCGCAGCGCGCGCAGCCCACCCAATTTGCGCCCTCCGGCTCCCCAATCAGAATTTGACGCGCTTTCAGAATTTGGCGCTCCCGAGGGTTCGGAAGAACCGCGTGCGATCGAGCGCGTGCGCGGAGCGGATCCGTTAAAACTCGCTCGACAGGACGCGGTCAAAGCGCGTCATCGGCTGCGCGGCGGCCGCCTGCGAGCCCGCGGTGGCCGGCGCGCCCACCGGGGCTACGCCGGACTCGAGGTCCGAGTCTGCCGGAGCTGCAGAAGGGGGGTTGGAAAGCGCGCTTGGCGCGCCAGCGGGCGCGTGGGACTCGTTGGCCGCGGACCCATCCGCTCCGAACGGTGTTGCGACAGGCGGCGCGAGCGCGTCGTGCTCAGGGACGATCCGCGAACGCGGCTGCGGCTGCTGAAGCTCGGCCGAGGGCTGCTCGTCTGACGCGAGAACGCGCGCGCCGTCGGTGCGCGAGCGCGAGCGCGTCGGATTGCGCGGCGTCTGGATGAGAAGCACGACGCTTTGAGAGGGCGCGTGCAGCGCCTCGTCGTACGAGGCCTCGAAGCCGCGGCCGACCTCCTTTCGCGCGCGCGAGACGACCTGTGAGTGGAAGCGGTTGTCGTCGAGCGACTGGACGTCGCGGAGGTGGCGACGCCTGCGCAGCGTAATCGCCGTGCACGCGGCAAAGAAAAAGACGCACGCGACAAAGACGTAGAAGGTGTTGGACCTGCCCAGCAGGTAGTTGAGCACAAAGATGAGCACGAGGACGAGCAGGCCAAAGCACGCCGGCGCTAGCGAGCTGCGCGTCACCACGCGCACGATGCGGCTGAGCGGACCGGGCCTTGGAGGGGCAATCACGTAGGGCGTGAACGCGCACGTGTAATGCGAGGCGCAGACCATGCAGTTCATCCGCTCGTCAAGGCCGCGGCCGCGCGCCTTCTTCAAGTTGATCAGCTTCTCGAGGCACTCGGCGTGGATTGCCGTCGTGGAGCACGCGCAGATTCCAGACATGGGCGCCTGGCCCCCACGCACGTCGTCCTCCATGCACACGTAACAAACCCTTAGGCTATCAGACGTTGCCGAGACGCGCTCCATCTTCCGCGATGTAAGACGCCGAGCGCGTGCAGCCTCCACACCCCTTTCCCGGCCTTTTCGTGTGGCACTCGCCAAATTAGCGGGTGTGGCCCTGTGTTGATTACGCCTGCTGCCGGGCGCCATCGTGGCCGCACGGCGTCCGCATTTGCCAACGGCCAGTCTGCGGGCGGCGATGCGCGACGTGCTCTCCGCACTGCACGTCCGCGTGGAGCTCGCGCACCGGGAGGCGAACGAATGTTTGTGCGACGTGCTTCATGTTCGCAGCCGGCTCGACCACGTCGGCGCCGAGATTGGCGTGCCCGTGCCGCCGCTCGACGACGAGGCTGCGCACCTCAACGCGCGCGCGCCGGGCGCGGCGCCGGCCGTCGTGCTGCCGCCGACCGTCGCGCCGCGCGCGCTGCGGCGGACCGATTCGTCGACCTCGTCCTTTGCCAACTCGCCGCGCACGCCCTCGCCGGCCTCGTCTCGCCCGTCGGTCGCGCGCGCGCCACGCACGCCCGAGCCGAAGCGGTCGTCGCGCGACCGAGCTACGTCGCCCGTGCGCGAGGCGAGCCCGTCGTCGCGCTGCGCGGTGCAACCCGCAACAGTGAGCGCCGCCATCGTCGCCGGCGCGCGCGCGCCGGGCGCCGTCACGAGCGCGGATGCGCCGGCGCCGTCCGCGCCCGAATCGACGCCAATGAGCAGCTCAGAGAGCGACTCGGACGATTCGGACGCGGGCGCGCTGCCAGCTGCGCTGCAGCGCTCGCGACTGCTCGCGCGCGCGCGCGCCGAGCCGCAAATGCTCCCGCCCATCCTCGCGTCGTGGCGTGCGCGTGAGCTCGAGCGCGTGCTGGCCAAGCTGTCGATCGGCGAGGAGGAGCTCGCGCACGCGCTGCTCACGATGGGCACGGCCGAGCACGACGAGTACGCGCGGCTGAGCCGCACCGAGCTCGCGCTCCTCGCCGCCGTCGCGCCCTCCGCGTGGGAGCTGCGCGCAGCGCGCGCAGCGCTTGACTCGCTCTGCTCGCGCTTGCCTGCCGGCGGCGACGAGAGGCCGAGCGCACGCGAACAGCTGCGTGCGCTGCCGCGCGCCGAGCGCTTCGTCTGCGCGCTCACGCGCGTGCCGCTCGCGCGCGAGCGCCTCCTCTGCTGGGCCTTCGCCGTCTCGTACGCGCAGAACGCGGCGCACGTGCGCTCGCTCGTGCGCCGCGTCGCGCGCGCGGCGCGCGAGCTGCTCGCGCGGCGCGATTGGGTGCACGCGCTGCTCCGCCTTCTCCTCCCCGTGACGCCCGCCTCGCCCGCCGGCGCGGACGATGCGCGGCGGCACGGTGGTGCAGAGGCGCTCGGGCTCGCTGCGATCGACGAGCGCGCTGCAGCGCTCGCGTTGGACGACGGCGCGCGCGCCGCCGTGCGCACGCTGTGCGCGTCGGTCGCGGCCGAGCCGGGCGGCGCTGGTGCGGCATTGGCCGCGCTCGACGAGCTGCAGGCCGTCGTCGCAGACGGAGCGCTCGCGGTGCGCGCGCGCGAGCGGAGCGGCGATGCGAGCGCATCTCCGGCTGCGGACTGCGCGCCAGCGGCGGAAGGCGCGTGCGCTGGCGACGCGCTCGGCGAGCTGCTTGCGCGCCTAGATGCCGGCGTCGTGCAGCTGCACCGCGCGCTGCGCAAGTATGCGCGCTCGGTGCTGCCGGACGCACGCCACCCGGACGACGCGTTCGTGCGCGTGCTCCGGCCATTTGCGGCGCGCGCGCACCGCGAGACCGCACAGCTCGCGCACGAGCTTGGCGCGGCATGCGCGCTGTGTGCCGACGCGGCCGTCGAGCTGCTTGGCGGCCGGCCGCCACCAATGAGGCTGGGCAGCGCGCACGTTCTCTTCCGTGCGATTGGCGCAGCGCTCTCGCTCGCGCGCGCGGTGGTCGGCGCGTGCGAGAGCGCGCCGCGCGTGCGCTGGGCCTCCCTCTCGCCGCTGCATGCGCTCGGCGCTCGATCGACGCCGCCGAGCAGCGGAGAAGGTGGTGGCGAGCGCGCGAACGACCTTCTCTCGAGCGGCTCGTCGCTCGGGCGCGACGCTCGCGCGTGTTTCAGCAGTCCACCGGTGGCTCAAGGGGATGTGTTACAGTCGTGAGAGTTGCAACCTATTCGTCGTAGGTGTCGAGAATCAAGACTCGCTCGACCGCGTGCTTCCGCGCGGGCAGGCTCGTGACGCCGTGCAATTTGTGCGGCGTGTTGAAGCCATCGACGGCGGCGTCAGCGTGCGCGGCGGCCGCTTTGGTCAGCAGTTTAGCGCCCGCGATCTGTGCATCGGACGCGAGCGCGGCGCGCGCGGGTGGGCGCACATCCGCGCGCCGCGCGCGGTCGACGCGGGGCGACGCGGCGGGTGTGCGCAGCGAACCGTCGAGTCAAAGACGAGGTGACCCACTCCTCGCGGCTTGACACCCAGCGGGGGCCTCCAACCGTTGACCTTGTCCGCGGTGATGAGCGCGGCGCCGTGTAATTGCGCGCTTCGAGATGAGTCGGGAGAGGGACTGAAAGCCGTGACCCGGTCGGTCTCGTGCGCGTCGTCCGGCGCATCGCCCAGCTTTGAGGGGCGCAGCCGCGCGCGCGGCCCGCCCGGCACGCGGCTCGGGTCAGCATCGACGAACTCATCGCGCTCCGCCTCCGCACAGCGCGCGGCGGCGGCGTCCTTGGAGCTGGCGTCCCCGTCCTTGGACGAGGCTGGTCGCTGTCTGTACCGCGCGGAAGCGGCCGCCCCCATCGCGTTCTCCGATCGTTGAAAGCACAACGCGGCCGCCATTTTTTGAAGCCAGCAGAAACGGCTCACGGCCATCTCGCTGGCCGTCGCAGCGGCCTCGGGCCGATGCGCGAGCGGGCGTACGTGTACAGTGCGGCGCAGCACACGATCCGCGAGGAGACGGCGCTCGAGCGCGCCGCAGCGCACGAGCTCGAGGAGCGCGAGCGCGCCGGTGCGGAGAAGGCGGCCAAGGGCAGCCTGCTCAGCCGCGCGCGCAGACCTGCACCGGGCGGCAAGGGCGGCGCGGGCGCGGGCGCGGGCGCGGGCGCGGCTGGCGACCCGTCCGCGGCGCCGCGCGAGGTCGATCCGGACCAGATCCGCGTCGCCTACGTTTCGACGCCGCTGCACGAAGCGGCGGCGGCCGGGTTTGCGCCCGAGCTGGAGAGGCTCCTTCGGATGCCCGAGGCGTCGCGCTGGCTCTCGCAGCAGGACTCGCGCGGTTGGTTGCCGTTGCATTACGCGGCGCTCGTCGACGACGAGTGCGTGGTGGAGCTGCACTTGCCGCGCGCGAGCGTGCAGATGGCCCTCGACGGGCACGGCTCAGCCGAGGGCGCGCCCGCTGCCGACGGTGTCAGCGCGCCCGATGCGGCCGCTGCCGTCGGCGGCGGCGGTCGCGACGCCAAGGCGTCAGCGGTTTACCTCGCGCTGCGGCGAGCATGCATCGCCGAGGCGTGGGGCGACGTCAAGTGCCTCTCCGTCACCTACCACGGCACGAGCCTGGCGGGCGAGCCCGGCGAGGGCCACGGGCCTGCAGAGACTTTCCACGTCACTATCGCACCGTACCGGCCGCTCGAGGTCGCAGCCGTCGGCGCGTCGGGTGGGCTCTCCGCCGCGCTGCGCGATACGGTCAAGCCGAGCGGCTCGGTCGAGACCCTCACCTCCATTTCGTCCACCGCGTACCTCAATCGCTCGCGCTCGACTGCCCTGGAGCCCGCCGCGGATGGCACGCCAGCGCCTGTCGAGGAGCTGCCGGACGAGCTGCGGCTCGAGCTGGCGAAGGCGGCGCGTGGGAGCAAGTCGCTGCACGTCGAACTTGCGCTGCGCATCGCCGCCTACGTCGCCGAGCAGGGCCGGCCCAAGCCGAGCGCCGTGCCGTTGCCTGCGAGCAGGTCTGCAGAGCTGAGCGGCGAGCGTGCGACCGAACGGCGCGGCTCACGGCTTGGGCTAGGGCGCCGGCTGGGGAGCAGCAAGGAGGAGCAAGCGGCGGTTCCGCGCATCGCCGAGCAGGTCGTCGCCATCGACCCCATATTCTACGGCGGCCGCGCGCGCGTCAAGTCGCAGCGTGACGCGCTGCGTTGCGTGCACGCGCTCGTCGACGCGCGATGCGACATCAACTGCCGCGACCTTCTCAAGGCGACGCCGCTGCACAAGGCATGCGCGAACGGCAAGGTGGCCGTCGCGTGCGCGCTCGTCCTGCGCGGCGCGCAGCTCCACGCGGCCGATGCGTACGGCGACACGCCGCTCCACCGCGGCGCGTGGAACGCCCACCTCGCCGTGGCCCACCTTTTGCTCGGCTTCGGCTGCCCCGTCGACGTGTGCAACCGTCTGCGCGAGACGGGGCTGCACTATGCGGCGCTGACGGGGAACATGCCGATGATCCGGCTCATGCTCGAGCACGGCGCGTCCATCCTGCACCGCACCGACCAGGGGCTGTCGACGCTACACGTGGCGGTGAAGGGCGGCAGCCGCACAGTCATTGACGCGGTCCGCGGCCTCTTCCAGGAGCGCGGGCTGCTGTGGAAGGACGCGGTCACGACGGTCAACCTGGACAACCCGATCCACGTCGCCGTGCGCGCGGGGCACGTGCAGATCGTCGACTGGATGATACAGAAAGGTGCGCGCGCTGCCCTCGGCCGTCGTGCGTTGTGCGCGAGTGCATGCGTCGCGCCCTCCCGTGCCGCGACTCACCGTGAGACGCCGCACGCGCGCGCGCGCGCGCGCCGGCCGGCCGTGTGCGCAGGGTTTGGGAGGTCAATGGCGCGCACAAACCGCTTCGGCGACACACCCGCCGCCACGGCGCTGCGGCTGGTCAAAAAGTACAAGGCCAAGAACGCCAAGAAGGGCAAGGCGGGCAAGAAGGGCAAGGCGGGCAAGAAGGGCAAGGCAGGAGGCGCAGACTCGCGTCCGCAGAGCGCGCCCCGCCCGCAGAGCGCCCCCCGCCCGCAGAGCGCATCGCGAGTCGGCGCGGACTCGGCGGCAAACGTAGCGGACCCGACCAAGACGCCGAGGCCAAAGTCGGCGAAGAAGGGCAAGGCGGGGAAGAAGGGCAAGAACAAGGCGCCCGCAGCCTCGGGTGAGCTCGTCAATCTCGTCGACACGGATGTCTCGTACGTGCCGCTCAACGCGAAGCGAGTCGAGGTGCGCGCCGCACACACGGGCGCAGCTGGCGAGCGTGTGGGCAGGCGGGGCGGCGGGCCGCTAGGTGGCGCGCTTGCGGCCAGCGCAGCACGGCGCGTCTCCCCTCGGCATGTAGCATGACTCGCTCCCGCCGCGCCCACGCCCACGCGCTTGCGTGTACGCACTGCGCGCAGATCCTGCTCGAGGCTGCTGATTGGATGAGCAAGAAGGAAAAGGGCTTTGTTGCAGAAGTGACCGCTGCCGACAAGTCCAAAGAGATCCCCGTCAAGAAGAAGTAGAGACGCGGCTTTAGCGCCGCCAGGGCCTGGCCTCGACTTATCTGCCGCGCATGTGCGTGCGTCACTTGCCCTCAAGCTCTCGGAAGCGCGCCTCCAAAGGGTCAAACGTTGGCTGGAACGGCCCGCGGTCCGACGCACGCTCTTTGTCGTCGGGGTCGACGGCAGAGGCGCCCGGGCGGCCTGGCTCGTCGCCAAGCTCGCTTGCTGCGCGGCGCGCGGCGGCGGCCGTGACAGTGCGCGCGACCACCGCCTCCACGTCGCGCGCGCGCTGCGCGAGCCCATCGACCGCCTGCTGCATAGTTCGCACGCGCGCCTCAGCCTCGGCCGCATCGGCTCGAGCGCGCGCGAGCTTGTCGCTCGCGTCCTCGCGCCGCTCCAGCCATCGCCGCGCGCCGCGCTCGTCCCCGTCGGCAAGCGCCTGCCTGGCCGATGCGTACGCCGTGTCAACGTCCTCGGCGAGCGACAGCGCGCGCGCGCGAGCAGAGTCGGCCGTGTCCGAGACCAACCGCAGCGACTCCTCCGCCTCGTTGAAGTCAGCGACCACGTCTTGGGCGGCCTTGAGATCGGCAGACGTGAGGCCGAGCGCGGCGAGCCGGTCGCGCTCGTCGCGCAGCCGGGAGGAGGTCGCGCCGAGCGCGCTGCCCAGCTGCGAGCCCAGATAAGCGCCGAGCGGACCGGCGAGCAGGCCGCCGACAGCCGCGCCAGCGAATGTGCCCTTCAGACTGCCCGGTTCGCGCGAGCTCATCGCGCAGACGCGCGCGCGGCTGCGCGCTGGCGCGCGCGCGGCACCCACGCTGGCGATCGCGTCCGATCCACTCGCGAGGAGCAGTACGACGAACACACGCGCGCGCGCCATCGCTGGATCTGCCCAAAAGCCGTTGGAAACAAAGCGAGGGCGGCGGAGCGTGTGCTCCTCTCCGCGCGCGCGAGAGCGAGCGTGCCGGACCGGCCGGCAGTGTGCGCCGAGATCAGGCGGCATCATGTTCATCTATCTATCCAAGAAGGTGCGGCCTCGCGAGATCGCGCGGCGTGCTTGTGGCAAGGGCGCGCGAGCGAGCGCTGACGACGGGCCACGCCGTGCCACGTCGCGCAGATCGCCATCCCGAACAACGTGCGCCTCAAGTCGCTCTCGTGGAACGGAGACCAGGGCTGGATTGCGTGCGGCGGCGAGAACGGCATGCTCAAGGTGCTCAAGCTCGACTCAGGCAACCCCGCCGAGCGGCAGCGGGGCCTGGCGGCGCCGTCCAACCTCTCGATGAACCAGACGCTCGAGGGGCACAACGGCCCGGTCATGTGTGTCACGTGGAACGAGAACTACCGCAAGCTGACGACATCGGACGAGCACGGGCTGATCATTGTCTGGATGCTGCACAAGGGCATGTGGTTT
The DNA here is from genome assembly GCA_019448385.1 of Diacronema lutheri. Lineage (NCBI taxonomy): Eukaryota > Haptophyta > Pavlovophyceae > Pavlovales > Pavlovaceae > Diacronema > Diacronema lutheri. The sequence goes on along the minus strand of JAGTXO010000005.1, from coordinate 1,290,070 downwards.
GAGGAGATGATCAACAACAGGAACGTCTCGACGGTGCGCGACATGAAGTGGGCGCGCGACGGCCAGCGCATCTGCATCGCGTACGAAGACGGTGCGTGCGTGCGCGCGCGCGCGGTGCAAGCACAAAGCGTTCGCCGCACTGCGCGACGCGCCGCGGCTTAGCCCACCCGCGCGCCGCGCCCGCGGCGTGCGCAGGGCACGTGATTGTCGGCTCGGTCGACGGCAACCGGCTGTGGGGCAAGGAGCTCGGGATCGAGCTGTGCTTTCTCGAGTGGGCGCCGGATGGGCGCAACCTGCTCTTTGCCACGCTCGATCACAAGGTGCAGATCTACGATTCTGCGGGCAACTACGTGGCCAAGCTGCCCCTGCTCACTGACGACAAGGTGCCCATCGTCGCGATCGAGTGGTACGTGCGCGCGCCTTTTCGCGCGTGACATGCTGCGCGCGCGCGCGCGGGGGCGGCGCGGCTGCTGGCGATGCCCTGACGTGCGCTGCGCGCCGCGCCGCGCCGCGCCGCGTCGCGCAATGCGGCGCGACCAACCCCCCTCCCGCCCCCCCCCCCCCCCGCCCGCCCCGGCGGCGGGCCGCCGCTGCGCAGGTATGACGTGGCCGCCGGGCTCGCGGAGCACGACCAGCCATCGCTTGCGCTCGGCTTTGCGAATGGGCTGCTGCAGCTCATGCGCGGCGAAGCGGACGACCAGCCGATCGTAGTGGACACGGGCATGGCTGCCACCAAGGTGCGTTGGAACACGACCGGCACGGTGATCGTCGTGGCCGGCACGCACTCGTCCGCCACGCCCGGCGGCGAGCGGCGCGAGATTGCGATGATGCAGTTCCTCTCGCCAAAGGGCGAGCACCTGCGCACGCTCAAGGTGCCCGGCTCGTCGGTCGCGTCGCTCTCCTTTGAGGGCGGCTCGCTGCGCATCGCCATCGCCGTCGACTCGTTCATCTACTTTGCAAACATCCGCCCGAATTACAAGTGGGGCTTCTTTGCGGAGACCATCGTCTGCGCCTATCCAAAGTTCGAGCGCGCCGACTCGGCGGTGCTCTTCGCGAACGTGAAGAGTGGCGAGCGCACGACGGTGTACGTGCGCAAGCTGCTGCACGTGCGCTCGTGCTCGCGCAACTGCGCGCTCGTCGCGCTCTCGCACGAGGGCACGGCTCCATACCGCGTGCAGCTGTGCAACGCCGTCGGTTCGCCCATCGACAGTAAGGACTTTGGCATCGAGCCGAGGGTGGTGGCGCTCACGGACTACCACTTTGTCGCGTGCAGCGGCGAGCAGATCTACGTGTGGCAGTACCGCACGCTCACCGCCAAGCTCACGTCCGTTGCGGCAGCGGGCGCATCGCTCCGCCGACGCGAGGGGCGCGAGCAGGCGTTCCACGTCGACGACCTCGAGACGGGCGCGGGCGCGGCGGGCGCGGCGGGCGGTGGCGGCGCGATGGGCGGGCTCGAGCGCGATCTGGCCAAGCTGCCGTCCGACCGCCCGACCGCCGACCCGATCATCGCCGTGTGCGCGACCGAGCGCCTGCTGCTGCTCGCGCGTGAGTCGAGCGCGCTGCTCATCTGCTCGCTGCCGCACGTCTCACTCGAGGCGAGGCACCAGCTGGGCGTGCGGCCAGTCAGCATGGCGGTGAATTGCGACGGGACGCGCCTCAGCGTGGTGGACGCGAACGGCGCGCTCACCCTCTTCTCGCTCGAGACCGACGCGAGCAGCGGCGAGTGGGGCGGGCGGCTTCAGTTTGAGCGCAAGGATGTTTGGGATTTCAAGTGGGCGGCAGACAACCCGCAGCTCTTCGCGCTCATGGAGAAGACGCGCATGCACGTGTTCCGCGGGCTGGAGGCGGAGGAGCCTGTGCTCTCCTCCGCCTTCCTTTGCGACTTCTCCGACCTCGCGGTCTCCGCCGCCCTGCTCGACGAGCTCGTCGCGCAGCCGGAGAGCGCGTCTGCCGACCTGATGCTCACGTACGACACAAAGGCCCTGCGCGACGCCAAGGAGGCGTTGCACAGCGGCTCGATACCCGAGGCGTACGCTCTCGTCGAGCAGAACTCGCACCCGCGCCTCTGGCGCCTCGTCGCCGAGGCGGCGCTCGGCGCGCGCGAGCTCGCAATCGCCGAGAAGGCGAGCGTCAAGGCGGCCGACTACAGCACTCTGCAGCTCATCGCCAAGCTCAAGCTCCTCGACGACGCGAGGATGGTCGGCGCGGAGGTGCACGCCTACTACGGGCGATTCGATGAGGCCGAGCAGGCCTACCTTGCGATGGACCGGCGCGACCTCGCGCTCGAGCTGCGCTCACGGCTGGGCGACCCGTTCGGCATCGTGCGGCTCGTGCAGCAGGGCGGCGGCGGTGACGACACGCTGCTGCAGCACGCCTACGACGCGATCGGAGACTATTACGCCGAGCGGCAGCGACCGGCCAAGGCGGCGCAAAACTACGCGCAGTCGAAGAACGCCGAGGCGCTCATCAAGTGCTACTACGGCCTCGAGGACTATGCGGGCCTCGAGAAGCTTGTGCACGCCCTTCCCGAGTCGTCGCCCCTCCTCGCGCAGCTTGGCGCAAAGTTCGCGTCGGTGGGCCTCGCGAAGCAGGCGACACTCGCGTACACGAAGGCCGGCGACATCCACGGCGCGGTCAAGGCGTGCACCGACCTCAACGACTGGGCCGCCGCCGTCGAGCTCGGCGAAGCGCACGGGCTCGCCGACGTGGAGCGGCTCCTCGCCGCATATGCGCGCTCACTGCTCGACGAGGGCAAGACGATGATGGCCGTCGAGCTTTACGCAAAGGCGGGCCGCGCCACGGACGCGGCAAAGCTTCTCACCCAGCTCGCGCGCGCCGATGCCGCCGCGCACGCGCCCCCGTTGCGCGTGAAGAAGCTGTACGTGCTCGCCGCGCTGCAAGTCGAGAGCTTCCGCAAGAAGGCACTCTACGGCGCAACGACGGCGGGCGGGCACACGACCGCGCAGACGCTCGCCGGCCTGATGAAGGACGACGCGACGACGGGCTCCGACCGATCGCTCGACTCGGCGTGGCGCGGCGCCGAGGTGCCAGCGCGCCGCGCGCGCGCCGCGTGCGCGCCGCCCGCGCCGCCCGCTCCACGCGCCACGCGCACGCGGCGCGCCTGGGTGGCGCTCAGCGTCTCCGGCCAACGCGGACCCCGCGCGCTCGCGCACACGTGCGCACCCCGCAGGCATACCACTTCCTTTGCCTCGCGCAGCGGCAGCTGTACGATGGCGACGTGAACGGCGCGATGCGCACGGCGCAGCGACTCAAGGAGTACGAGCAGGTGCTCGAGCCCTCGACCATCTATTTGCTCGTCGCGCTCACCGCCTTCCGCGCGCAGTTCTACTCGCAGTGCTCGCGCGCTCTCATCAAGCTCGAGGCGCTGTCGCTGCCGGCGGAGCAACACGAGGCGTGCGAGCAGCTCGCGCTCGCCATCTTCACGCGCTTCATGCCCGAGGACCCGAGCGTCCGCCGGCACGCGTGCCCCAAGTGCGAGGCCGCAGTCAACGATTGGTCCGCGCGCGCCATGGCGCAAAGCGCTCGGCGCGGCGTGCGGCACGTGCGCATCCGCGCGTCGAGCCGCGCGTCGTCATGTGCGTGCGCGCGACGCTCGGCCGCGTGCGTGCTGCGCAGGTTTGCGGCCTGCGGGGAGTGCGGCACCCACTTTGCGGCGTGCGTTGCGAGCGGCCGCGCCCTTGTCGAGGGGCGCTCCGTCAACGTGTGGAGGTGTCGCACGTGCAAGCACAGGGCGTACGAGCATGAGATGGGCGGGCGGGCGCACTGCCCGCTCTGCCACGCGCCCGTGGACGCTGCTCGGCAAGCTGCGAGGCCGTAGATAAGAGATTCGAGGCGTGCAAAACGAGTCCTCATGACGTGCTCAATACTGCTGCTCATACGTGCGTGCGCGGCAGCGGCAGTGGCACGTGCGTCATCGCGACTAGCTCATCAAACGAGGCGCGCTCGAGGTGCTGCCAGCGCGCCTCATCGACGCCCCACGGCACACCGCGCTCGGCGCGCGCGGGCGGCGCGCTTCCAGCGCCCACGGGCGGCTTGGCGACTGCATGCTGTGCGCCCGCCCTCGTCGGCAGCGGAGGCAGACCACCAGGCGCGTGTGGCCGCGCGCGCGCCGGAATCGGCCGCCCGCTCGCTGCGCTGAGCGCGCCGGGCGCCGCGTGCGCGGTCACGCCCGCGACGATCGCGCGCACGCGCCCGGCCGCGCCGCCCGCCGGCGTGGAGGTCGACCGTGCGAGCGCACGGTGCTGGACGGGCGGGGGCACGCACCCAACACGCGCATCGTGCGCGCGCCACGCCGAGAGCACGGGCGCTGACGCGGCGGCGGCCGGATCGCGCGCGTGGAGCAAGGGGGCGAGGTCGGCGCTGCGGCCGACGAGCGCGTCTGCGGCCGCGGCTGCCTGCGCGTCGACGAGCTCGTGCGGCTGGGTTGTCGAGATGATGCAGCACACGCTCCGCCCCCGCCAGTCGCTCACGGCGAGCCACGGCTGCGGCGGCTGCGCGCCAAAAGCGCCGGGAGCCAAGGCACCGCTGCCTTCGCTCGGGAGCCCCTCCCGCGCGTAGAGCTCGCACGGCGCGCGCGTCGAGAAGGCGTACTCGCCGTGCGAATCGACGCGCAGTTTCGTCTCGTAGAGCCGACCGCACGCATCCGCCCACCGCAGCACGTGCCGCTCGTGCCAGACGGCGCTCGTGCCCTCGCCCGCGCCGAGCGCGACGCGGAAGGCAAAGTGCGTGGGCACGAGCGGCGTGCGCGCTCCCGCACGCACGGCCTCGTCAGTCGGGTGCACCGCCGCGCTCCACTGCGAGCCATCCCAGCCGCAGTAGCGCACGACGGATGGCGTCAGCCGCACGCGCGCGCGCAACGCGACGCGCGTGGCTTCGTCGCGCGCCGACTGCATCGCGCGCACCGCGCTGTTCGCGGGCTGGCGTGCGGAGAGGAAGACGTGCATCGACAGCGGCATTGGCGGCGACGGAGTGTCGCCCAATACCGCGGCGACCTTCGCGCCGCCGCCTCTGCCGCTCGCTGCGCTGATGTGCGCCCCTTTTGGCCAAACCCCGTCCCCCTTTGGCCAAACCCCGTCCCCCTTTGGCCAAACCCCGTCCGACCGGCGGTGGCCGTTCGGCGCAGCGTCCGCGCGGCGCGCGTCGGCCGGCCGCTCGATGAGCCGCGCGTCGGCGCTCGCCTGCGCGTGCTGCGCGCCCTTGAGAAACGCCGCCTCCTCCGCGCGCACGCGCGCCGCGTGCGCGCCGTCCAGCGCGTCGCGCGCGGCCTGGCGCGCGTGCCAGCCGGCGCTCGCCTCCCCGCTGGACGTGAGGCGCGCGTCCGCGCCAAGCTGCGCGCCGAGCGCGGCAAGGCACGCCTCCTCGGCGGCGACACAGAGCGCCGCGTGGCGCACCGCCTCGAGCGCGCCGTGCCGCAGCGCGTCGACCGCAGCTGAGCGCCGCGCGCCGTCCGTGCGCCGCGCGGCTGCGGCGGCGTACGCGCGCACGCGACGTTGGAGTGCGGCGGCGCGGCGGGCAGCGCGGCCGCGCGCGGCGGTCTGAATGCGCGTGGCCGCACGCCGCTCGCGCACACGCCGCTGCCGTCGCGCGCGCTCGCGCCGCGCCGCGCGCGCGCGCGCGGCCGCCTGCAGCCGCACGACCGCCGCCTGCTTGCTCGCCAACCGGCGGCGCGCGGCTGCGCGCGCCGCGAGGCGGAGGCGCGCGCGCGCGATGCGCCGGCGGCGCGCGTCGGCCGCCTTTGCGCGCAACCGTGCACGATGGCGCCCTCTCGCCTGTAGCGTGAGCGCAGCCCGCCTCTGCCTCTGAAAAAGCAACCACACAAACCTGCCGCGCTGTCGCATCTGCAGCACCCGAGCCGCCGCGTGCCCGACGAGCAGCCTGCTCAGCCGCGCGCGCCGCGTGCGCGCGCGCGCGTTGAGGCCGCGCGCGACGCGCTGGATCGCGAGGAGCGCGTGCCTGCGCCGGGTCGACGGAGGCGAGAGGCGAGAGGCAAGGTGATGCGAGGCCGCCGGGAGGGGAATGGGGGAGGAGAGGGGGGAGGGAGGGGGAGGGGCAGGCAGGCGAGGGGAGGGGCGAGGGGAGGGGCGAGGGGAGGCGAGGGCGAGGGGATGGAAGGGCGCGTTGTTGGTGACGGCGGTGCGCGGTGTGGAAGTGCGCGCAGCGCGGGGCGAGACGGCGGCGCTCGCGCTGCGCGCACGCTGCCGCCATGAGCGGATCGTCGCTGCCATCGTCGTCAAGGTCGACGCCGACAGCGAGCGCGGCGTTCTTGCGCGATCGCGTGCCCTCCGCGCGCGCGCCGAGCACAAGGACACCGAGCAGTTGTGCGGTCATCAGCTTGGCGAGCGCTCCATCGGCACGCTCAACGTCGTCGCGCGTCTCGTGTAGGCGCTGCGCGCGCATGTCCGCGCGCGCGCGCGCCTTGGCCGCGAGCGCCGTCGCACCGGCCGCGCGCGCGAGCGCCGCGCGAGCGGCGGCGGCTGCGGCGGCGGCGGCGGCCTCGGCGGCGGCCCGTGCGGCCGCGTGCGTGCGTGCTTCCTCCTCCGCGGCAGCCATGCGTTTCGTCTCCTCCTGCTGCGCACGCGCCGTGGCCTGCTCAGCCGCACGCGCCCGTACCTCCGCCTCGGCGCGCGCGCGCACGGCCGTGACCTCCCTGGCCGCCGCGCGCGCCTCCGCCTCGGCGCGCGCGCGCCCCTCCGCGTCGGCACGCGCTTGTGCAGCCGCGCGCGCGCGCTCCCTCTCGGCGGCCTCGCGCCTCGCCGCCTCGGTGGTGGCTTCCGCAGCGGCTGCGCTTGCCTCCGCCTTTGCCTGCTCGGCCGCCTCCGCCTCGGCGTGCGCCGCCGCCTGCGCCTCTGCTTGGGCGTGCGCGGCCGCCTGGGCCTCCGACTTGGCGCGCGCCTCGGCGAGGGTGGCCGCCTTGGCCTGGGCGTCGGCGCGCGCCTTGGCCTCGGCGTGCGCAACAATGTCCGCCTCAGCCACCGCGCGCGCCTCCGCATCTTCCTTCGCGAGCTCCTCGGCCCTGCGCGCCGCGTGCGCGGCCGCATCCGCCGCGGCGCGCGCATGCGCCGTGGCTGCGGCGGCCGCTTCGGCGGCAGCGCCCTCCTCGGCGGCCGCGTGCTGATTGGCTTCCTCGGCGGCGCGACGGCTTGCCTCCTCAAGCCGCTCCGCCTCCTCAACCGCTTGCCGTGCGATGAGCGCCTCGGCCGCGCGCGCCGCGCTCGCGTCGGCACGCTGCTGGATCACAACGTCGGCAGTCGACCTGAGCTTGCGCAGCCGCGCGGCGAAGCGGAGCGCGATGCCTGCGACGCGGCGGCGGCGCTGGCGTGCAGCCTCGCGCTGCCGCAGCGCCGCCTCCTTAGCCGCTTTGCCGTGCAGCACGCGGCCCCCACCGAGCATGTGTAACGTCCACGGAGCGGGCTGTCCACCTCCACCATCACCGTCCGAAACGGCCGTCCGATCAGGAGTCAGGACTGCAGCCTGCAGGACTGCGAGTCTGCGACGCACGCGGACCCCGGGTTCAAGCCTGCTCGCCCAGCCGCGCGCGTCCGGCGACGCCACGCCACGACTCAGGCGCCCCCACCCTCTGACGCTGACGTAGAGCCTCCGCCCAGCGGGGCGTTGTCGATGAGGCGCACGTCGCCCAGGTACGCGGCAAGCACGAGCCGCGTGGCGGGCGCGAGCTGCTCGGCGGGCATGAGCGTGTCTGGCTCGCGTAGCGAGAGGTAGTCAAGGCGGAGCGCGCGCGGTGCGGCCGATTCCTCCGCGCGCCACGCGCCGAGCAGCGCCTCCTCGAGCCGCGCTGCTGAGCGCTCGCCCGCCGCAAACCTCGCGCGCGCGAACTCGATGGTCCTGTGGAGCGCGAGCGCCGTGCTGCGCTGCTCCGGCTGAAGGTAACGATTGCGCGAGCTCATCGCCAGCCCGTCCGGCTCGCGCACGATCGGCTCGCCGCGCACGACGACACCGAGATGGAACTCGCGCGCCATCTGCCGGATCAGCACGAGCTGCTGCCAGTCCTTCTCGCCAAAGTGGGCGACGTGCGCACGGCTCAGGCTGAAGAGTTTGAGCACGACCGTGCACACGCCGTCAAAGAAACCCGGTCGGCTCGCCCCGCAGAGCACCTCGCCCGTCGGCCCCGCGCACACGTGCATCGTCCCGGCGACGCCCAGCCGAGGCGTGCCGGCCACGCCGACGCTCGCGCTCGGGTAGAGATCGTGGACCTCGGGAAACCACACCATGTCTGCGCCCGCACTGGCCGCAAGCTCAACATCCGCCTCGTGCGTGCGCGGGTACCTGCCAAAGTCCTCCGTCGGCCCAAACTGCGCCGGGTTGACGAAGACGCTGACGAGCGTCGCGTGACCGTCGGCGCGGCTGCGCCGAATCAGGGAAGCGTGGCCTTCGTGCAGCGCGCCCATTGTCGGGACGAGCGATATCCTCGTCCCCGCGCTGACCAGCGCGGCCGTCGCGGCGCGCATGCCAACCGTGTCGAGGCGCCGAATGCCCGCCGACATCGTCATTTCTGGGCACTTGCCAAAAGGACAAGGAAGGACATGGACATTATTTTTAGGACAACACCAAAATATTGATTCAAAAATGCTCGGGGCAGCGGGCGTGAGGGTGATGCGCGAGGCCGAGACGCCGGTGATGACGCCATCGCTCGAGCTCGAATTCCTAACGACGCGCCCGCAGCTCGTGTGGAACCAGGAGGCGTTTTACGCCGAGCTCAATCAGCGCCTGCACGACGCGGGCAGCGAGCTCGCGCTCGTGCTGCAGAGGAGCAAGGAGCGCGTCGCGCATTCGGCGCGCCCGACACACGCCGGGAGCCGGGCGCTCCACTTCAACGCGGATCCGATTGATCGCACGCACGTCATATTGCATTCCTCGTTCCACGTGCTGGGAGGGGGAAAACTGCGCGACAACTAGGACTGCGAGTTTGACGGCGGGAAGAGCATTGCTAGCGCGTGGCCGGAGGCGCGCTGCGCGACAACCAGGAATGGTCCTCCCCCCCCCCCTCCCCCCCCCCCCCCCCCCCCCTACTAGTAGTATATGGCGCCTTCAAGAGCGTGTAGCGCATGCGCGCCCTCCACCGGCGCGGGGAACCCAGGCCGCAGCACGCTGCATGCCGTGGCTGCCGCCGCGAGCACCGCGTCGAGCGCGTCGCCCGAGGCCTGGCCGATCAGCACCGCCTCGACCGCCGGTTCGCAGTGCACGCGCACGCGCGCCGAACCGCCGGCCACGAGCTCAAAGCCGACATCGCGAGCGTGCGCCACCAGGCGCTTGCGCGCAGTCGCGTGCGCGGCGGTCGTCCCCTTGTAGGGCGCGTCGTAGAGCGCCGTTCGCTTGAGCAGACTCGCAGGACACGCCTCGAGCAGGCGCAGCTGCGCACGCGCCGCGGAAGGGCGCATCATCGGAAGCACGGCCACGCGTCCCTCGCGCCCGTCGGGCGAATCGAGAAGCGGCGCGCAGAGCAGCGCGAGCGCCGCCCACGTCTGCCGGTACAGGCGCAGGTTGGTCGGCGCGAAGGGCGCGCGCGATGCCACGTCGCACGCGCGCTTGGGCTCGCGTGCGCCCGTCGGCGAGCCGTCGTCCGCCGCCTGTGCCCTCGCCGCGAGCGCCAGGCTCCACTCGCGCAGACTGTCCGCGTGCGGCCAACGCGCCGCGCAGCCGGAGACGAGATCCCGCCATCGCTCGCCGCTGTCGCTGCCGCGCGCGTCGTGCGCACCGCCGAGCGCGGCGTCGGCGAGCGCGGCGGGGAGGCCGAGAGGCGCGTCGACGCCGCACGTGAGCAGCTCCTCCTGCGCGGCCGCAAGCTGGTGCGTCGAAAGGAGGAAGCGAACGACTGCGTCCGTGCCCGCCTCGAGCGAGCGCGCCAACGGCGCGACGGGTCCCAGCGCGGCCGCGGCGGACACCACGCGATCGATCACGAGGACGTGCACGGCCGGCGGCGCGCACGGGGCTGATGCCAGCGCTGTGCTGAGCGGAGCGAGGCTCCCGTGCGCGAGGAAGATGCGCTCGCCAGCGTTGCGCGCGCCGCTCCAATCAATGCCGATAATCTGCTGGCGGCAAGCAAGATGCCCCTCAGCCGCAGCTCGACGGTCACCACGCTCGGACGAGGCGGTGCGCTCGTCGACGTCGCCATGCGCAGGCGAGACAGTGGGCTCGTCAGAGTCGCGCTCGCGCTTCGCGCAGAGCGCTCGCGCGCGCAGCACGCCGCCCGGCGGGATGGTCGCGATGGCCGCCGGCGTGAACTTCCACGGCGCGCTCGCGATCATCGGCGCGCCGCGCGCCGGGGTTGCAAAACAGACGCCTTCGCTACGAAGCAGCGCCTCTTTGCGAAGCAGCTCGGGCGCGCCCGCACGCCACACGCCGGAAAAGCCGCCGAGCGAGCCGTCGGACGCGACCACGCGGTGGCAAGGCACGACCGGCGCGAACGGATTCTTGCGCAGAGCGCCGCCGACTGCGCGCGCGGACGAGTCGAGCGCGCGCGCCAACTCCCCGTACGTGGACACGCGGCCGGCGGGGATCTGGCTGCACGCCGCGTACACGCGCCGCTCGAAGTCCGTCAGCGGGCGCCTTCTTGGAGACGCACGCGGTGACATCGGGTCATAAACAGTTGAATTGAAGGACAGGAAAGGCTCAAGTCATGTCTATGATCAACTCTGACATCCGGAAGGCTTGACGGCTGGCGGCCCGCGGGCTGAGACTGGAGGCAGAGAGACCGGCGCTCCCCAGACGCTCCACGTGAAGGGCCTGGGGTGTGCGGTCGCCTCGGCCGCTCACTTCTCGAGCTGCTTGTGCAGCCAGCGCGTCTTCTCCGAGACGATCCCCTGGTTGGTGAAGCCAACAGGCATCCCCTGCGTCGTCTCGGCGGTGAACGTGCACATGTTCATCGTGCGGAAGCGCGTCTTGTCGTTCGCGGCCGGGTCGCTGTGCGACCACTGCGACACGTTGCGCTCCTGGCAGAAGCGCGCGTATGGGATGGCCTCGCCATCAAACTTGACCGGCAGCCGGTTGCGCTCCGCGAGAGGGTAGTAGGGCACGAGCGGCTTCTTCTCCTTGGACTGCGGCCAGCGGTACGTGTCCTGGTTTTGTCTGCGCGCGCGTTCGGGCGAGCGTGGCCGTCGAGACAAGGGAGCACGACCGCAGGGGGCGAGTGAGCGCTGGCGCGGTTGCGCGAGAGCCCATCGACCGCCGGTCGCGCCGCGCGAGCGCCCTTGCCGGCGCGCACGATCTGCCGGAGAGCGTCTTTGGCGCGTCCTTGAGCGGATCCGGCGCTTTGAACGCGATGGCGATCACGTCGCCGTTCTTGCGGATCATCCCCCGCGAGGATCCGATCCGCGACTGGCCGAGGCCTGACATGTGCGTTGACATGATCGCGGCCGCCCAAAAAAAACAGACACAGCGGGGGGAAAAATGGCGGTGGCCACGATCGTATGCGGGTGGGAAATCATCCCGTGGGCCGATGGGGAGGCCGACGATGGGAGCGGGTGGGAGGAGTGCGAGGTCGTCGATGCGGCCGTTGTCGCCGCCGTCGCGCAGAAGCCGCCAAACACGGACGAGCCGGCGACAACGGCGACAACGGCCGCGTGCGCTGCGGCCGCTTTGAGAGAGAGGTCGGGCTACGGCAAGAGCAAGTACCGCGGCGTCGTCCACTGGGCGACGATCAGCCGGCACCCGTGGCGAGTGTGCATGTACATTGACGGCAAGCGCAAGCTTGACGATTCTTCGTACGAGCACGAGGAGGATGCCGCGCGCGCGTACGACGCGCTCGCGCGCCAGCTCGGCCGGCCCGAGCGGCAACTCAACTTTCCGCGCGCACCGCCGACAACGGTCACGGGCGCGCCGGCGGCGCTTCGGCGCGGCGTGCACGCCAAAGTGCTGCGGGGCAAGCCGGCCGCCGCCGACGGCAGCCACCTGCGCTACTCTGCGAGCATCCGCGTGACCAACCGGTCAAAGCACCTCGGCACGTACGACACCGAGGAGCTGGCCGCGCTCGCCTATGACCGAGCCGCGCGCGAGCTTGGGCGCGACGACTCGCAGCTCAATTACCCCCACGTTCGGGACTACTCGCGCCTGCGACTCCTCGCGCCCCCGCCCCACAAAGAGGAACGAAACAAGGGCAGCACTGCTGCGGCCGCGGACGACATCACGTGACTCGGTCTGCTGCGCCCGGCCACCTCGAACGTGCGTCGGCCCCCAGTCAATGTCATCAGTCCGCCACTCTTTTGAGTCCCTTTGACTGCTGCGTGGTTTCTCACTTTCGTCGTCGAAGTTCTCCCGCTCTCGGACGGCCCGCGTGCCATGCACCGCGCGTCGTCGCTGAGCAGGCTCGGGAGGCTCTTCCTCGCGGGAAGCGCGGCGCTCGCCACGGGCGCGCGCGTCCGCACGGCTGGCCCGCACTGGGGGCGCCTCGCGCCGTCCGCGCGCATGTCGAGCGGCACGTCGGAACTGCCGCAGCTCAACGGCTTCGCGGCGTCAGGGAGCGCTGTCGGCGAGAATGGAGAGGGTGCGCTGCGTGCGCAGCTCGACGCGGCACGCGCCGACCGCACTTCGCTCGAGCAGGAGCTGCGACGTCTCCGGCGGGAGATCCACCACTACCAGCAGCGCGAGCTGTCTGTGCCACCCGACGGGACGGGCGCGGGCGCGGGCGCGGACCTCGCAAGCGGCCGCCTGGTGCTGCGCGTGCCGCCGGGCTTCTCGGCACCCGACTGGTGGGCGACAGCATCGGAGACGGAGGCGGCGCGCGCACTCGAGCTCCTCCCGCCGCTGCTCCAGTTCATCGGCGGGCAGGAGGACGAGCGCATGCGCCTCGTGCTCTCGCTCGAGGCACGGCTCGCAGGCGTCGACGAGGGGGCGCGCGCCGCCGCGCGTCACGCGAGTGGCGCGGTCGAGGACGCGTGGCGCGCGCGCGTGAGCGCGCTCGAGTCAGCCGCCGAGGCTGCGCGCGCGGACCGCGCCGCGCTGATGCGCGCGTACGAGGAGCGCGTCAAGGCGCTCGACGGTGCGCTTGCAGCCGCGCGCTCTGCGCCGGACGAGGTCATTGCCGGGCTCAAGGCGGCGATGGCGTCCGCGCAGGCGGAAGGCGCGGCGGCGCGCGCGGCACTCTCGCAGGCGCTCAAGGCGCTCGAGGCCGAGAACAGCCGATTGCAAACGCGCGTGAGCGCGGCAGAGGCGGCGACGGTTGCGGCCGTTGAGCGAGCGGCCCTTGATGCGGCCGAAGCCGCCGCGCGCGGCACGCCGCTCGTGCACGACGACAGCTCGCCGCAGGTGCGCGGCGTGGCCGCGCGCTCGCTGCGCCTTGGGGCTGCCATTCACTGCGCGCGCGCGCGGCGCCGCGCTCACGCGCCCTCTGTCGTACCCGCGCGCGTGCCCGCGACGCGTCGCTCGCGCCACCGCAGGCGCTCGGCGCGGTGCGCGAGAGCGAGGTGGAGGATGTGATCACGAACGCGCTCGCGTGCACGGTGGAGGACACGTCACACCTCGACGGTGCGGGCGACCGCTTCGTGAGCACCGCTGATGGACTGCGCATGCTACAGGAGACAAAGGCAAAGGAGCGGCTCAACGCCAAGACGGACCTTGAGCGCTTCCGAGCCGATGTCTCGCGAGGCGCGGCGGCGGGGCGCGTCAACGCGGGGCTCTTCGTCTCGCTCAAGACGCGCACACTGCCCAATGCTGGGCAGTATGCCGTCGAGTGGCTCAGCGTCGAGGCGCCAGCCGTCGACTCGCCCGCCGCGGCTGCGGGCGAGCGCTCGTGGCGGCAGGTACCGATCGTGATGATCGCGTCGGCCTCGCGCGACGCGATCGCGCTCGCCGCGCAGACGACGCACTGGCTTTGCATGCGCGCGCGCGATGCGGAGGCCGTCGCGGCGAGCGCTGCGGACAACCAGTCCGACGAGTCGCGCGCGCTCCACGCCGAGCGGCGCGCGCTCGCCGACGCGCTGCCGCCTATTTTCTCGCGGATTGAGATGTCTGCTGCAGAGATTGACGAGCGGCTGCGGCTGCTGCGCAAGCTGCTCGAGCTCGCAGAGGCGGACAAAGCGCGCCACGCGTCCGTCGAGACGCTCATCGAGCGGCTGAGCGCTGCGGTGCCCTTCGTCTGCGCGCCGCGCGCCGCCGAGGCGGCGGGGCGCGAGGCGGCGGTGGGCATTGTCGTCGATTTCATGCGCGCAAACGGCGGCAGCGCGCCCAAGCTGACGCAGCTCAGCGCGGCGCAGCGGCAGGCGGTCGCGGCCGCCGGCGGCATTAGTGCCGTGCGGCAGGCCGCGCGCGACGCGCTCAAGGGCGGTCTATATACGGCGCGGTCCGGGCTGGTCCGGCCAGTGTAAGGCTGAGAGTACGACCCGGGTCGTACAATCAAGGGTTAAAAGCCAGCCAATGAGCGCTCGAGGGGTCGGGGCGAGGCTTATGACGAGCCTAGGACCGAGACACCCTCCTGACCGGCCGATTTGGAGTAGAATTCGGGGTCGAGCGGGCGCGGCGGACGGAGGGCCCGAGCCGGGCCGACGGCGGGTCCGACCCCGGAATGCGGGCGACCGGAAGGGCTTGGGTGATTTACGCCTAGTAGAATAGAATGGCGGATTCCGGGGGGGCTCGCAACTGGCATCGCGCAAGCTGAGGCCCCCTGACTGACCGGACCGCGCCGAGTGCGCGTGCACCCCGTGGAGGGCGCGGCCAGTCGGACACTCTTCGCGACTGAGCTCGCCGCGGCATACCGTGCGCTGCGCCGGCGCGCTACTTGCCGTTGGCCGAGCTGCGGGTGTTGCGCACCGCCGTGTTGCGCAGCCAGCGCCTCGATGCGCCGGTGGCCGGAACCTTGGCGCGCTTTGGCTAAGCGACCTCGGCCTGCACAGACTCGAACGCGTGCGTAAACTCGAGGCGTTGCAGGTGGCGAGCACGTGAGTTCGCGTAGGAGGTCTTGTACTCGGTGGCCTGACTGTCGACCGACGAGAGCTTGGGCGAGTTCGGCGGCACGTTGGCTCACTTGGGCTCGGTGCGCGGCTCTGCCGGCGCGGGCGCGGGCGCGGGCGCGGGCGCGACGCTTCGGACTCGCTGCCCGGCTCTGCCTGTGCGGGCGCGATGCACTCGGACTCGATGCCCGGCTCTGCCTTCGTGGGCGCGGTCGCGGGCACGGGCGCGCCCTCGACCCCGTCGCGGTTGAAGACATCGAACTCGACGCACACGCCGTGGTCCTTGAAGTCGGTGGCCTCGCTGTCGTTCGCGTAAGCCTCGGGCGAACTCGCAACGAGCGACGACATCTCGGCGTGGAGCCAGCACATCTCATGCTGCACCGCGTGTTCAGGTTCTCGAGCGCTCCGTTGAAAGAGTCACTCTCACCGAGGCGCTCGCTGCACCACACCAGATAGCCATCGAGCTTGTGAGCGTGCTCGTGCGCCCGTGCGAGGTCCTTGGAGAGCGCGTCGGCGCGCGCGCACATGCCGTCGCATGACTTGGCCGGTGTCATGCTGTGCTTCCAAGGCCTGGTGCTCGGCGTTGAGCGTGTCGTGATCCTCGCGAACGAGCTGCAACCAGCTGCAGCAGCCGCGCGACGCCGCTGTCGCCGACGATGCGCTGGAGCATGTGGCCCATGAGGTGTGCGCGGCACGTGGCGAGCGCCACATTTTTGCGCAGCAGCGCGAGGATCCGGGCGCCGCGGACGAGCCGGCCCATGCACTTGAGCGCGTAGATTCGGCCGCACATGCACGCGCCGACGACCGAGTCGGCGGGCCCGCCGTCGAGCCAAAAGTTGGCCTCGGCCGCATCGCGGCGGCGGGCGACGCGCTGAAGGATGCGCACGCGGTAGTGCCGGTCGACGAGCAGCTCGTCGCCGAAGATCTCGTCGGGCAGCAGCTCGGAGACGTTCTGGGGGTACATGCTGTGCGAGCGTGCACGCGACGAGATCTCGTCGGGCGTGCCGTCCGTTCGTTCAGAGCAGAGCGCGTCGGACCGGCAGACAGACGATGCAGCGCGCGAAGGCACCTGCGGCGCGCGGCGTGGCCTCGCGTGCCGTCACGAAGCCGCCTGCGCGCACTGCGGAGGCGGCGAGCGCGACGAGGGCGGGCGCGGACGAGGTGCTGAGCGGCGTCACGTACGCGCCCTCGCTCGCCGAGCTCGACGCCGCGGCGCTGACGATGCGCGCGGCGTACCACACCGACCGCCCCTGAGACGATGCGCGGCGCCCGCGGAGGACTGGTCCGTTGGCGCGCAAACCGTGGGCGAAAGGGCGCGAAGCCAACGGCCGTCCGCGCACGTTCAAACGCGCGCATACGGGTGGCATCCTCCCACCTTCGGCGCCGCTTTCTAAAAGGGTGTAGGGTGTAGGGTGTAGGATGCAAAACAAGCCCTCCCCACATTTGGGCCCGACGTCATTCCTTCTTCGAAGCCGTGACGTTACTCACATACGAGTACCTTTACTTAGTGTAGGATGTATCTATTCTCTAGGTATTTGCATAGTGTAGGGTGTAGGATAAGCACGGTTATGAAAGTCCCATAGGGGGGAGAAGGAATGACGCTGTGACGAAAGAAGGAATGACGTCGGGCCCAAATGTGGGGAGGGCTTGTTTTGCATCCTACACCCTACACCCTACACCCTTTTAGAAAGCGGCGGCGCCTCGGAGCATGGCGGCTCGACAGCATGGCGCCTCGACAGCATGGCGTCGTCCAGCGTGGCGTCCAGGATGGCGACTGCGCCCGGGCCGTGACGCCGCGACGTCGTTCGGCTGCGTCACGGAGGAGCGCCATCCGTGCGCCACGGAGGAGCGGCAGGACCACGACGCGGCGTGACGCTGGGCCCTCCACCCCGCGAGCCCGGCAAGCCGTGCAGGCGCTCACCACGAGGACCACGACGCGCGCCCTCCACCCCGCCGCAAACCGTGCGTGCGCACCCCGCACACCCGGCGCTGCGCGGCGCGGCGCAGGCGCGAAAAACGAGAGCGACGCGTGCTACACGACCGTCCTTATGCAATCGCTCTTCGCCCTGAACGTGCTCCGTGCGATGCTTCGCTCCGCTTCGCGCCGTGCCAACAGCGTCGAGAGGGCGCGTTTTCGGGACTTTGGCACGCTGATCGAGGACACCAAGGCGCCGACACGGCTGTGTCTTGTGTCCGGCATTGACGTCATCTCGGGCCGTGGCGCGCGAAGGACGCCGCAGGATGCCGCTGAGTTCTTCCGGTTGCTGCTCGGCCGAGTGCCCGGGCTCGCTGCGGCCTTCGAAGCCGACACACGCGTCGGGCCAGTGCTCGAGCAGATCGCCGTGCCTTCAGAGGCCGGCGAGGGCATCGCCGTACTCGTCAGCGTCGGCGGCGATGCGGCGCGCGCGCTTGCACACGCTCTGGGGGGCGCCGCTGGGCCGCCGCGGGATGGCCACACGAACGCGGGCCACTCGGGCGTGCTCACGCCAGCCAGCATCGCTGCCGAGGCGCCGCGCACGACGCGCGGCAATGGCCCGCAGTGCAAGAACAACCGCGCGCTCGTGTGCGCGCCGCGGCTGCTACTCGGCGGGCGCGACCACCTCCTCGTCGCCGGCGTGGTGCACGTGGGCGAGGGGCCGATGAGCGGGCATCTTGTCGCCATCGTGCTCCGCAACGAGGCTTGGCTTCCGTGCGACGACTACAACGTGCGGCGGCGCGCACGGTCGCACGGTGCCACGACCGGCGGTCGAGCGCAGCCGCAACCGCCCCGTCCTCCCGCGCGGCACGCGCGCGTGGCCTGAAAGCTCGCGCGCGCGCCTGCCGCGCGCACGCGCGTTGCCCGCGCAGATCTACAACGTGCCTGAGTCCGACGCGCTGGCGTGGGCAAGTGGTGCGAGCATGCTCGTTTACAGCCGGCTCGACGTGGAGCCGTTGGAACCGGCGCTGGGCTTAGCGTCACCGCCGTCGGCCGCATCGCCTGCGTGGCCGAGCTCGGAGCCCGACGCGCCGACCTTGCCGGCAGCCTTGCCGCGGGTGCGGCAGATGGCAGCGGTGCCAACAGATGCGACGATCGGCATCGCGGAGACGGCTGCAGACATCTCTACGGCGGCGATCGGCCCAGCTGCGCGCGAGGCCCGCCAAGTTGTCTCCGTGACGCGCTCGCAGCCGCCAACAGCGGTGAGTGCGTCCTCGTCTCCGGCGGCCGCTGTGCCCTCCCCCTCCCCCCCCCCCCCCCCCACACCCACACACACACACACACACACACACACACACACCACTCTCCCTACCTCCTTCCTCCTTTCGCACCTCGCACGCGCACGCCGTCCGCTGTCCGCTGTCCGCGGCCCAAATTGCCTTGCGGAAGCCGAGCAGGCAGAGCCCTGCTTGGATGGCTCCAGCGCGCATCTTGTGGATGGCGACGCTGTGGGCGAGCACGGACGCTTAAATGTGACCAGTGGCGTGCACGTGCACGTGCGCTGGCTGGACGTCGAGCGTGTGCGCCTTGTCCGCACGTGTGCACTCACGTGCGTCTGCGGCGATCTGCCCGGCGCGGTAGTCCGCGCGCGCGAGAGCCGCGTCGGCAGTAGGAGCACGACATCGTACTTGCGCCTGACGAGGACGGCGAGAAGTGCGGCTTTTCGCTCGGGGCCTACCATGCCGCCGAGGTTGGCGCTGGCGAGCGTGAGGCAGTCGGAGCGCGCTGGGCCCGGGTTGGAGGCCTCACCCCGGGGGACGGGAGGATTCAAGGCGTCGAGCCGCTGCGGGTGCGGCGGGAGGCCCCGGGCGGGTGTGCTAATGCGGCTCGATGGCCGCATGCCGGGGGGGGGGGGGGGGGGGGGGGGGGGGGCGTTGGGCCGCCCGCGGAAACTGAGGTGAGCGTGTGGGAGCGGCGCGCGTCGGCGCGCGCGGCTGGCGTGCAGCACGGGAGTCTTGTGTGGACTTCGCGGGGCGGATCCCGGTGCAGGGATTGCCGACGTAGGCCGCGAGCGCGAGCAGGGCGGGGATGAAGACGGATGATGGGGTTGGGGCCAAGGCCGCCGCACCCGCAGCTATCACGGTGGCAGCGACCGCCACGGTCAGTGCGAGGCTCGCGTGGCCCGCTGCCCGCCAGGTCCAGGAGGGCCGGCCTGCGGCCTCAGTGCCCAGCGTTGGGCATGTCAGCGTCTGCGTCTGCGGGCCCGCCCACTGCGATGGCGCTTTGAGCCCGGCGCACCAAAACGCAATCGGTCCGCCGATCGGGGGGGGGGGGGGGGGGGGGGGGGGGGGGGGGGGGGTTAAGGCGTGCGCCGGGGGCTTGGGGTGGGCTCGGGGTGGGCTCCGGGTGCCGGCGCTGTGCCAGCGGCGGGCTTGGTTGACGCCGTCTCGCCGGGGCCCTTGCGCCTTGCGGCGCGAGCGTCGCGGAGGGGCGTCGGCTGCGCTGGCTCCGCGTCGGCGGTGGCGTGGGGCATGCTCTTGTGGAGGGCGGAGCGCTCGCGCACGAGTCGGTTGCCAAGGCGGGCTGTCTGCGTGCCGTTGGGCTGCGCTTGGGCAGGTAGGACCTGCGGCCTCGGGGGCGGGCGCGTTTTCGTGTTGGGCCAGGCGGCAACGCGCACCGGCCGTGTTCGCGGCCGGCAGGCGGACGTCCGCAGCGGGGCGGAGAATGCGGCGAAGCGCTTGCACGGGCGCGGTTCGCACCTGGCGGCCAGGCGATCACGAACCGTTGGGTCGCCCGGCTGTTTGGCGGAGCCGAGGGCAGCAAGGATAGCGAGCTTGGCCGCCTCATCGGTGACGAGCGGCACTGTTGCCCAGCTCTGTACCTCGAAGCCCTGGATGTGCAGGCGTCGGGGAAGTTCCCGGCAGCGTCGCCTGCGTCCGTCGAGAGGCGGACCGAAGTCGCGCCCGTGCCCCCGTTGGCGACACCGAGCTCTCGCTCGTTCACACCGGCCCGCCGACGCGGGCGCGTGGTGCGCGCGCGTTGGGTGCGTGTCTGCCTCGAGCAGCGTGCCCAGTCGCAGTGTGGGCGCGTGTCCGTCTGCCTCAAAACGCCACGTGGAGGGGAAGGCGCGGGGCGGGCTCGCCGAGGAGGTGCCGCCGCTCGCTGCCACCCGGCGCGGGCTCGGGGCAGCCGTCTTCGGGTGCCGCGCTCTTCGCGCCATGCACGAACGTTCCGCCGCGCTCGCAGCGCGCGAGCGCACACACAGAGCGCGCGGCGACCCCGGCGGGGGCAGTGCGTCCCGGTGGCACTCGCGGGCGCGCGCCTGGCCTGGGCGCAGCTGGGCGCGTTGCCGCCCGCGCAGCGAGCCGCCCGCGCGCCTCGCCGCGCGCGCGCTTCGTCGCACGCGTGCGCCCTGCATGCACGCGCACAGCGCGCGGCGGCTCGGCGCAGTGCAAGGCAGAGCGTGCTGCAACGGTTGCGAGGGCGCGCACGCGCGGCGCGGCGCGCCCCTGTGTGGTCGCCTGCGCGCGGCGCGTGGTCCGGACGCAGCTGGGTGGCGTGATGCCGTTCGTGCAACACAGTGCGCGTGAGAGCCGCACGTGCACGCCCGCAGTGCAACGCGGCATTGCGCGCGTTGCGTGGGCGGAGCGCGGCTGGATGTGCTTGAGGTCGCGCAGCATGCCGCGCGCCGCGCGCTGTGCGGCGCAGCGAGTCGGCCATGCCCCTGGTCCTCGTCTCCGGGGGGGGGGGGGGGGGGGGGGTTTGGTGGTGGTGGCAACCAGGATCCGCCAGCGCGTGGTGGGCGCCGTCCAACTCCCAACCAGGATGCGCCCCGTTCTTCCCCGACACTCTCCGTCCAAACCCGCCGCCCAGCCTGCCGCCGCACCCGCCGCCAACGCCGCCGCGCACCCATCCGCCGAGCTCACCGCGCGCGCGCTCGCGCTCACGCTGCGCGACGAGGCTGCGCAGGCCGGCGCGCGGCCGTGCAGAGCAGCGCAGGCCGGCGCGCGGCCGCGCGCGCGCGCTCACGTTGCGGCCGCGCAGCGAGCTTTCGCCGCGTCGCAGCCCCTCCGAGCAGCCACGATGCACGCCCCCGGAGGACGTTGGCCGCGCTCGGAGGCCGCGCTCGGGCGCGCAAAGAGAGGCGGCGCGGGCAAACGAGTAGGCTCGGCGCGCTGGCGGGTCCTGGTTGTGGGAGAGCGGGGCATTCTCCAGGGCATCATGTAAATTCTCCCAAGTATCATCCGGGCCGCCATCCGGACACTGACGTGCCCACAGTCTGCAGATGGAGGACTCCGTGAAGGACGCTTTGCCCGGCGGGCGGGGCGGCTCGGACAGTTTCTCGCTGGCCCTCAGCACCATTCTGTCGCCGGGAGATACCCACCCCCACGTGGTCCCATCCACTTGCCTCATCGCCCTGCTGCGTTACGCGGATTTCGGCACGAGCAGGGTTAGGGTGGGCGACACGGGGTGCTCGCAGCATGCGCTCAAGGTGGCGCTGCGCAACCTGCGCAAAGCATGCGCGGATGCGGACCGGTTTGGGCAGGTGCTCGTGGTCGTGCTACCGCTCTGCCTCCGCGCGTCCAGCGGCCTCGCGCACTGGACGGCGGCGTACCTGCTCCTCGCGCCGCCCGCGCAGCGCGGCGCGCCGCCCGGCGCCGCGCTCGCCCTGCTCGCCGATTCGCGCACCTTGGGCAACGGCGAATCGGCGTACGCCACGGCGGCCGGCGTGCTCATCAAGAAGCTTGCGCAGCGCATCGGCAGAACAGCGCCGCCCATCGATGCCTTCAAGGCGCCCCCGCAGAGTGGGGCCGCGTGTTGCTTCGCCGCGGCAACAGTCGCGGCCGAGGTCGTGGCGAGCGCATCGACGCTCTACGGCCGCCGCGCGAATGTCCTTGTCGACATCAAGAAGGCTTTGGACGCGCGCCTCGCGCGCCTCACGACGGCCGCGTACGAGGAGACCCGCGCGCGCACGCTCCGCGCCGCCATCGGCGCTCTGCTCGGCGACCGCGCCAGGCGCTTCGGCCCGTTCACCCGCGAGGCCGCGCGGCTCGCCGAGGCCGCGCGGCTCGCCGAGGCGTGCGATGCCAGTGTCGGCGGATCCGCGCCCGACGGGCTGCTGCAGGCCGTCGAGGCGGCGCTGCGCGCGCCCGACGACCGCATCGCACGCACGGCCGCGCTCGACGCGCTCACGGGCGCTGCAGGCCGCGCGCTGTCGACGGCGGCCAGGCCGCGCGGCGCGGCGGCGCCAAGGCCGCCGTCGCGAGCGCCACCGCCGCGTGCGCCGCAGCGGCGCGCCGCCTCGGCGTGGGGGCCCCGACCATTCAGCAGCCTCAGCGGGGGCGAGGGCGACGGGGACGATGGCGACGCCACCACCGCTGACGACGGGGAGGGCGCGGAGGACGGGGACGACGACCTCGCGGGCGCGGCGGCTGCGGCGGTGGCGACGGGCACGGCGGCGACGAGCGCGGTGGCGGCGGGCGCGGCGCCAACCTCGCCGGCGGCCGCGGACGGCGGTCGCTCGGCGCCGCTCGAACGCCGCTGCGTCTACACTGCGCCTGATGAGGGCGACGCGGACGCGCGCGTGTACGACGCCAAGGACCCCGAGCAGCTAAAAGCGGGCAGGGCGCGGCTACGGGCGAACAGCGGGCGCGCGCCCGCCGTGGTCGACACGCTTTTCGCGCACGCGACGGGCACGATCGTCACGCGGCAGCGCACGGAGGGCGTGACCGGCGCGGGCATGCACCACCTCGCCGCCCCGACGCAGGGCGCGGGGTACGGTAACGTCGTGCGGGCCGAGCTGGGCGAGCCCGGCTTCGCGGGGACGACATGGCACATGACGTCGGGCGTGGAGAACCAGCCGCGCGCGGTACGAGCGGCCGCGCGCGCGTACGCGCACGACGGCTGGGGCGGCGTGTACAATGCGCACGAGGACTTTGCCGCCTTCGAGGGCTTGCCGCGGCTCGCCGCGCCCGAATCGCTCGCGGCCATCGCCGGCGGGTCGGCGGACGCGGTGTTCTGCTGGCGGTCCGGCCGGTCCGTCAACGGCGAGGTGACGACGGTTCACTTCAATGGCGACCGCGCCGCCGCCATCGACCACGCGCGGGCGCTGCGCGTCAGGCCCGATTGGCGCTCGCAGCCCAGGATCTACGAGGCGGCGTGCGGCGCGGAGGGCACGGTGCTGCTCGTGTGGGTCGTGCCCGACCGTCACAAGAACCCGCGGCTGGACTGGGCGCCGATTCTCGTCGTGATCCACCTGCCCGCCGACCCCGACTGGCTCGCGCGCGCCACGCCGGCGATCGCGAAGGCGCGGCGCGAGGTCGAGGACGGACGCGCGCGCGCGGAGGCGCGCGGCGTGCCGCAGCACCTCGCCTACACGCTGAGCCCACGCTTCCGAGGCACCGCGCCGCGCGGCGCCGCGCGCGTGCCGCCGCGCCTCGGCGCGAGCGACGCGCGCGAGGCGCGCGCGCTCGCGGCGCTCGAGTCGGCGCTCATGTTCGCGCCGGCCTGGCGGCGCGCGGTGCGCGCGGCGAGCCGCGCCCCCGGCAGTGGCGCCGCGGCCGTCGAGCGCGCGCTCGCGCGCCTGCACAACGCGCCCGAGCCCGATGACGAGAGCGCGCCCGAGTCGGCGCGCGTCGCGCCGCTCGCCGCCGCGCTCGAGCAGTCGGCGGGCTGGCCGGCGGGCACGGCGCGCATGGCGGCAAGCGTGACCAAGGGCCCCGGCGTCGGAGATGGCGCAGGTGGCGACGAAGCGATCAAGGTGGAGGAAACGGCGAAGACGAGCGGCGACGGCTGCACCGGCACGCCTCCTCTGCGCCCGGCCGCGCGCGCGGCCGGCGCGGCGGACGACGGAGGGGCGGCGGTCGTGGCGGGCGTCGCGGGCGAGCGCGACGCACTCGCCAAGACGGGTGCCGGCGGCTGCGACGACGACGCTCGCGAGCCGCTGTCGGCCGGCAAGCCCGGCGCACTCGCCGCCGCGGCGACCGTCGGGGGTCTCGGCGAGCTCGTCGGCAGCCTATGCGCGTGGCTGGCGCACGGCGCGGCTGGCGGCGCCATCGCGGCCATCTCCCCCGGGACGGCCGCGCGCGGAGCAAACGGCACGCCGCAGCGCGCCGAGCCGCCGGCCGCCGGCGATCCCGTCGCTCCGCACGCGCGCGTCGCCGCTGCGGCGCCCTTGGCGGGCAGCGCGGCGGCGCCGTCGTCGGCCGTGCGCGACGCGCAGCGCGGCGTCGCTGGATTCGACGCGGCCGCGCACGCGCACGCGCGCGACGGCAGGCGGGCGGCACGGCGGATGCGCGAGCAAGAGGGGGTGGTGCACAGGGCCTTCTGCATGTCCCTCTGGCGCGACGCGACGTTTGTCGAGTTCGTTGAGAAGCTGCGCCCCGACGGCGGCGCGCAGCTGCTCGCGCGCGAGCCCACGCGGCACGCGGCGGCGGTGCTGTGCGAGCTCGCGCGCGGCCGCGACGGCGCGAGCGGCGCGGCCGGGCTGCTGCACGAGATGAGAGCCGCCGATGCGCGCGCGCGCGAGGCCGCCAAAGCGGCGGAGGCAGCGCGGCCTGCGCACGGGACGCTGCGCATCGTGGCAACCGTGGCGCTGGGCGGTGCGGTCTTCGCCGGCATGTCAGCGCTGGTCGTTGCTTGCGCGGCGCGCACGGCGACCGGTGCGCTCTTTGGGGCCCGCCGCCCGCGGGCGGCCGCGCGCGGAGCCGACGACGCGCTCGGCGCGCCGCAGCGCGCCGAGCCGCCGCCCGCCGACAAGGGCAAGCGCAGGCGCGACAGAGCCAACGACGACCCCGTCGACGCGGCGCGCAAGGCCGTGGGCAAGGCGGAGGGCAACTGCCGCAAGGCAGCCCGCCGGCTGCACCTCGCTGCACTGGGCGAGGAGGAGGCGCAGCAGCGCGTGCTCGACGCCGAGGCGGCGGAGCAGCTGGCGCGCTCGCGCGAGCCGGCCGGCGGCTGGGTAGGCAGCGCGCGCGCGTGCGCGCGCGCGCGCCCCGCCGCGCGCGCGCCCGTCGATTGGCGTGCGCGCAGCGCAGAACGGCGCGCCAGCTCCGTCACCCGCGCGCCGCCGCGCCCGTGCCCCTCGCGCGCAGGGGCGCCCTGCGGACCTGCGGCTGCAACAGGCGCACTTTGGCATGCGCGAAGATGCCGACGCGGATGTGCGCCGCGCGCACGAGGCGCTGCGCCGGGCGAGACAGGGTGTGGCGTGCGCCAAGGCCAGCGTGCGGCAGATGGAGGCGGCGTTGCTCAACGCGACGCGCTGCGCCACCGCGGTGCTCGCGCCGCGTGGCGTGCCGGAGGGTGACGAGCAGGCCGCGGCGAGAGAGCAGGCGGCGCTGGACCGGGAGGCGCCGCCGGCCGCGCAACGCGCGGCGCCGACGGCGCGCTCGCCCTCGGAGCCGCCGTCCGAGTGGGGCCCGCCAGCGGTCGGCCGGCGCCCGACGCCGCGTGCACTGTCGCACGCCGCGGGGCGCGGGGACGACAACCCGTTTGCGCCGCTCGCAACCGTCAGCGGCGATTGGTCGCCCACGCCGAGCTCGCGCTCGCCGTCCTCGCCGCCGCGGCAGCCGCCGTCCGACCGCCGCAGCGCGCAGCGTCGCAGCGCGCGCGCGCGGCCGCCGAGGCCGACCGTTTCGCCCGAGGACGCGCTCGCAGCCGAGCGCCAGGCGCGCGCGCTGTCGGAGCAGGCGGAGCAGAGGCGCGCCAAAAAGGCCGCCGCCAAGGCCGCGCGCCGCGCCGCGCGCGCCGCCGACAAGCGGACGGCGCGCGTCGTCCACGCGTGCGTAAGCGCCGCCTTGCGGCGCGTCTGCACGAGCGTCGCCACGGGCACGCCGCTCGCCGTGCTCCGCGAGCGCGCCGAGGGGCCGCGCGCGCCGAAGGCGGCGCCCGCGCCGCCACGCCGCGCAGCGGACGGCGGCCGCGCGCTCCGCCACGCGCGTACGGCGGCCGCCGCGGCGGCGGAGCGCGAGGCGGCGGTGGCGGCCGACGCCGACGAGCGGTTCGAGCGGCAGCCCTCCGCCGCCCGGTTCGACGGCGGCGATGGCGGCGGAGGCGGCCACGTCGAGGCGAGCGCGCGACCGCGCGCCGGCGAGGCCGGCGAGGCTGGCGCGCACGGCGCGCCTGGCGCAGCGGGGACCCCGGCGGCGTCGCTCGCGTCGCGCAGCCCGTGTGATGCGCGCCGCACGGCACGCCTCCCGCACGCACGCGCCGCAGCCACCTGCGCACGCAACGGCGGCTGGGGTGGCAACGTCGGCGGCGACGTGTGCGGCGATTGTTTCGGCGGCGGCGGCGTCCGTCGCGACGCCTGCGGCGGCGGCGACGCCACCTGCGGCTGCGGCGATGGCGGCGTCGGTGCTGGCGCTGGCGAGGCCCCTGCACACGGTGCGCCGGCGCGCGCGACGGCGTCGCGCTTGCTGCGCTTGCTCGGCGCGCCACGCGCCGTGCTCGGTGCGATGGCGCACGCCGCGGCCGTGTTGGCGCGCGGCGTGGCCGCAGCCGTCGCTGGCGTGCGCGCCGCCGCGCGCGCCGTGCGGCGCGCGCGCCGCCGAGCGCCTCGCGCGCGCCGCACGGCTGCGCGGCGGGCTCGCGGCCCGCCGATGCGCGACGTCGACGGCGCCCTGCGGCCCTCGCCGTCCTGGTTGCGCACACGCCTCGTCTGCGGCCGGCGCCTCGCGCCTCTGCGCCGCGCGGGCGCGCGCCCGCCGCCCGCACACGCCGCGCCGAGTTCCCGCGCGCGCGCTGCGCAACCCGACAGCGACGCGCCGGCGTGCGCGCCGCGGCGCTCGGCGCCTGTCGCTGCGCCGCCGCGCGCGCGTGGCCTGCGCGCGGCGCGCGCACGGCGCTTCCTCGACGTCGCCGGCCGCGCGGCGCGGAGCGCGCGCCTCGGCGCGCGCATCACGCGCCAGCGCACGCCGGGTTCGCCATCGGAGCCCTGCACGGCCGAGAGCGGCGACGGCGCGGGCGCCGGCGGCGTCGGCGCGGCGGCGCCTGGCGCGGCGACGATGCGCGCCACCGGCGCGCGCGCAGCGCGCGCTGCGGCGGCGGCGGTCGGTGGCGCCTCGCGTCTCGCGCGCCGCGCGATGGCAAGCGCCGCCGCCGCTGCCACCTCCATCGCCGGCGCTGCCGCCTCGACCGTCGCCGCCGCCGCCGTTGCCATCGGCGCGGCCGTCACGTCACCGGCGTTCGCCGCGGCGCGCGGCATGGCGGCCGCATGCGTCGCTGCCTGCGCCCGCCCCACCGCCGCGCAGGCGGCCGCGTCGCGCGCGCTCGGCGCGCTCTTCGTGCTCGTCGACGCGGCCGACGCGGCGGGCGACAGCGACGCCGCGCTCGGCGCGCTCGCGGCCGCGGTCGACGCGACGGAGCTGCGCCCGCCGCCGGCCTTTTGGCGCGCGGGCCGCGCCGCGGCGTACGCACCGCGTCCGCCGCCCCTCGACTCGGCGCGGCCGCGCTACAACCGGCGCGCGCGCGCACCTAGCCCTCCCGTCGCGGCCGCGCGGCGCAATCTAGCGCGCGCGGTGCGCGAGCTCACGCGCGCCGCGCGCGCTGAGCGCGAGCGCGCGCCGGCGCCGCGCGGCGCGCGCGGCGGCGTGCTCCACGCGCTGCGCGCGTCGCTCCCCGTGCACGCGCGCGTTGCGCTCGGCACGGACGCGGAGCTGCGCGCGGACATCGCCGCGTTCGCGCGCGCGCGCCGCGAGCTGCACAGCCTCACCGACGCCGAGGTGGCGGCGCTCGCGCGCCCGGACGGGCCGCCGCTGCCCGTGCGGCTCGCGTGCACGGCGGTCGCGCGCGCGCGCGGCGTGACCGTGCTGCTCGACATCGTGCCGCGCGGCGGCGGCGCGCCCGAGCGGCTCGTGTGCCGCGCCCGTCGCCGCGGCGCCGCCTCGCGCACGCCACGGCCGACAACCGCCGTTATCGCGCGCGCGCCTCGCATAGCGGCGCGCGTTGGCCACACTGAGCCGGCGCGCGCGTGCGCGGGCGGATCGATCGGGGTCGCGCGCCTCCGTTCAGCGCGCCGCCGCTCTTGGCGTGGGGCGCGGCTCGACGTGCACACCCGCGAGCGGCTGGCCACACCGGTGCCAGGCCACGTCGTGGCCTGCGCCGCCGCCTCGGCCATCGGCGCGTGCGTCGCTCGCGCGCGGCTTGGGCTTGCACGGCTGGCGCGCGCGTGGCCCTGCGCCTCCGCTCCACTGGCCACTGCTGCTGTCGCCTTCGCGCCTGCCGCCGGCGGTGTTTTCTGCGCCCCGCTGGGCGCTCCTGCATCCGCCTTCGCGCCTGCCGCCGACGGTGTTTTCCCCGCCGCACTAGCCGCTCCTGCATCCGCCTTCGCGCCTGCCGCCGATTTTCCCGCCCCACTAGTTGCTCCTGCATTCGCCTCCGCGCCTGCCACCGACGGCGTTTTCCCCGCGCCACTAGCCGCTGCCGCTGCCGCGTCCGCGCCCGCCGCCGCGGGCGCGTCTTCCGCCCCACCAGCCATCGCCGCCGCGCCCGCCGCCAACGCGCGCACCGCCAACGTGCCCGTTGCCAACGAGGCTACCGCCACCGAACCAGCCGCCCTTGAGCTTCCCCTCCAACCCGCCAACTCGGCGCTGCTTGCGTGGGCGGGCGACGCGGCTGCGCGCCGGCTGGCCGCCGCCGCCGCGAGCGCCGGCCTCCCGCAGGCAGAGGTGGAGCGCATCGCCAGCGGCGACATGCTCGCCTCAACCGTCGACGCGTGCTGCGAGGTCGTGCTGCGCGTGCACGGGCAGGCCGGCGGCGGGCATGTCTGCCACGTGCCGCTCGCCGCGCAACCCGCGGTGTTTCAGGACGACGCCGAGCGCGCCGCGCTGCTGCACCGCCTGCGCAGCGAGGCGACAACGCAGGCTGTCATCGGCGTGTGGAGCCCGTCGGACGAGCGCGGCGGCGCGGGCGGTGACGACGGCGCGCAGCTCGCCTCCGGCCATTTCACCGCGTTGCGCCTTGTGCGCGTCGCGCGCGCGGGCGAGCATCGCTACGACGCGGTGCTCGTCGACACGCTCGCGTCGCCCTGCAGGCAGGCGCTCATGCTCGCCAAGGCGATAACTGCCACGCTGCACGCGGCGGGTCTCGACATTTCGCGCGTGCGCCGCGCGCTGCTGCTCAACGAGGCGGCGCAGCGTGGCGCGACGTGCGGCCTCGCGATAGTGGGCGCGCTCAACGACGCGCTCGCCGCGGCGGGCTGCTCGTCCGCGCCGCGCACGTTCAGCGTGGCGGACATGTACGCTGTCGGCGAGCGCCTCCGCGTCGCGCTGACCGGCGCGGCCAGCGATCGTGCGCCGGGCGGCGTCTGCGCGGTCACGAGCGCGGTGCGTGGCGGGGGCAGCCCCGATCGCGCCGAAACGCCGCCGCAGACGCGCGGCGCCAAGGCCGCCGCTGGCGTCACCGCCGCCGCCACCGCCGCCGCCACGCCGCCGCCGCCCGCGCTGGGCGCCGCCGCCGCCGCCACCGCCGCCGCCGCCGCTGCTGCCGCCGCCGTGGCCGCGCCGTCACCGCCGCCACCGCCGCCGCCGGCCGGCGACGCGGGCGACGCCGCCGCCGCCGCCGCCGCCGCCGCCGCCGCCGCCGCCGCCGCGCGCACGTTCTTGAAGCTCGCGCCCAGGGCGCGCGCGGCCGCCTCGGCGCGTGAGGCGTTGCGCGCCGCGTGTGCGCGCGCGGACGCGGCGGCGTCGTCACACGCGTCGGCGCCGCACGCGCCCGCCGGTGCGCGCCGCCGGCGGCGCGCGGGCGCAGGCGAGCTGGCGCTCGCGGCTGCGCGCGCGCTCGCCTCGACGGAGCACGGCGATTTGACGGACGACGCGCTCGAGGCCGCCATCGAGCAGGAGCTGGGCGACGAGCGCGGCCAACTGCTGCTGTGCACGCGGGGCGCAGCGGCGCAAAGGCCCGCGCTTTGCCGGCTCCTGAAGCACGCGTGCGCGTCGGCGCGCGCGGCGAAGCGCGCGCAATTCACGGTGTTCGTCGTGCGCGCGGCCACGCGCGGCGAGCGGGGGGGCGCCGCCGCGAGGCGCGTGGACTCGGTGGTCGAGCTGTCGTGCGCGCTGCACGAGAAGGCGGGCGCGCTCGGCGGCCTCCAGAGCGTCTGTGTGCGTGGCTTCGCCCTCGAGCGCCGCCGGACACTCGACGCTGGCGCCGAGGCCGGCGCGTCCGCCATCGGCCAGGACGAGCAGGTCGAGGCAGAGGCGGGCGAGGCGTGCGTCGCCGGCGTGACGATGGCCAAGCAGCTGCGTCAGTTTGCCGAGCAAGCTGCCCGCGACGACGTGCTCTTCCGCGTCGCCGTGTCCGAGGCCGACGCCCACGCCCGGCTGGCGCGCGTTGCGGGTGACGATGTCGGCGCGTACAGCGTCGTGCTCGCAGTCGCCGGGCTCGTCTGGCTGGCCAAGGCCGACGAGGTTGCGCCGGCGGCCGCCCAGCCCGCCGCCGCGCCGCCCGCCGCCTCGCCTGCTGCCGCCACGTCCGCCGACGCCGAGCGCGACGCCTCGCCTTCCGACCGCCTGCGCGCGCTGACGCTCGCCGTGCGAGTCGCGCTCGCGCGCGGCGTGCTGCGCCACCTCCTCGCCGACGCGTCGCCGGGCGCGTCCGCGACCGCTGGCGGTAGTTGCGCGACGCCCGTCGAGGCGGCCGCGTCCGCCGCCGCGCCGCCCGCCACGGGCGTCGTGACGAGTGGCGTTGCGGCGGGCGCTGTGGCGGCCGCACCGGCTGCTGCGGGCGGGGCGACGGCGGGTGCATCGCCCATCGCGCGGCCGGCGAAGCGCGCGCGGCGCACGCTCACCGCCGCTCCAGCCGCCTCGGCCGTTGCGGCCGCTGGAGGCGCACGCGCTGGCGCACGCGGCGCGGCCGGCGCGCCTCGCGCGCGCGCCGCGCGCGCGCCGGCCGAGTACGTCTGGCTTGCCATCGCGCGCCGGATGCTGGCGGCGCGACACGCGGCGGCCGCGGGCGGCGACTTTGTCGCGTCGTGCGTCGCCGCGATGCAGGCTGAGTACGGCGACGGCTGTGCCGTCGTCGTCGGCGACGCGCCTGGTGACGCCTTGGTCGAGGCTGCGGCGGCGGCGCTGCTCGAGGGCAAGCACGCGGCGGTGAGCCTCGGCTGCGTCGACCGGCCGGCGGTGCTCGTCGTGCAGCGCGCCGTGGACGCGCCCACGTCGCGCGTGCACGGGTGGTGCGCGCACGCGGCGGGCGCCGCCGAGTTTGACGAGGGCGCCGCGCACGGCGTGTTCAACGCGATCGTCGAGCGCGCGTGGGCGCTGCGTCCGGACCCGGCCGACGGCAGCCCGCCGCCCACGCGCACGTGGGAGGTCGAGCGCATCGCTGACGACGCGCCCGACCAGGCGGGCGTGGCCGCGCTGCGCGTGCTCTACGCGCTCGTCGCGGCGCACGGCCGCTACCGCTCGGCCGCCGCGCTCTCTGGCGCGCTCGCGCAGCTGCACGCGCCCGACGCCGCCGGCGCGCGCGCGGAGGTCGTCGCGGCGGCGTGCGCGGTGCCGCCCGGCGCGCGGCCGGGCGCCGCGCCGGCGGCCGCGCGGGACGACGCGAGGGAGCGCGCATGGGAGGGCGCTCGGATCGCCGCGCTCGCCGTCGGCGCGGACGCTGCGCGCAGGCGTGTCGCGCCCGTGCGCGCGCTCGTCGACGCGCTCGGCACGCCACCGACCTCGGCGATCACGGGCGGGCCGGCGGTGCGGCTCGCGGGCGCGGGCGACGGCGGCCACGGTGCACGGTGGGTGGGCGGGCAGGCGGCGACGCCCGCCGAGCAGCTGCCGAGGGAGCTGCTGCGCGCCTACCACGAGGCGGTGCTGTGCGTCACGCCCGGCAGCCTCCAGCTCGACTCGGCGGCGCTCGACGCGGTCACGCGGCCGCGCGAAAACGACACGCTGGAAGGCCTCCTCGCGCGCGTCAGCTGGCAGTGCGGCGCGAGGGCGAGCACGTGCGCCATGCTCGCCACGTTTTCCGAGCAGGCGGGCACCGGCTCGCGCGTCGCGCTCAAGGCCCTCCGCACGAGCTCCGACCTGGCCGGGCTGACGGCGGCTGCGGTCGGGCAGCAGGCGCCGCAGACGCCGCCGCCGCCGCTGCTCGTGATGCTCGGCCGCTGCCCCAGCCCGCTCGTCGGCGGCGGCCTCTTCCCGCCCGACCGCGCGACGGGCGAGCCGGCGGTGCACGCGGCGACGTCCGAGCTCGCCGTCGAGCTGCTGCGCGACGCGCGCGCGCTGGCCGGCACGGACGGGCGGCTCGTCGTGCTGTGCCTCGAGGCGTCCAACCCGCTCTGGTTCTGCCCCAAGGTGCGCGAGCTCGAGCTGCCGCGGACGCGGTCGGACGGCGTGCGCGCGTCCGGCTGCACCTGCCCTGCGACGTGCAGCGATGCGCGCGGCGCGGCGGGTGGCGCTGCCCGCGGCGCATCGACGCGGCCGGCGGCGCGCGCGATCAACAAGGCGGTGCTCGACCACTTCGTCGCGCTTTTCGGCCGCGAGGGCTTCGCGACCTTTGAGTTTGCGGGCGGCGGCGAGGCGAGCTGGCTGTGCGACAGCGCGGCCGGCAAGACGACCGTCGCGGCGTGCGCGTCGCTCCCGCCGCGCATGGGCGATGGGCAGCTGGCCATCCGGCGGCACACGCTCGGCACGGGCGCCGACGCGCCGGCGCACGCCGTCGTCTCGCTCCGCGTCGCGCACGTGAGCCACGCCATCCGCCGCGCGGCGGACGACGGCGGCGCGCGCGCCGAGCGGATGGCGCGCGCCGCGCGCGCGTTTTGCGATGTGGCGGCCGCGCTGCGCGTCGACGCGATCCTGGCGGAGGTGCCCGAGGACCGCCCGACGGGCACGCCCTTCCTTGGCGGGCTGCTCGAGTTTTGGAACAAACGCCACGGGAGCTCGACGGCGCCAGCCACGCTCGCGCTCGGAGACGTGCGCGAGGTGGCCAAGCGGACGGCCGACGCAGCGGCCGGCCGAGCGGACGAGGTCCCTGCGGCTGGCCGTCCGCAGGTCGCGGCGCGCGCGTGCGCTGGCGCGATTGGCGGCGGCGCGGGCGCGGCGGGCGCCTCGGACGCTGCGCCCCGTGCACTGGCGGGCGCGTCGGGTGCGCGCACGGACGGCGGCCCTGCCGACGCACCGCGCCAGCTGGAGAGCCGCTACGGCGAGGCGAGCAAGCTCGACCTACCCCAAGATTCCACTACGGGCTGCGTCCTCGACGCTCGCGAGGCCCAGGACCGCGCGCGCGTGCCTGCTGCGCCCGACGGCACAGCGCTGCGCCGCGTGCTCGACGCCGTCGGCGCGGGCGCGCCCGCGCAGCGCAGCCCGCGCTGGCACGACGAGCGATGGGAGGAGGTCACGGGCAGCAAGGTTGGCGACGTCGTGAACGACAACGCCGGCGTCGCGCACGAGACGCTCACCGACGAGTACGTGCACCGGCGGCGGCGCGAGGTGCGGACCAAGGCGACGACCGCGGGCATCCTCGGCGAGGCCGTCGCGCTGCGCAAGCTGGCGGCCGCGTACGGCATCACCGTCGTGTGCAACCTGCCGATGGTGCGTGCGGACCCGCACGACAAGAGCGCGCCGTTCGCCTTCTCGCCGGACGGGCTCGCCATCCTCCCCGAAGACAACGAGCAGGTCCTCGTCGAGGTGAAGACGCTCACCAAGGCGGACGCCAAGGCGCACGAGGACGGGCCGCCGCAGCCGCACCGCGATCAGCTGCAGCTCGGCATGCACGTCCTCGGCGTGCGCAAAGCGCTCTACGTGCAGTACCTCAGGCACGAGGACCGGATCGTCGTGCACGTCGTGACGCGCGGCGCCGGCTGGCTTGCATTCGCGCAGCCGAGGGTGCAGGCCTTCTGGGCGCGCGTCGTCGAGCGGCGCGCGCGGCTCGAGCGCGCGCGCGCCGACCACCCGGCTGCGAGCCGGCGGCACCGGCGGCAGCAGACGCCGGCCGGGCCGCCGCTCGTGCTCGCGCTGGACGGGCGCATCCCCGCCGCGCGCGCCGCCGCGCTGCACGCCGTCGCGCACGGCACCGCGAGCGCGGCGGCGGTGGCGGCGACGGCGGCGACGGGCGACGCGACGGCGTTGCAAGACGCGATCGCGGCGCTGCGCGCGCCCGTCGGCAATGCGGCGATCGACAGCGCAGCGCGTGCGGAGCGCGCGGCCGTCGAGCGGGCGATCGCGTACCTCGGGCAGCCGGCAGGCGACGCCGCCGCCCGCGGCACGGCCGAGGCGGCCGAGGAGGAGAGGACGGTCGACGCCGACATCTGCGCGTTGCTGCACCAGCTCGGCGCGAGCGTGGCGCACGTGCACGTCGAGGACGCGGATTGCGTCACGCGTGAGCACTGGGGCGGGGCGGTGCTCGCTGCAGCGGGCGACCCGTCGAGCGCCCCCGCCATTTCGAGCGTCATCGTCGCGCACATCGTGCGGCTCGCCGGCTTTGGCGTCGAGCTCCCGCAGTCGATTCGCGTCGCCCCCAGCACGGCCGACTGGCACGAGGGCTGGCTCGACGTGCAGTGCGTGCTGCTGCGCACGCGCCGGCGCGGGCGGCGCGACGACGACTTTGTGGCCGTCGTCAGGCGCGGTGGGCGCTGGTTTGCGTGCGAGCCCGGCCGCGCGCGGCGGCTGCAGTGGCGGTCGGTCCTGCGCCGCGCGCGCGGCGGCGTCGACGGGACCGGCGAGGAGGCGTTCGCGGTCGTCTACGTGCGGCGCGGCGACGCGGCCGGCGACGCGGCTGGCGACGCGCAGGCCGAACGGGCGCGCGGCGGGCGCGCGCGCAGGCGCACGCGCGGCGGCACGCGCAAGCGCAAGCGCGGCGCCTCCGCCGGGCTCGAGGCGGCCGCGCCCGCCGGCGCGCCGGCTGCCGCGCCCGCCGGCGCGCCGGCGGGCGCTGCTCACCGCCCGCCCGCCATGCGCGCGACGGTCGCCGCGCGCACCACGCGCTCTGTGACCGACGCGCGGCACTCGGCGCCTGCCGCCACGGTTGCACCTGTCTTCGACTGGCGCGCCGGCCGCCCGCCCCCCGCCGCTCGAGCCCGCCACCCGCGGCCGCGTGGGCGCGCGCCACCGGGCAAGGCCTGGGACAGCGTCTCGGGTGCGTGGGCGGACAAGCCGACTGGTGCTGCCGTCGCCGGCGCGCCGCCGCCGCTGCCGCCCGCCGCCGCGCCGCCGCCCACCGCCGCGCCGCCGCCCGCCGCCGCGCCGCCGCCCGCCGTCGCGCCGCCGCCCGCCGCCGCGCCGCCGCCGCCGCCGCCACCGGCGGCGCTCGGCCGCCGGCAGCACGTCGGCGCGGGCGGCAGCGCGGCGGGCCGGCGGCTCGCGGCCATCGCACGGCGGCAGCGCGGCGTGCGCGCGCCGCCGCCCGCCGCGCGCTTCCTCGCCACGCTGCCGCCACCGCCACGCGACGGCCTCGCGCGCACGAGCAAGCAGGCGCGCGCGAGGCGCAACGCGGACGGACGGCCGGCGCACGCGCGCGCGGCCAACGCGCGCGCCTTCTACCGCGGCGTGGAGCTCGGCGTGCACGCGACGCGCGCCATCGTCGACGCGCGCCACGCCGACCTGCCGCAGGCCGTCTTCGTGGCGGAGGCGCGGGCGATCGTCGCGCGCTCCGCCGGCGGCGGCGCGCTGCTCGCGCCGGACGACGTGCGCGACCTGTGCGACGCGCAGACGGACGCCGATCGCGCTGCGATCTGGGCGTCGGTGGGCGCGCACGAGGCGACGCGCATCTTCGCGCTCGTCACGCGCAACGCGAGCTTGGCGGGCGCGGCGCTGCTCGTGCTGCACACGCCGGCGGGCGCGCCGGCGCGCGCGCTCGGGCTCGTGGCGACGCGCTCGCGCGCGCCGTCGACGGGCGCGCCGCGCGACGCGCACAGGGCGCTGGTGCAGCGGTTGGACGTGCTGATGGACGCGATCGCCGCGGCGCGAGGCGCGTCGCCGCTCGAGCTCGAGCTCGCGCTCGCGCCCGAGCCGCAGAGCGCGTGCAACGCGCGTGCGGCCGCGCTGCTCTGCCTGCAGGCCGTCGCGGACGCGAGCGGCCGTCCCGCCGCTGAGGACGCGCTGGCCGCGCTCGACGACGCGCGCGGCATCGACCGGCACTGCCACGCCGTCCGGCAGCAGATCGAGGCGAAGCTCGCGTGGCGGCGCGCCGACGGCGCCGTCGGCGTTGACGGCGCCGACGGCGCGCCCGCGCTCGCGCCTGCCGCCGCACCGCCGGCGTGCGCGCCGGCGCACGCTGCCGGCGAGGCGGCGGTCGACCAGGCGATCGTCACGCGGGTGCGCGACGCGCTGCGCGCGTGGGCGACGACTGGCACCGCGCCCAGCGCGGCGGTGCTCGACGACGCCTGCGCCGCGTACACGGCGCGCGCACGCGCGCGCAAGGACGCGCGCACGGCGCTGGGCCCGACGCGCGCGGCCGAGCTGCTCGCCGCGGCCGCGCGCGGCGGAGCCGACGGGGCGGATGCCGCGCGCGCGCTGCTCGGCGGCACGCCGCGCCTGCTCGTCGTGCTCCTCTGCGTGCCCGTCGCCGCGCCGTCCGGCGAGCCGCCGCGCCCGGTCGGGCTGCTCGTCGCCGACCGGCCGACGGACGACTCGCGCCCGGCCGCGCTCGTGCGCTACGACTTTGCGCCGCTCGACGCGGACGTGGCCGTCGCGGTCGGCGCGCATGCCGTCGCGCTGGCCAGTGCGATCTGGCCGCTGCTCGCGGCCGAGGGGGAGCCGCGGCCATCGCCCGTCGTGCGCTCGCAGCCGCGCGGCGGCGACGATGGCGCGTGTGCGCTCGCAACGTTCGCGTGCCTCGACGCGCTGATGACCGCCAGCGTCGGCGCGCACGGCCTCGCGGGCGGCGCGGGCATGCTGCCCGCGCTGGTCGCGCGAGGCGCCGCGGCCGCCCAGCGCGAGCGGCAGCTGCGCGCGGCCGCCGAGAGGCTGGGCGGCACGGTCGCTGGGTGGCCGGACACGGGCGCGAGCGCGGCGGGCGCGAGCGTCGACGAGGAGGCGCGCACGTACGAGGTCGAGGCGGTCGTCGACGAGCGCCGCAAGGCGGGCAAGAAGGTGACGTTCCAGTTCCGGATCAGGTGGCGGGGCTACGACGAGAGCGCCGACACGTGGGAGCCTGAGGCCAACGTGAGCAGCGACCTCGTCGCCCAGTTCCGCAAGACGCGCGACGAGCAGAAGCGGCGCGCGGGCGGATCGGGCAGCGGCAGCGGCGGCGCGGGCGCGGCGTCGGCATTGGCGTCGGCGCCGCTTCGCGCGCACGGCGAGTCGGGCGCCGCGGGCAAGCGCGCCGCGGCGGGTGCCGCCGCGAGCGCGCGCGACGCCGCGGGCGCGCGCGCGCCGAGCGTTCCCCGCGCGCGCGGCGTCGAGCGCGCGCGCGTGGACGAGCCCGCTGCGCCGAGCGCGCGCGCCGCCGGCGGCGCGACGGCGCGCACGCGCGTCAGCGTGCTCCCGGGCTTCGTGGTCAAGCGCTCGACGCTCAACGCGGGGCCGCAGGCGGTGACGGCGCAGCCCGGTGCGCGGAAGGAGCTGCGGCGCATCGCGGCGGCCGTGCACAGGCTCACGACACAGGCGTACCGCGTCATCAACAAGGTGGTGCGCGACGAGGCTGCGGTGGCGAGCGCGCAGGCCGTCGGCGCGGCGTCGGGCGGCCCGTCGACCAGCGTGCACACGTCGACCACGATGGACAAGGGAACCGTCCGTGCGATCTTCTCGGCCATCGGCTGGCACAAGGACGAGAGCACGTACGGTGCAGCGCCCCGAGGCAAGCCCGCCGAGCAAGCCGCCGCGCAGACCAAGGCGGCGACGGCGCGCGCCGTCGGCGAGATGGCCGAGGGCGTCCAGCCCGTCTGCGCGGTGGGCCTCACGGAGATCCTCGAGGCGGAGGCGACGCAGGTGTCCACCGCGTGCCTGATGCATCCATCGCGCGTCGTGAACGGGCTGCTCCGCGACGTCGTCCGCGCGGCAGTCGAGCGCGACGAGGCGCTCGTCGCGCTGCCCGAGATGCAGCGAAACGCGCGCGTGCGCGAGCTGTGCGAGCGGCTGCTGCGCGGCGACGTGGAGGGCGCGCGCGTCGGCTGCCCCGCCGCGCTCGACCGCCACCTGCCCGACATGGTCCTCCACAAGATCGACTACAAGTGCACGCCCACGAAAAGGTGGAACTACGACCGGCACACGACGCGCTACTTCCTCGTGCAGATCCGCACCCTGCAGCACGTGGCCGAGGGGCAGGCGCTGCTCTGCCGGCTCGCGCACATCCACACGCAGCTGACCGGACGGCCGCCGCGGTACAATGTGGCGCCGCTGCGCACGCACAATGTGCGCGCGAGGCGTGGCTGCCGCTGCCGCCGCCGAGCGCCCAAGCGCGCGCGCCGCCGCCGTGCGCGCCGCCCCGCGGCCAGGTTGGTCACGCGCCCGCGCGCTCGCGCGCCGCGCGCTGCGCGCAGGTGCCGCGCAACGTGCGCCTCGCCGCGAGCGCCATCTGGGTGACGCTTTCGGATGACGAGCGCAAGGAGCTGCGCGCGCGGCTCAAGGCGCTGGACCTGCGCGACCACGATGGCGAGCCGATCAAGTGGACAGGCACAAACGGCAACACCCCGCCGATGTCGGACGTGCGCGTCAGGTACGCGGTCTTTGCGACGCGCTTCGACATCTCCAACCGCGTCTTCGACTACGCCGGGCGCGAGCGGCCGCCGGCCGATCTGCCGTGGCACGCGCGGCGCTCGTGGGTTGGCCTCGCGCCGCTGCCGCGCGTGCCGCTCCCGGGCCGGCAGCCCGTCAAGTCGGTGGTGACAGATGGCGTCGCCGTGCACGCCGTCGGGACCGTCCTCGTGCCGAAGGCGCAGGCGCCGGCCGGCGGCTCGGGCGTCCTGCACCGCTGGCGCCGGCCGGACGGGCGCATCGCCGTCGCGCTCGGCTCCGAGCTGCGGCGGGCGATCGACGTCGAGGCGGCGGTCGTCGTCGCGGCCGACCCGAACATGGGCAACATCACCACCTACTCTGCGCACGTCGGGCGGGCGGCAGTCTGGCGGCAGTTCACGCAGCGCGCGCGCGCGCGCGCCGCGGGCTTTGCGCGCGAGACGGCCAAGACCAACGCGGCGCGGCGGCGCGTGCGCAAGGACGGGCGCGGCGAGGAGTTCAGCGTGGAGGCGGACGAGGCGCGGCTTGGCGAGGCGCACAGCGCCAAGGTGCTCGACGAGGGCGAGTTCCACGCCTTCCACCGCGAGAGCGCGCGGGTGCGCGAGCGCGCCGCCGAGCACGTGTACGACGCGCCGGCGCGCCGGAAGGAGCGCTGGCGGCGCGACAGCGGCGGGCGGTCCAACGCGGCGCGCGTCGCCGAGGCGCTCATCGCGGCGCACTGTGTCGACGGCGTGACGCGCGACCGGCTGCTCGTGTGCGTGGGCAAGTGGCTGCGCGACCACAAGGGCGCGCAGCCCAAGGGCGCGCCGCCCGCCTTCCAGGTGGGGCTGCTGCGCGAGCTGCGGCGGCGCGGCGTCGCGGCCGTCTTCGTGCCCGAGCCGTACACGTCGATGCACTGCTCGATGCCGCGGCTCGCCAAGGGCGGCAGGCTGCAGCGCTGCGGCGCGGAGCTCGCGCAGAACCCGCGCCTGCCCGTGGCAAAGGGCGGCACGCGCACGGTGCACGCGCTCGTCATCTGCCCGGCGTGCAACGGCGGCAAGAAGCCCGTGCACCGCGACTACAACGCCGCGCGCAACATCTTCTACGACGTGCACGACATGGCGGCGCACGCGGCCGGGCGCGACACCACGTCGACGCCTGAGCGCTTTGCCCTCGTGCTCGCCTGGTGGGCGCGCGGCGAGGTGTGGGAGCGTGAGGAGCGCATGGTGCACGGCGAGGGCGACGACTGCGACGACGAGTGCGACGGCGACGACGAGGGCGACGACGAGGGCGACGACGACGACGACGACGATGGCAGCGGCGACGGCGGCGGCGGCGAGGGCGACGGCGACGGCGACGGCGACGGAGGCGGCGGCGGCGACGACGACGATGACGGCGGGGGAGGCGGCGGCGGCGACGGCGGTGGCGACGACGGCGGCGGGCGCGGCGGCGGTGGCGGCGGCGGCTCTCGCGCCCGCACCCCCGCCCGCGGAGCTGCCAGCGCCAGTGCCGGCGGCGGCAGCGCGCGCGGGCCGAAGCGCGGCCGGCGTTGACGCACGGCCGAGCCGCGCAGCGGTCGACGCTTTGCGGGCTCTGCCCAGGTCGCGCGCGGCTGGCGACGCGTGCCGCGCGCGGCACGACCGTGCACGCCGCCACCCGTGGCCGAGCGCGCCGCACCAGCCGGCCCGCTCCAACCGCCGTGCGGATCACGGACGCTCGCTACGGCTCGTCGGCGCGCGTCACCTGCGCCGGCGGCCACGGCGCCGTCTGCTCCGGCCTCGTCGCGAGCAGCCCGACCGCTGCTCGCCGCCCGCACGCCGCCGCAGCAACGCTGCGCGTCGTGCTCCCCCGCTCGCCAAACGCGAAGAGCTCCCTCACAAGGACGTCCTTCCGAACGGCCCGCGCTGCACTCGGGGCGCGATCGTGCCCCTGATCGGATTTGGCTTGACCATCTATACAGAGTTGCCTGTACACCCCTGTAGGCTCTGTCTAATCTTTGCTGCAGAGCAAGCAGACGCCGCGTAGCGTCCACTTGTTGGGCGGCTCCTCGGTGCGCAGATCGACGGGCGAGATGAAGTTGAGACCGGTTCGGCTCGGGTTCTTGTAGAGCGGGCAGATGTAGTTGTGATTGGGGTCGACCTTCTTTGCGCTCTGCAGGCAGGCCGAGACGTGGATGACGGGAAGCAGCGCGTAGAGCACCTTCGGGTCAGAGTCGACGAGCCGTCCGCGCTCCTTGTCCCACTTGCACCCGTCGAGGAACAGGCCGTATACGTAGATGCCCTCCTCGGGGCCGCGCTTCACCTCGTCCTTCTCCGCTTTTTGAACCTGCCACACGCGCGGGCAAGGAGGTGCGGAGTGCAAGCGCGCGTGAGTGCGCGCCACGTCGCGCGCGTGCGGCGGGGAACGAACGCTGCGCGCGCGCGTCGGCCGTGCGCGCCGTGCGTGCGGCGGCCGCCGCGCGTCGCACCTCGTAGGTCGAGATGACATCGTCTAGAGCCCAGTTCTCCTTGACGTGCTTGCGGCACACCTCCTGCCGGTTCGCCGTGAGGAAGCCCTGCGGGTTGAAGAAGCCCGTCAGCCTGCGCGCGGGCACGAGCGGCGCGCGCACGCGTGAGCGCGAGCGGGGAGCGCGGCGCGCGGAGCAACGCCGCGCGCGGCGCGCGCGAAGGGCGTCTCTGTCTCTCGCGGCGCGCTCGCTGACCAGAAGCAATTTGGCCGGTTGCTCTTCATCCAGTTGTAGAGCTGCTCGTTGCGCGAGAGGATGCTCACCCACCACAGGCCGATGTTTGGCATGATCAGCTGCGAGACGCGCTCCCACTGCCCCGGCACGCGCGCGAGGAAGAGCGAGTCGAGCGCGTTCTGCAGGTCGGGCGACATGACGATCGTGCCTGCTCGCGCGGCGCGCACGGACCGGCGCGAAGACGGGCGGTGATGCGAGAGCGCGCGCGCGCGCGCGGCGTGCGGCACGGCGGGGCACGCGGCGCGCGCGACGCGCACCGGCAATCGCGAGCTTGAGGTTGGCGAGCATCCGGCGCACGAGCGTGAGCACGAGCTGTAGCCGATCGATCTCCTGCGCGAGGCAGATGTTGAGCGGCTTGTTCATCCCGCCGAGCACCTTGATGCATGCGCGCTTCTCCTCGAGGTTGAAGTCCTTGGGCAGCTTGGCCTGCAGGTCCTCGACAATCTTGAGCACCGTCTCTTCGCGCGTCAGCCCGCCCGATCCGCCGCCCTCTTTGGGCTGCGAGTCGAGGATCGTCATGAGGACAGTGCTCGTCTGCAGCGTGCGGTACGCGAGGTCGGCGT
Organism: Diacronema lutheri; assembly: GCA_019448385.1. NCBI lineage: Eukaryota > Haptophyta > Pavlovophyceae > Pavlovales > Pavlovaceae > Diacronema > Diacronema lutheri. The sequence goes on along the minus strand of JAGTXO010000005.1, from coordinate 1,248,359 downwards.
TGACGTGCAGTCCGAAGATCTCGGGATTGTCGTTGAAGGGCAGCTCGTCGATGTACTTGCGGAAGAGCTCGATGTCCGTGCCGACGGGGATCCGGTAGCCCGGGTAGAACTCAAACTCGTTGTGCGTGATCCGCTGCGTGAGCCACGCCTGCCCATACGTGTTGAAGAGCCGCCGATCCCAGTCGTCGGTGATCTTGCCGCCGTACTGCACCTCGCACACCATGTAGTTGACGACGATCCAGTCGACGGGCCGCTTCTTGCCCTCAACTTCGTTGAGGTGGTTCTGCATGAACTGCACCGACGCGGAGAGGTCGGACTGGTTGAACTCGTACGGCACGTTGAAGCCGAGCGGTCCAAACTTGCGCCGCTCCTGCACGACGGTGTGCATGAAGCAGAGCGCGTAGAGCATCGTCTTCCACTGCGGCTGCGAGACCGTGTCGAGCACGTCCTGGTTGAGCCACGCGTACGAGCCCTTGAGGCCCGCGCGGATGCCGACGGGCGCCTCGTTGGTGATCTTGATCGAGATCTGCAGCAGCCCGATCGGAAACTTTGGGTGCGGCTCGACGGTGATCCACAGCCGGAAGGCCGGGTTCACGTGCTCCTCCTCGAGCTTGATCAGCTGCTGCTCCACCTCGACCATGTACTTGAGGCCGAGGTGGCAGTTCTGCAGCATCACCCACGAGCCCGTCGCCATGCCCGCCGCGACGAGCTTGCGCGACGCGGGCTCCTGCCCCTGCCCGAGCGAGATCGACGAGACCTGCACCTTCTTCTTCTTGGCGAGGTCCATGATGATGCCCGTCACGTCGGCGCCGCGCGAGAGCAGCGCGACGAGGGGCGTGCGGAAGTTGGCCTCCTCCTCCGTCTCGCGCAGGTTGAGCGGGCGCGAGTCGATGTACCGCTGGCCGATCGTCGCCGAGATGTACGTCTGCACGGACAGCAGCGCGCGGTCCTCGCGGACAGAGCGGACGATGAGCAGCTTCTCGAAGAGGCTGAGCCGCTCGTCGTACTCGGGGATCTTGGCCGCCTCGGGCGCGTCCTCGTCATACCAGTGCCGCCAGAGCTGGTCGTTGCGCGCGAGCGAGTCGGGCAGGTCGCGCAGCATCAGCACCGTCTGCGAGGTGGCGATCACGTTGAGCCACACCTTGTCCGGGATCCACGCGGCGGGCTTGGGCCGCTCGCTCTTGATGTCAAGCGCGCCGCCGCCCTTGAGCAGGCACTGCACGTAGCTCTGCGAGAGCGTCTCGGCGATCTGCTCGATCTTCATCGCGAGCATCAGCACCCACACGACCTTGTGCCGCTCGAAGAGGCCGCGCTGCACGTAGCACGTCGTGTGGAAGGTGAGGTACTCGATGATGATGCCGATGCGCTTGGACGCGAGCATGTTCGCCTTCTTTTCCGAGTTGTTGATCGAGTAGTCAAAGAGATTCAAAAACTGGACGAGCGACGTCTGGTACATCGGGTTGACCGCCGACATCTCGACGATCAAAAAGTAGAGCAGAGCGCCGCGGATCGCGACGGGGCGGTACTCCTCGCGCGCGACGTTGATCCGCTTCTCCGTGTCGTCCGCGTTGGCCAGTTTCTCGCTCACCTCGGCCGACGTCGTCTTCGTCGTGTTGAGTACGTCGATAAGCTCGGTGTCGTCGAGCAGGTTGCCCGTCGAGTTTGCAAGGCGGAAGAGCAGCTCGTCCTCGAGCTGCTTGAGGATCTTATTGTTCGAATTGACGTCCTCGACCAGCTTCTGCCGCTGCTCTTCGAGCTCGGCACGCTCGAAGCCGAGCACGCGCGCGAGGAGCTGCTGCTCGAGGCCGCCCATCGTGACGGTGAAATTGATCACGGTGACCTGCGCGAAGAGCTCGGGCGTGAAGTGCGGGTTGGCGAGCTTGGAGGTGAGCGAGAGCTTGAAGGTCTCGCTGTACTCGCACTCCTTGTCCGCGAGCACGAGCACCAGGTTGCGCCCCTTGCGCTGCACCGCCTTGTCGAGGACGGGGTCGAGGATCGGGTCGAGCTCCTCCTCCACGTTCTCGATGATCATCGGCGTTCCGAACGACATCGAGTCCTCGAGCACGTTACGGAAGCGCTTGTCGAGGAGCGACGTGATCCGCAGCCCATTCACCTCTTCGCGCTTCTTGAGCCACTGCAGCCCCTGCCCCTGCGGGTCGATGAGCAGCGGCCACTTGGACGAGCGCGTCACCATGATGCCGTTCTGCACCGACAGCTCGTCGGACGGCAGGCCCTCGAGGTTCCAGTCGCCGATCGTACCCTGGTCGACGAGGAAGGCGGAGACCTTGAGGTCCTTCGTCACGGGGATACCCTTGCCCACGCAGTCCTCGTAGAACCGGTTGAGCAGCGTCGTGCGGAACGTCGAGTTGAACGGGCCCACGTACGCGACGAAGCCGCAGGCGACGGCCACGTCGCCTGTCAGCCGGCGGATGTCGTCGGCGAACTCCTCGGACATGGAGGTCCAGCGCTTCCGCTCGCCCTCGAGCCCGTTGATCAGCTTGTTGGCTGAGTCCATCCGCCGCTGCGTCGAGTCGGCGTCGTCCTGGATGCGCTGCTTGGTCGCCATCGCGTCGTCGAACTCGCGCTGCATCTTGTTGAGCTCGTCCTGCACGGCGTCGAGCTCGCCCTGCGCCTTGGCGAGCTTGGCGTTGGCCACCTTGAGCTTTGCCTCCGCCGCGCGCAGCTCCTCCATCTTGGGCTTGACGACCTTTGCGATCGTCGTGTACATGTCCATCGCGCGCACCCACGTGCAAAGGCCCGCCACGTTGCCCGACGCCTTCTTCGCGTCCTCATAGGTGAAGTCGGGCGCGGAGGTATACGGGTGGAGGAGCTCGATGGTCTCGTCGTTGATCGCGTCCTTGTTGAAGTTGAAGATGTTGTTGAGGAAGGTCGGCTTGCCCATCATCTCGAGCGCCGAGCTCCACGAGTCCTCGAGCTGCAAGTTCTCCTTGGGCTTGACGAGCGCGGGCGTAACGACGTAGTTTTTAAAGAGGATGACGACGCAGTCAAAGATGCGCTTGATGATCTCGGGCGGATTCTTGAGCTGCTTGAGCAGCCCGATGTCCTTCGCGTTGATCGACGAGAGCGCGTTCTGCGCGGCATCGAGCGCGGGCTGCGCCGCCTCGAGGTCGCGCTCGACCGCCTCCTTCTGCGCGGCGATGACGTCGGCGTCGCCGGCAAGCTGGTCCTTGACGCCCTGCACCTCGGCCTTCTTCTTCTCCGCGCGTGCCGTCGACGTGGTGATCTCCTGCAGCAGCACCGCCGACTTCTCCTGCGCGATCACGAGGCCCTTCTCCTTCTCCTTGAGCTCGATTTTCATCTTGGCCACGTCCTCGCCCGCCTCGACGAGCTTCGAGAGGCCCGTGTTGATCGACGAGGCGAGGATCTCGATGTGCTGCACTTTCTTGAGGTACACGTCCACGTACGCATCCATGAAGGAGAGGTACGACTTCGGCGTCACGTACGCGTTGCGCCGAAACTGCTCAAAGTACTCGGTGGTCGAGTCGGCGACCTGCCGGTGCGTCGACGCCATCTGCGCGATGAGCTTGTGCTTGATGTCGTCGCCACAGCGCAGGTCCTTGTTGCTGAGCACCATCCGCGCCGCCACCTCGCCGAGCGCCGCCTCGGGCCACGGCAAGAACCAGTCGATCGTGCAGTTGTTGATCAGGCCGGGGAAGGCCATCGCGCGGTCGCGGAACTTGACGCCGACGGGCGAGAAGCAGAGGACGAGGTGTAGGTTGGAGCGGACGCGGTCGATGAAGAAGGCCCACAGGTCCTCCTTGGTCGGCTCCGACCCCTTGAATATCTGCGAGTAGGGCACGCCAACCTCGCCGATGATCGCGTCGTACTCGTCGCGCGCGAAGAGGTTCGGCACCTCGCCCGTGTTGAGGAAGATGTTGAGGTACTCGAGGAAGGACTCCTCCTTGATCTCCTTGTCGGTAAAGATGAAAGCGACGCCGCGGTTGAGCACGCCCGCCGTCCGGTACAGCGGCTTGAAGTCCTCGAGCAGCGTGTTGGCGCTGTACTGCTTTGTGATCGTGATCTGCGCAAAGTCTGCGCGCGCGATGAAGGCGGCGAGCCGCGTGAGCGACTGCTTGCCCGAGCCGCCGACGCCGACGAGGAGCGCGTTGCCGCGCGGCGTGGCGAGCAACCGCGAGATGCGCATGAAGTGCAGCATCGCGTCCTCGAAGAGCACGAGGTCCATCGCGAGCAGCTTGTGCACCTCGTTGAAGCGCACCATGTACCGCCGGATCGTGGAGTTCACCTTCTCGACCGACGGCGCCGGCTCGTAGAGCTTGGGCGCGGGGAGCTCCTCGCCCGTCTCGGGGTCCTCGCCGGGCGGCTGCAAAAAGTCGACAAAGTACGTGTCGCCCTTGAGCTTGCCCGCCTTGCTCGCGCCGACCGTCTCGTCGAGCGCCTTGTTGACCGTCTCCTCAAACCAACGCTTGTCGTCCGCGTTCACGAGCCGGTCGGAGAAGACGCGCATCGCCTCGTGCTTCCAGAGCGCGAGGAGGGTGTGCTCGTCCTTGACCGTCGACGTCGCGCACATGAAGATGCCCTGGAAGACGCGGCTGAGGTCGCGCAGGTTGAAGATGTAGTGGAACTTTGCGGGCGTCGGCAGCATCTTGGCCTTGGTGCGCTCCCACACGTTGACCGTCAGCTCGACGAGCCTGCCCGCGGCGGAGACGAGGTCGGCGTTGAGCGACTGGTCGCCCTCGGGGTACATGAGCCCGACAAGCCGGCCAAAGATCATCTGGATCGACGTCATCGACGGGAGCGTCACGTTCATCACGTGGAAGTGGCGCTTCGCGCGGTTGGGGATGTCCTGCTTGCCGCCGCCCGGGTGGAGCATGCAACCGAGGACGAGCAGGTCGACGATCTGCATGATCTCGCCCGGCTTTTGCAGGTTGTACAGCCCGCCCTGCTCGACCAGCTGGCGCAGGATCTCGAGGGTCGGCTGGTCACCCCAGTTGTTGATCTGCGGCATCGAGATGTCGTCGACGAAGACGAGCATGCTCTTCCCGCCGGGCGGGCCGAACGTCTTGCCCTGCCGCTTCTCGATCGCGCCTTCGACGGTGCGCTGCAGGATGAGAGGCGTCGTCGCGCCCGAGAAGGAGATCTTCTTGAACATGGTCGTCGACGGGTCCTGCTTCGCGAGGACCTGCAGGATAGACGACGTCTTGGCCGTGCCCGGCCCGCCGACGAGGAGCACGGCCCGGTTCATCGCGGCCGAGCGCTCGAGGTTGTAGAGCGTGCGCGCCGAGTCGATGGTCGGGATGACGAGCTTGGGGAAGTCGACCGACAGCTCGGTGCCCGAGTAGCCCCAGTCGGGGATCCGTTCCGACCAGTGCACCCAGCTGAACTTGGCCGCATCGATCGTGTACTCGTAGATCGTGTCGCCCGCGTCGACCTCGGGCATGCCGTTGAAGAGCGTGCGAAAGTAGCCGTCGACCTTGGCGCGGTCCTCGTTCTCGAGGATGCCCGCCACCGTCCAGCACGCGCAGTACATGAAGAGCCGCTCGGCGGCCGTCTGGTCGAGCGATGCGCCCTTGTCCGCCGGCGCGAGATCGAGCAGCAGCCCGTCGATCAGGTTGCACATGCTCGTCATCAGCGCGATCGTCGAGCAGACCATCTTGGCGCGGCACTCGTTGCGCACGAACTCGACGAGCGCGTCCATCCGCTGCTCGAAGAGCGGCGCGAGCAGCTCGGCGAGCGAGCGCGCCTGCTGGCCGGCAAGCCACGTCCGCACGTACGGCATGTAGCCCAGGTCGTTGTCCGAGATGAAGATGACGCCCGCGCGCGAGACGGTGGCGGGCGATGCGTTGCGCAGGTCCTCCACCTCGAAGCCGAGCGTGCAGTTTGGCCGGAGCATCGGGATCCGGTCGTTGTTGGCGAGCGTGAGGATCCGGTTGTCGTCCATCACCGTGTTGAGGTTCTCGATCCAGATCGCGTCAACCGGGCCGTCGAGCATCAGCCAGGTGAAGTTCTTCTTGTCCTTGTTCGCCTTGCGCCAGAGCTGCGCGAAGATGCCCTCGGTCCACTCGTTGGCGATCACGTCGAGCGCGCCGAACATCTGCGGCGCGGTGATCGCCTTTGGGTTCATCCGCAGCTCGCGGTGCGGCTGGCCGACCATCGGCGGCAGGTTCTGGTCCGCCTTGACGAGCATCAGCGCCTTGTGCAGCGTCTCGACGATGCGCGTCTTGCCCACGCCCGACGGGCCGACGTGCATGAGCGAGTGGCGCACGAGGCACATCTCGTAGACCTGCACGACCTTAAGGACCCGGTCGACGTGGTACTGGAGGCCGAGGTCGGCGACCGCCTGCGTGATCGCGCCCTCCACCTCCTTGTGCTTCTGCTTTTCGGCCTTGAGGCCGGGGAAGAGGTCGTCGAGCAGCGACATGAAGAGCGGCACGTCCTCCGCGACGTACTTGGAGAGGTTCATGTCGCGCAGCGTGCGCATGAGCAGCTCCTGCTCAGGCTTCTCGGGCTCGTTGCGCTTGGACGCGCCGGCCGTGCGCAGCACGGCGAGGATGTTGCGCAGGCCAAAGTCGTAGTGCGCCTGCTTGGAGAGCTGCTCCTCGCACAGCTTGTACAGCACGTTGAACTTCTTGGCGAGCAGCGTCGCGTCCCTGTAGCCGCACGCGGTCAGCTTGACCTTCATGATGATCTCGCGGTCGGGCACCATCATCGTCACGCCGCGGAAGAGCGACTTGAGGTTCTCGGGCAGCTCCTGGCGGCCGGCGTAGCCCGGGTTCATCGTAATGAAGAAGCCCACCTCCTTGTCCAGCGCGATCACCTGCCCGTCCGTGAACTGGAAGGTCTTGCGGTCCTCGCGGATCGCGACGAGCACCGACATCACTTGCTGCGCGACGACGGAGAGCACCTCGAGGTCGATGCGGTTGAACTCGTCGAAGCAGCCCCAGCAGCCGGACTGCGCGAGCCCCTTGAGGATGTTGCCCATGATGCGGTAGTCCATCTGGTCCGAGCAGTTGGTCACGACGACGTACTTGCCGAGCGTGCAGCCCATGTCCTTGGTCGTCTCCGTCTTGCCCGTGCCGGCGGGGCCGGCGGGCGCGCCGCCGAGGAACATGCCGAGCGCCTGTGCGAGGGTGATGTAGCAGCGGTCGGTGAGCGGCGTGATGACGAGCCGCTCCTTCACGCCGAGGTACTCGTTGCAGTACTTGAAGTCGACGTCCGCGACCGAGATCATCGCGTAGTCCATGTCGTACCGCCAGTAGAAGCGCGCCTGCTTCTGCCACTCAAAGTCCTCGGTGTCGCGCACCTTGCGCTTGACGATCTCCTCCCACACGTCGCGCTGGTGCACGTCGACCGTGATCATCGTCTCGATCTTGCGGCGCGTCCACTTGCCAAACTTGCGCAGGTCGTCGTCCTTGAGCATGTTCATCGCAACGAGGTCGTTGAGGCGCGCCTGGTTCTTCTTGTTGGTCTGGCCCATGATGCCCTTCTCCGCCTTGGCACGGAAGAGCGCGTCCTCGCAGTCCGCCGTCCACTTGAACTGGATGGCGATGAGCGAGACCTGCGCCTGGTACTTGTGCGTCAGGTCGGCCGTGTCGAGCACCTCGCAGTCGCCGGCGGCCTCGCGCACAATCGCGCGGAGCGAGTTTTGCATCTCGCGCAGCAGCGCGTTGAGCCAGTCCTCGATGTTGCCCTCCGCCTTGACGCGCGAGCGCAGGACGATCGACTCGCCGACGCCCGAGAAGATGGTCTGGATCTGCGTGCGCTCCTGCTTGTGGAACTCGACGTACTCGATCGAGTCGAAGACGGACTGGAGGTGCGGCTGGATCGCCTCGGGGTTGGAACCCTGCGAGAGGATCTCGAGCAGGTTGGGGTCCGAGACGAAGTAGAAGCGCGGGAAGGCGGCGCGCTTCTGGTCAAGGTAGCCAGAGAGCGCCTTCTGGCACATCTCGAGCTGCTCGAGCAGGTGCGGCAGCAGCTGCTGGAGCACGTCGTTGCCGTAGCAGTACTGCACGACGATGGGCTGCTCGTTCGCTTTGGACATGATCTTGACCCAGTTCTTGTCGATGCCCTGGAAGCGCTTGGACTCGCCGGGCAGCTGCTTAGCAATGTCGCCCGACGTGAAGACGGCCTCGAGGTACATCCACATGGACTGGACCTGCACCCAGCTCTCGAGGATCTCGGAGACGGTCGACAGCTTGGTGATCCACTCCTGCACGTCCTCCTTGAACGGCGCGACATACCGCGACGCCATGAGCGAGCCGAGGACCATCTGCGCCTCCTCGAGCAGCTCCATCAGCTCGGCGGTCGCGCCGCCGTTCAGGATGATGTTGCCGCGCGTCTTGAAGGCGGAGAACTGGAGCGTCTTGTCCGACCAGTCCGACGCGATGCCCGCCAGCTTCTCCTCGATCTGCAGCTCCTTGACCGCCGAGTTTGCAATCTCCTCGACGTCCTCACGGAACTCGAGCAGGTTGGCGTCGAGCAGGCCGGAGAGCTTGAAGGTCTCCGAGTGGACGGGCAGCTCCTGACCGCACACCTTCTCGAGCGCCGTCCAGTGCCGGTCGCGCATTCCCTGGTGCGTCAGGTCCTGCACCATTGGGAGCGACTCGAGGAAGTCGTCGATCGTCTTCTTCATCTCAATGAACGCGTCCCACTCGCGCAGCGCCTTGGGCATCTTCTTGCAGCCGTTCTGAAACTCAGAGATCTTGGTGGTCATCATGTCCAGCTCGTCCTTGACGTCGGCCCACAGCACCTCCTTGAAGTCGGAGACGGTGTTGATCACCTCGGTGTAGAGGCCGTAGAGCTTCTCGAGGAGCTGCAGCTCTTGCTTCGTCTTGACGAGCTCGGGATACTCCGTGACGGGCAGGCCGAAGAGCTTCTGCCCCTCCGAGTAGGCCGTCCACTTGCGCTCGCGCTCCTCGAAGAGCCGCTGGAACTTGCGCAGCCGCTCGTCCGCCTCCATCGGCGCGACGCCCGGCACCATTGGCCCGTTCGCCTCAAAGTCGTTGCGGAACTGGATGACGTCGACGACGAAGAGCTTGATATTGCGCACGAGGTTCTTCTTGAACGGCGCCTGCATCTGCGAGAGGTGCTCCTGCAGGTCGCCCGCGAGCTTCTTGAGCTTCTTCCACGAGTAGCGCAGGTCGGTCACGATGTCCGTCTCCTCCTTGGGCACGGGCACGTCGTACCGCGCGAGCAGCGCGTACATGTCCTCGACGGGGCCGTACTCGGCGTCCAGGTTGGCCTCCTTGTCGCGCAGCTGCTCGAGGTAGGTGACCGCCGAGCGCACGTCGTCAAGGTCGTTGACCTCGCGCTTGAGGTTGCGGTTCATGTCGTGCAGCCACTGCGAGATGCGGTCGAGCTCGGTACGCGCCTGGCGGTGGAGGTTCTGCGCGTACTGCGCCTTCCACGCGTTCGCCTCGCTCATCAGCGACGACTTGAGCGGGCCCGTCTCGAGCGAGAGCGCGCCGATGTTGTGCACGGGCGCGATCTTGGTGATCTCGGCCTCGACGTCGACGTACCGCTTGAGCTCCAACTCGAAGTCCTCGAGCGACGGGTCCTTGGCCATGAAGGCCTCGTACGCCTGCTGCATGTTCCCCTTCCACAGCCAGTCGTATTTGGTGAACGCCTGCAGGTAGTCGTGCACCTGCCGCTTGGCGCCCTCGATCGAGCCGCGCAGCAGCAGCAGCGAGCGCACAATGTCGCGGTCCTTGGAGACCATCTCGTACATGGGCTCGCCGCTCATCACCTCGGACGCCCAGATCGGCACCGACTTGGAGCACGCGAGGATCGCCTTCGAGCACTTGTAGATGGCGAGCTGGATGTCGTCGAGCGGCGGGTTCATCACGACCTCGGGGATGTCGAGCTCGACCTGCACGTCGAAGAAGGGCCGCTCGAGGTAGAGGAAGCCGCCCGAGGTGCGCGAGCCCACGCGGTCCTTCACCTTGTTGAGCGAGTGCGACGTCGCGTGCAGCACCGCCTCGTAGAGTTTGCCCGCAAAGTGCGCGCGGACCTTGCGCACCTCGTCGTCTGGCACCTCGGCCTGCACGTGCTCGCGCGGGAAGGCCTGGATGAGGTGGATCAGGTCGGTGACGGCGGCCTCGACCTCCATCGACTTTGAGCGCATCACGACCGTCAGCTCCTTCATGTGCTTCTCCTGCGCTGAGACGAAGCGGTCGAGCGTGAACGACTCGTCCGCCTTCAGGTCGACGAGGTCGAGGTCCGAGATGAGGTGGACGTTGCGGTCAATGCGGTTGTGCACGAGGTCGTGGATCTTGTTCACCAGGTCGTTGAGCTTGAAGAGCGCCGCGTGGATCGAGTGCACGTACCCGTCAATGTTCATCGACGTCCACGTGAGCGTGACCATGCCCGGCTGCAGCACCGCGTCCATGTCGGCGAGGTGCGGCTTGAGCAGCGGGTGGGTGAGCGGGTGGAGGCGCGCGTTGAGCGCCTCGTATTCGCCGAGCGCGTACGACAGCTTGTTGTAGTAGGACTTGAGCTTGTCCTCCTGCAGCAGCACCATGCGCGCGGCCTCGGGCACGTCCTCGCCCATCCGCATCAGGCACTTGGTCTCGCGCAGGAGCTGGAGGATCTCGGGGTCGAAGTTGGCGTAGAGCTTGTTGTTGTTCGGGTGGCGCACCAGCAGCGTCGCGTGCAGCCCGGCGCGCGCCGAGTCGATGCCCTTGGCCCACGCGAGCTTCCAGAGCGTCTCGAACTCGATGATCGTGCGCGCGATCTTGTTGTACGTCTTGGTGATCTTCTTCGCCTCGCGCGCCTGCATGAGCGCCGAGTTGGCCTGGAACTTGTGCATCGGCACCTCGATCCGCCGCATCAGCTGCCGCGCCCACGCAACGTTCGCCGAGACGGGCGGCATGTTGCGCACTGCGGGCGTCGACGACTTCTGCTTCTCGTACAGGCGCTGCACGGTCTCAAGGTCGATGGTGTAGTTGTGGAAGATGAGGGTGAGCTTTGAGTCGAGGTCCTCCCTGAGCGAAGGCCGCTGCATGATCAGCTGGAACTGCTTGAGCAGCATGAGCGCGTTCTCGGTGCTCGAGATCGACTCGAAGGATTGGTTGATGAAGCCCTGCAGCGACGACTCGAGCTCGTGGATGTTGGCGGAGAACTCAAGGTAGTCGCGGTCGAACTGGTTGTTCGTGAAGTCGAGCAGGTCGTACGGCTTGCGTTTGAACTCCTCCATGATGCCGAAGAAGTTGCTGATGAAGCCGTCCATCCCCTCAACGTTGTGCCGCGCGAGCGCGGAGAACTGGTCGAAGATGCGGAACATCTCGATGAGCTTATCGATGCGGCGCTGGAAGAGCTCGAACTTGCCAAAGATCTTGGGCACGTCGAAGTCGAACTGCTTGCCCGACGGCGTCTCCTCAAGCTTTGCGCGCGTCGCGTGGTACTGCTCGAGGTAGTTCTCGTGCAGCGTGAGGCACGCGTCGAGGCGCGCGATCAGCTCGTGCGTGGGCTGCGACCACAGGATCCCGCCCGCCATCACGTGCTCGCGGCAGTTCGCGATCATCTGGTTGGTCACCTTGCGGAAGAGGAGGCTCATGCGCTCGCGCGTCGAGTAGTAGCGCGCGATCGTGAGCATCATGCGCGTGTTGTTCAGCAGGCCAGGCAGCGCGTCGATGATGGTGTGCGGATCGCCCGTGTAGAGCGGCTCGATGTACTTCTCGAGCGTCGAGAGGTACTTGACGTTGTCCTTCGCCTCGTTGGTCGCGTCGGTGATCGCGTTGTCGAGCGTGCGCCAGCGCTTCATCACGCGCGCCTTGGCGAGGCCGAGGACGGCGAGGGGCAGCTTGCACGCCGGCTGCTTGAGCTGCTCGGTGATCGAGTTGAACTTGCCCATCCGCGACCGCCAGTACTCGAGCTCGGTCGACGGGCCCGCGTCGTCCGGCTCGTTGCGGTTGTCGTCCGTCTCGGCGAGCAGCCGGTCAACCTGGTTGCACCAGTCCTCGACGATCTCCTCGTAGGCGGCGATGTAACGCTGATCAGCGGCGGCCTTGGCGACCTCGCCGTCCGTGATCGTGATCCCCGCCGACGGCTTCTTGAGCTCGAGCCCGTTGGCGAGGCTATCGATGACGTCGCCGAGCAGCGACGAGAAGCGGTCGAGCACGCCGTACATGTCGTCCTTGGCCTCGGCGCTCATCTTCTTGTCCCACGCGGCGAAGCCGGCGGTGAGCACGGGCGTGTACACCTCGGTCACCAGCGAGCGCATGTTGGCCACCGGCAGCCCCTCGATGATGCCGCAGTTCAGGTCGGTGTCGACCGTCGACGCGCTGACCGCCTTCTCGCACACGCGCACAAAGAAGATGGCGCGCGACTTCAACCGGTCGGTGTCGCCCGAAGTGACGAAGAGCTCCTCCGGGCCGCCGTTCTCGTACGCCTCGCCCCCGTTGCCCACGCGGTCGCGCTTCTGCCGGTAGAAGATGATCCGCGTCGCGCCCGTCGGCTCGCCGCCGAAGAACCCCGTCAGCAGCGCCTGCGTCGATTGGTCGCGAATGCACTCTTCCACCGTCGAGTTGGGGATGTCGAAGGCGTGCGACACGGCCTTCACGATCCACTTCTGCCGAGCGTCACCCATGACGGCCGCGCGCGAGGAGCCGGCTGCCGGTGCAGCCCCTTCCCAGCGCCTCTCACCTCGACCGCGCTGCGCGCCAGGCGCACAGTAACCGCCGTGTTATGCGTTTCGATGGCGATGGCTGCCGTGGCCGGGCGCGCCCGGACGGAGCTCCGTCCGGGGCGGCGCGTGTCCCTGCTGCACGTGCAGCCGCCGGCGCGCGCGGTGCTGCGAGTCCTTCTTGTACACGGCGCGGCCGCCTCGATGGGCCAATTTGACGCCCAGGTGGACGCGCTCGCCCAGCGTCAAGACACGTCGCTGCTCGCGTGGGACTGGCTGGGCTGCGGCGCGTCGGAGAAGCCGCGCGAGTGGTCGGCGTACAGCCCGCCCGAGCTGCTGGCCGACGTCGAGGCAGCGCTCGCGCTACTTTGCGCCGATGGCGGCGACGCGCCCGTGCTGATCGTCGCGCACAGCTACGGCTGCTCGCTCGTCGTCGAGCTGCTGCGCGCACGCCCGGCGCTGCAGCCAGCGGCGCTCGTCCTGATGTCGACGTCGGACGGCCGCGAGGTGCTCGCGCAGCTCGGCATATTTGCGCTCCCCGTGCTCGCGCTGCGCGCGCTCCAGCCCGCGCTCACCGTCGCCTTTTGCCGGGGTGCGTTCCACCCGCGCACGGACGCCGCCATCGTCGCGCGCGGCCGCGCGGTCTCTGCGGCAAACGACATGTGGGTGTGCAGGGCGCTGTATCGCCAGATGCGCTGGGCCACGCCAAACGCCGCATCGGCCGTGCGCTGTCCCGTGCTTGCCGTGCACGGCGACGACGACCAGGTGATCTCCGCCGCGAGCGGGCGCGCGTGGCTGGCGCGCTTTGGCGGCGCGAGCGCGTTCGTGGGCGTCGAGACGGCGTCGCACATGTGCATGATGGAGCAGCCCGCGGCAGTCAGCGCCCTCCTGCGCAGGCTCGCCGACAACTTGGTCGCGCGGCGCGCGCCGCTCGCCGGGTTCTGACTTGTGCTGCAGACAGCAAGAGCCCTTGTAGACAGAGAGAGAAACGTTGCGGTTCAACCCATCGCCGTGCACGCGAATGTCGGGCCTCTTGCGTCTCTCGCTCGTCCTCGTCTGCGTGTGGGCGTCTCGGTCGGCGGCGTCGCGACTCGCGAGCCCGCGCGGCGCGCGCGCCGGTTTGCGCGTGGCGCGCATGTCGCTGCTCGGCGACAAGCAGCGCCACTTTTTGCACGTCGACGACCTCTCGCCGCTCGACCTCAACCACCTGATGACGCTCGCCGCGGAGATCAAGGCGCACCTGAAGACGGGCGCAACGTCGTACCGGCCGTTCCACGGTAAGACCATGTCCATGATCTTTGCCAAGCCCTCCACGCGCACGCGCGTCTCCTTTGAGACGGGACTCTCGCTGCTCGGCGGCCACGCGCTCTGCTTGGGCGAGGAGGTCGGCCTCGGCACGCGTGAGGCCGTCAAGGACGTCTCTCGCGTGCTCGCGAGCATGAATGACATGATTATGGCGCGCCTCTTCTCGCACGATGACATCATCGAGCTTGCCAAGTACTCCAAGGTGCGCCGTAGCGCGCCGCCCCTGCCAGCCGATGCCGCGCGCGCGTCCTGCGTGCAGCGCATGCCACTCTGCCGGCGGCCACGATGCCGGCGCGCGCGCCGCGCATCCGACGCGCGCGTCGCGCCCCGATGGGCGCCGCCGACCGCGCGCGCGAGGGCAGGTGCCCGTGATCAACGGCCTGACCGACTTCAACCACCCGTGCCAGATCATCGGCGACGCGCTGACCGTGATCGAGGAGTTTGGCAGCATGCGCGGGCGCAAGGTTGTGTACGTCGGCGATGGCAACAACATCGTCCAGTCGTGGCTCGAGCTTGCGATGATCTGCGAGTACGAGTTTGTGTGCGCGTGCCCGCCCGGCTACGGGCCCTCGCCCGAGCAGGTAGCCAAGGTGAACAAAGGTGGGCTGGGGAAGGCGTCCGTCTCGCACGACGTCGTGAACGCGGTGAGCGGTGCCGACGTGATCTACTCGGACGTGTGGGCGTCGATGGGCAAGAAGGAGCAGCTGCAGGAGCGGATCAAGGTCTTCCAGGTGAGGGCGCGCGGCGGCCGCTCAGCTCGCTGAGCGCGCGCCGCGCCGCTCGCCGCTCGCCGTGCCGCACCGCGCCGCACGCCGTGCAGCCCACATGCGTGCGCGTACCGCCGTACGACGCTTGCCGCCGTGCTCGCGCGAGCAGGGCTTTGGTGTGACGATGGACCTCATGAGGGCGACCGGCAAGAGCTCGACAATCTTCCTGCACTGCCTCCCCGCCGAGCGCGGCCGGGAGGTGACCGACGAGGTGATGGAGTGCGCGCAATCGCGCTGCTTCCAGCAGGCAGAGAACCGCATGCACGCGCAGAATGCCATCATGGTCATGTGCACCGACATGGATCATCCATCCTCCCCAACGATCGGCACGCAGCACGCGCGCTTAATCGACGATGCCGCACGCATCGTCGGCCTTTCGCAAGACTAGTGCATCCGATTTCGGGCGATTTGGCTGTCGTCCTCCAGGTGAAATAAATACTAATAACGGCGCTTACGTCAGGACAGCGGGGTCAGCACCAGCTGCGGGGGGATCGAGTAGCCACCAATGTCGTCGATCACCGTGCATCCCGGTCACCAGCGAGCGATAGGTGAAATAAATACTACTGCATGCGCGAGAAGTGCGCGTTCTTCACCGAGTCGGAGCCGTAGAGCGTGCGCGTGGCGTACAGACCAAGCAGGCCAAGCACCACGCAGCCAACCTTGACGAACGCGCACTGCCATTCTTCGCGCGCGCAGACGGCAAAAAGTGTCGGGATGATATGGTTGTCGATCATGTCCCACATGCCGATCCACAGAGTGAGGCTGGCCAGCAGCGCGAACGCCGCGCGTGCGAACCGGCGCGCGCTGAAGTGCGGCGCGTCAAAGTAGAGCCGGTGCATGTGCTCGATCGGCGTCGCAGACGGCGCGACGAGGCCCGCGCCCGAGCTGCCCAGCTCGTCGCCGTGCAGGCCCTGCCTTGAGGCGCGCTCGCTGGCGGGCGCGGCCATCTGCGAGCTGGACTCTCGTGCCTCGCTCTCGCACCCCACCGCCGCCTGCGCGTTCGCCTGACGGACGCGCGTGATGCTCTTGCGCCGCCGGCGCTCAACGTTCCTCAGTTTGAGCAGCTGCTTGTCGTACAGCGTGCGGCTCGCGAAGAGCGCGAGGAGGCTGAAGACGATGAGGAGCATCTTGGCGGTAATGGTGTCGGGGAGCAGGTGGTTGTCGAGCAGGTCCCACGTGCCCAGCCACACGATGATGCCCGACGTGATCGCAACGAGGCTCTCGAGGATCGCGAGCGCGTCAAAGTAGCGCCGGTGGCCGCCCATCCATTTTCGCAGCGCGGTGCACGGCCCGCTGCGCTCTGACGCCAGGTGCAGGTCAGGCTCGTGTGCCGCCGACGCTGCGCTGTTTGCCTGCTGCACCTGCGGCTCCCCGCCGCGCGGGAGCATCATCGCGCGCCGCGGGCGGGGCGCCCGACCAACCCCACAGGGGGCTAAATGCCACCCACCGGGCGCCGTGTGAGTGTAGAAAGGCACTACTTACAGTACAGTAGTGGCACCAAAAGGCCCTCGCTCGCGTAACGGCGGTGTGGCGGGTTCGACTCCTACCAGGGCATGAGCCGCGAGCGGAGCCTCGGCGTGGGCAAGGCGGGCAAGCCGCTGACGTACGGCGATGTTAGCGTTAAACGCGAGCCCGAGGTGCGCACCTAGCGCGCCGCGCACGAGCGGCCGCTGGCGCACAGCGCGCGCGCGTTCGCCGCGCCGCTCGCATCGGGCGCGTAACCGCGCGCGTCGCGCGCACACACCGCGCACGGTCGCGCCGTGCGTAGACGACGTCGACGTGGGCATACCGGCGCTTCATCGAGCACGATAACTCGACGCTCGAGGAGCTGACACTCCGCCAGCGCATGCGCGCCAAGCCCACCTCGGACCCGACACGCATCCCCGGACGGTACGCGCGCGAGCCGGCCGCAACGCCGCAACACCGTGCGCTCACGCGCGTGCGCCGCGCCGCGCCGTGCTGCGCGCGCCGCGCGCCGTCACCCACGCGCAGGGGTGGCCGCACCTCGAACATGCCGCGCGTCGGCGAGTGGGTCATCGCGACTGACGGCGCGGCCATCGCCGGCGGACTGGGCGCAACGCTCGGCGGCTCGCGCTCGCTCTCCGCGCTCACGGCGGGCGCGCAGGGCGGCGCGCGGCAGCTCGAGGGGGTCCGCGCCTTCCCGGACAGCGCGCGTGTCGCGGGCTCAGCCGCCGCCAAGCCAAGCCGCGTGGCAAAGGCCGTGGCGGCAAGCGAGCTGCGAGTGCTCAGCGCGCTCGCCCCGCTCGGCGCGCATTCGCAGCCGGCGCTCGGCGCATCGCGCGCGCTGGGCTTTGGGCCGAGTGCGAGCGAAGTGGGCGGCGAAGGGGACGCGAGCGGCGCGGTCGTGCTGCAGCAGCTGAGCTACACGTCTGAGGACATCGAGATCCTCCAGCCCTCCCACTTCTTCCGCCCCAAGCAGCTCGTCGACGTGCCCGGCGTCGGCTCGTCGCCGCACGTGCCCGCGTCGCTTGTGCTCACGCGCTCGGCCGCGGCCGCGATCGAGCAGGCGGCGGCGGGCGCGCTCGAGAGTGCGAGTGGCGTAAGCGCAATTGTCGGGCTAAGCGGCTCCGCCTCCACCCCCGCCCTCGGCGGCCTCGAGTGGCGCACGACCAACTTGCGGCACATAGCAGCGTCGAGCGCGCGCATGCCGGCGGCGCGGATGACGCGCGACGCGCCGGCGCTCAAGGACGACGGCGCGCCGGCGCGCTCGCACTCGCCGCCGACGCCGGCGCGCGCGATGGCCGACGCGCCCCGCGCGAAGCGCGTGCCGACCGTCGTTGATCTCACGCGCCTCGACGCAACGCCCGCCGCCATCTCGCGCGAGCGCGAGCTCGAGCGACTCGCCGCCTCGCGCGGGCTGCCCGCGGACGAACTCGAGCCCGAGGACGCGCTCAGTAAGGCGCCGAGCTTCTTCCCGCTGGCCAACTTTGATGACCTCTCGTTTGAGCGCGGGCTGATGGATTCGTTCCTCCGGACGGGCAAGCCGGACCGCGGCCTCTCGCGCTTCCTCGCGCCGACGGGCGAGTGGGGCTGGGCGGCGTGCGACGTGCTCGGCTATGACGAGGAGCTGCGCCTCTTCGAGATCCGATGGGAGGCGACGGGCAAAAGCAAGCGCGTCTCAAGGCTCAACCTTGTCTTCGACGGCGAGGACCACGCGCTCTTCCTCCACCGCCTCGAGCGCGTCGACGAGCACCGCCGGGGCGCGGAGGAGGCGCTGCGCCACGCCAAGCGGATCGAGGAGCTCGCGCGGCGCGCGCCCGACGCGATCGGCGCGGCCAAGGTGAACGCGATCCTCGACCGCCTGGGCAAGGTGGCGCGCACGTCGCCGCTCGAGCTGCTCAACCGACTTGTCGATGAGCTCCATGCCTCCTACTCTCGCGCCTCCACGCGCGTCGACCTCGAGATGAAGCTGCCGTACACGACCGACGCGTCGGCGCTCGCGCTGCCGCGCAAGCCGCACCCACTCACCGTGCATCGGCCGCCCGCGCCGCGGCTCGGCACGAAGCTGCCGACGCCCGACCGTTCGCGTTCGGTCGCGCGCCGCACCGAGCGGCTCGAGCGCACGCTCCCGCGCGCGTCGGCGCCTGCGCTCCGCTGCCTCCTCGCCGTGCGGCGCGAGACGGACGCGGTGCGCGCCTTGTCGCTGCTGCCGCCGGCCGCTGGCGAGCCGCTCTCGCTTGACGAGTTTGTCGCGCGCCACCGGCAGGCGCTCGAGACGGCCATGCGTGCGATCCAGCGGCTGCACATCGCGTACGCGTCCGAGCAAATCGTCAACGCGTACGTCTCGATCGAAGACGTGCGTGAGCGCCGTCAGCAGGCGCCCGTCTTCGAGCGGCTCGTGTCGCTTGCGAACGTGATGATGGCTGACGCCGTCCGGTCGGCGGTCTACGTGGCGATCGACGAGCTGCTCGCGCAGGTCCGTGCGTTCGATCCGGCGGAGATCGAGGTCATCGACTTTGCCGAGCAGCTCGTCGAATCGCGCCCGTGGAAGGGCCACCTGCCGCTCCTCTTCATACGCATCGTGCCGGACGCCGGCGCGGGCGCCGCCGCGTTCGCGCCGCCGATCGCGCAGTACGCTCACGCGATCGGCGAGCTCGCGATGGAGATCGCAGGCGCGACGCGCGAGCTGCGGCCGATCGACGCGCGCCTCCTCCAGTCCGTCGCCAACGCCGCCGAGCTCGACCTGGCGAACAACGGCAGCACGAGCTTGCCGCAGCTGATCGCGAGCGACATCGACGACCTCGCCGACGAGGAAGGCGGCTACGACGGCGACGACGGCGTCGTCTCGTCGCACGCGCTCGACGGGCTCGCGCCGCCGCCGTCGCCCATCCGCTCGGCGGCGGTGACCGAGGGCGCGCGCGGCGCGCGCGCGCCCGCGCCCGTCGTTGCGCGCGACGACGCGCTCGTTGTCGATGCGAGTGCGGACGAACGGATCCTCAGCGCGGCCGTCGAGCTGCGGCGCGCGGTCGACGCGTGCACGGCGTGGCCCAGGCGGCTGGCGGACGCGTACGCGGGGCACTGCGAGCGGCTGCTGCTGCGGCACGAGGACGAGTACGCCGCGCAGATGCACGCGCGCACCGCCGAGCTCTCGCTGCACAACTGGCTCAAGGAGTACAGGGACGAGCTCGCCGCGCACGCGCGCGCTGTTGTCGAGGTGTCGTCGGAGATCTGCATGTACGAGCGGGTCAACCTGGGCATGTACTGCTCGGACGTGGGCGAGCTGCGGCAGGCGCTGCTCGACAAGGCCGCCGCGCTCTCCGCCGTCCTGTGCGCGACCGTCTCCGACCAGTGCCGCGCGCAGAACGAGCGCATCTCCAAGCGCTTCTCCGAGATCGCCGAGCGCGTGATGGAGGACGCGAAGGACGTCGAGGCGCTCACGGCGAAGCGCGAGTACATCGGCGGGATGCGCAAGGAGCTGGACGCGCTCGAGGACGAGATGGCCACGGTGAAGGCCAAGCTGCGCGTGCTCGACGACGCGCAGGTCGTGCAGCACGACGACGATTTCTCCCTCGCGTGCGCGACGCAGGCGTGGCCAGGCCAGATCGAGGCGGCCAAGGCGCGCAACGACCTGGCGATGGAGGAGTCGCACAAGCTCTTCACCGTCGAGCTGCAGGAGATGCAGGAGCAGTTCCTCAAGGACCTGAGCCGGTACGCCAAGGAGGTCGAGGCCTTCAAGGCGATGGGCGACGTCTCGGACGTCGAGGGCACCTACGAGCTGGTCAAGCAGCTGCAGGACAAGCTCGCGGACGCCAAGGCGCTCGCTGAGCTGATCAACTCGCGCGAGGCGCTCTTCGGCTGGCCACTCACGCAGTACGAGCAAGTGAAGAAGCTGAGCAAGTCGTTCGAGCCCTTCGCGCAGCTGTGGAAGATCGGATGCGAGTGGAGCACGCACTACCCGATCTGGATGGACGGGCCCTTCATCGAGATGATCAAGGCGGAGGTGGAGGAGAACTCGCAGGCGTGGCTGCTACAGCTCAAAAAGCTCAACATCGCCTTCGCGGAGAAGGAGCTCCCCGAGCCGCAGCGCGCGGCCGAGGCGTTCCTCGAGAAGCTCACGTCCTTCCAGGCGCTCGTGCCGCTCATCGTGCAGCTGCGCAACCCGGGGCTGCGCGATCGGCACTGGGACGCGATCTCGGAAAAGACCGGGATCGCGCTCAAGCCCGACCCCACCTTCACGCTCACCCGCGCGATCGAGCTCAAGGTGATGGACTACACCGCCAAGATCGAGGAGGTGAGCGTCGTCGCGACGCAGGAGTACGCGCTCGAGACCGCGCTCGATCGGATGAAGCGCGAGTGGGAGCCGCTCAAGCTCGAGGTGGCGCCGTACAAGGAGACGGGCACGTACGTGCTCCGTGCGATGGATGACATTTTGCAGCTCCTCGACGACCAGATCGTCAAGACGCAGGCGATGCGTGGCTCGCCGTTCATCGGCCCGTTCGAGCTGCGCTGCACCGAGTGGGAGCAGCGGCTCATGTACCTGCAGGAGACGCTCGACGAGTGGATCTCGTGCCAGAAGGTGTGGCTCTACCTCGAGCCGATCTTCGGTTCGGAAGACATCATGCGCCAGATGCCCACCGAGGGCCGCCGCTTTGCCGCCGTCGACGGGATGTGGCGCAAGGTGATGAAGGGCGCGCACGCGTCGCCCGAGGCCCTCAGGGTCGGCGAGAACGAGAAGCTCCTCGCGCAATTCCAGGACGCGAACAAGTGGCTCGACCTGATCCAGAAGGGGCTCAACGACTACCTCGAGACCAAGCGCCTCCTCTTCCCGCGCTTCTTCTTCCTCTCCAACGACGAGCTCCTCGAGATTCTCTCGCAGACCAAGAACCCGCTCGCCGTCCAGCCGCACCTGGGCAAGTGCTTTGAGGGCATCTCGCGCCTCACCTTCTCGGACAAGGGCGCGATCACCGAGATGATCTCGCCCGAGGCGGAGACGGTGCGCCTCCTCGCGCCCATCGACCCCAACGAGGGCAACCGCAAGGGCAACGTGGAGGTGTGGCTGTGCGACGTCGAGTCTGAGATGATCAAGACGCTGCGCGCCGTCTTCGCCGACGCGATCGCAGACTACGCCGTCGCGCAGCGCACGGCGTGGGTGGACAACTGGCCGGGAATGACCGTGCTCAACGCGTCGCAGCGCTACTGGACCGCCGAGGTGGAGGACGCGCTGCGCAACAAGGGCGTCGACGGCCTGCTCGCGTACGGCGCGCAGCTGCAGCGGCAGCTCGAGGCCGTCGTCGACAAGGTGCGCTCGGGCAACCTCTCGTCGGCGATGCGCACGACGATCGGCGCGCTCGTCACGATTGACGTGCACCAGCGCGACGTGATCAACGAGATGGCCGCGCTGCAGATCGGGAGCGCCGCCGCGTTCGAGTGGCTCTCGCAGCTGCGCTACTACTGGGAGGACGCGGCCGCGGTGCCCGGCGGCGCTTTTGCCGCCGGCACGGAGACGATGGTCGTGCGCATGATGAACGCGACGCGACCGTACGACTTTGAGTACCTGGGCAACTCTTTCCGCCTCGTCATCACGCCGCTCACCGACCGCTGCTACCGCACGCTGATCGGCGCGATCCATCTCAACCTGGGCGGCGCGCCCGAGGGGCCCGCCGGCACGGGCAAGACGGAGACGACCAAGGACCTCGCCAAGGCACTCGCCAAGCAGTGCGTCGTCTTCAACTGCTCGGACGGCCTCGACTACCTCGCGATGGCCAAGTTCTTCAAGGGCGTCGCCGCGTCGGGCGCGTGGGCGTGCTTCGACGAGTTCAACCGCATCCAGCTCGAGGTGCTCTCCGTCGTCGCGCAGCAGGTGCTCTCGATCCAGCAGGCGCAGAACGAGCGGAAGAAGAGCTTCATCTTCTCGGGCACCAACCTGCCCATCAAGCCCAACTGCGGCGTCTTCATCACGATGAACCCGGGCTATGCCGGCCGCGCCGAGCTGCCCGACAACCTCAAGGCGCTCTTCCGCTCGTGCGCGATGATGGTGCCGTCGTACGAGATGATCTCCGAGATCTCGCTCTACTCGTACGGCTTCTCCGACCCGCGCACGTGCGCGCAGAAGCTCGTCGGCTGCCTGCGCCTTGCCTCCGAGCAGCTCTCGTCGCAGGACCACTACGACTACGGCATGCGCGCGGTCAAATCGATCATCGTCGCCGCCGGCTCGCTCAAGCGGAATGAGCCCAGCACGGAGGAGCTGCTCCTCACGATGCGCGCGATCAAGGACGTCAACCTGCCCAAGTTCACGATGGAAGACATTCCGCTCTTCAACGGCATCACGCAAGACCTCTTCCCCGGCCTGCACCTCGAGCCGCCGGACTACGGCTCGCTGATGGTCGCGCTCCGGAACGCCGCCGTCGGTCGCGGGTTGCAGGAGGTGCCCGCCTTCCTCTCAAAGTGCGTGCAGCTGTGGGAGACGATCCTCGTGCGCCACGGCCTCATGCTCGTCGGCGAGACCTACTCGGGCAAGACGTGCGTGCTCAACACGCTCGCAAGCGCGCTCGGCTCGCTCAAGGACGACGTGTCGGGCGCGTACCTGCCGGTCGTGCTGCACACGCTCAACCCAAAGGCGGTCACGATGGGGCAGCTCTACGGCCAGTTCGACGACATCTCGCACGAGTGGTCCGACGGCGTGCTCGCCGTCACGTACCGCGCCGCTGCCACCGCGCCGCCCACCGACCGGCAGTGGGTCATGTTTGACGGCCCCGTCGACGCGGTGTGGATCGAGAATATGAACACGGTCCTCGACGACAACAAGAAGCTCTGTCTCATGTCCGGCGAGATCATCAAGATGGGGCCGACGCAGACGATGATGTTCGAGGTCGAGGACCTCTCCGTCGCCTCGCCCGCCACCGTCAGCCGCGTTGGCATCGTGTACATGCAGACCGTCGCGCTCGGCTGGGAGCCTATCGTCGACTCGTGGGAGGCGGCGCTGCCCGAGCACGTGCGCGCGCACGCGCCGTCTAAGCTGCTCAAGGCGGCGATCCCGCCGGTGCTCACGGCGGTGCGCAAGGTGGGGCGCGAGATCGTGCCGACGAGCTTCATGATGCTCGTCAACAGCGCCGTCCAGCTGCTGTCCGGGTTGCTGCGGCAGAACGAGCTCGCGTTCGGCTACGCCGAGGGCGATGCGGCGCCGTCGCGCATCCCGCCCGCGGACTTTGCCAAGAAGCTCGAGGGGCTGACGATGCACGCGCTGATCTGGTCGCTCGCGGGCACGGCTGACGAGAGCTCGCGCCCAAAGCTCGAGCAGGTGCTGCGCGACGCGATCCCCAAGAGCGTGAGCTGCCCGTACCCCGACGGCGAGTCGCTCTTCGATATCACCTTCGACGCGCGCGCGCACAAGTGGACGCCGTGGATGAAGACGGTGCCCGAGTACCGTGTGCCCAAAGAGACGGACGTCAACTCGATCACCGTCCCCACCGTCGACTCGGTCCGCATCGCCGCGACCGTGCGCACGCTGCTACTGAGCAACCGGCCGGCGCTCGTCGTCGGCCCGACCGGCACGGGCAAGACGGTCACCGTCAAGGCTGAGCTCGGCGCGCTCGACGCGCACAAGTGGGCGACGCAGTTCATCACATTCTCGGCGCGCACGCTTGCCGCGCAAGTGCAGGACATCATCGAGAGCAAGCTCGACAAGCGGCGCAAGTTTGTGCTTGGCCCGCCGCACGGCACGCGCTGCGTCTTCCTCGTCGACGACCTCAACATGCCCGCCAAGGAGACGTACGGCGCGCAGCCGCCGATCGAGCTGCTGCGCCAGTGGATGGACCATGGAGGTTGGTTCGACACCAAGGCCAACGCCTTCAAGCAGCTGCAGGACATCCAGTTCATCGCGGCGATGGGCCCGCCCGGCGGCGGCCGCAACCCGATCAGCGCGCGCTTCGTGCGCCACTTCAGCGTGCTCTCGGTCGTGCCGTTCGGGCACGAGTCGCTCACGCTTATCTTCTCCAAGATCATCGCGTGGTTCCTCGACGACTTTGACGCCAAGTTTAAGGGGTTCGGTGCGCCGATCGTCGCGGCGTCCATCGACGTGTACCGCACGGTCATGGCCGAGCTGCTGCCCACGCCAACCAAGTCGCACTACGTCTTCAACCTGCGCGACCTGGTGCGCATCTTTCAAGGCCTCTGCCGCGCCACGCCCGAGTGCTTGCCCGAGCCGGTCGTGCTCGTCCGGCTGTGGGTGCACGAGACGCAGCGCGTCTTCCAGGACCGGCTCGTCTCCACCGACGACGAGGACTGGCTGCGCGCCAAGCTCAAGGAGCTCGTCGGCACGCACTTCACGGGCGTGCAGGCGCGTGACGTGTTCCCCGCCGGCGAGCGCCCGCTCGTCTTCGGCTCCTTTGTCCGCTCGACCGAGGAGAAGCTCGTGTACGAGGAGTACGTCGAGATGGCGGCGGTGCGCGACAATGTCGACAAGCACCTCGCAAACTACAATTCGGTCTCGAAGAACCCGATGCCGCTCGTGCTGTTCAGCATGGCCGTCGAGCACGTCTCGCGCATCCACCGCGTCATCGGCATCCCTGGAGGCAACGCGCTGCTGATCGGCGTCGGTGGCTCCGGTCGGCAGTCGCTCGCAAAGCTCGCGGCTGCGATGCACGGCTACCCGACCTACCAGATCGAGATCACCAAGAACTACGGCAGCGAGGACTGGCGCGAGGACCTTAAGAAGATGATGCAGCGCGCCGGCCGCGTGGGCGAGCCCGTCGCATTCATCCTGTCCGATACGCAGCTCAAGCTCGAATCCTTCCTCGAGGACGTGAACAACTTGCTCAACAATGGCGAGGTGCCAAACCTCTTCGCGCCGGACGAGACGGAGGGGATCATCGGCGAGCTCAAGCCGCAGTGCAAGGAGCTGGGCATCACCTCGGCGACGGGCATCTTCGGCTGGTTTGTCGAGCGCGTAAAGCGCAACCTGCACATCGTCCTGTGCATGAGCCCCGTCGGCGAGGGGCTGCGTACGCGCCTGCGCCAGTTTCCGTCGCTCATCAACTGCTGCACGATCGACTGGTTCCACGGCTGGCCGCCCGACGCGCTCGACGCCGTCGCGGGCAACTTCCTCGGCCAGATGGCGATGCCGGGCATGGACGACGACCTGATCAACCGCCTCACGCGCGTGTGCGTGCACATCCAGCAGACAGTCATCGACGCGACGGCGCGGTACAAGGCGGAGATGCGGCGCATTACGTACGTGACGCCGCCGCTCTACCTGCGCCTCCTCGGCACCTTCAAGTCGGTGATGGGCGCGAAGCGCGCCGAGGTGAGCGCGTTCAAGCGCCGGTACGACGTCGGCCTCGAGAAGTTGCTCAACACGGCCGAGCAGGTGCAGACGATGCAGATCGAGCTCGAGGCGCTCAAGCCGCAGCTGATCGTCAAGTCAGCCGAGGCGGACGAGATGATGATCGTCATCCAGCGCGACCAGGCGCAGGCGGACAAGACCAAGGCGATCGTGCAGAAGGAGGAGGCCGAGTGCAAGGTCCAGGCGGACGAGGCCGGCGAGCTCAAGGCGTCGTGCGAGGCGGACTTGGCTGAGGCGATGCCCGCGCTGAATAACGCGCTCAAGGCGCTCAAGGGCCTCTCGAAGAACGACATCATCGAGCTCAAGGCGATGAAGAGCCCGCCGAACGGCGTCAAGCTGACGATGGAGACCGTGTGCATCCTCAAGGGCATCAAGCCGAGCAAGGTGCCCGCGCCCGACGGCAAGGGAAAGGTGGACGACTACTGGGAGCCGTCGAAGAAGATGATGGGCGACCAGGGCTTCCTCAACTCGCTCTTCGACTTTGACAAGGACAACATCTCGGACGAGACGATCGCAAAGCTCGCGCCCTACATCGAGATGCCCGAATTCACGCCGGAGGTCGTCGGCAAGGGCTCTGTCGCGGCCAAGGGGCTGTGCTCGTGGGTGCGCGCCATGTTTGTGTACAACAAGGTCGCCAAAGTTGTCGAGCCCAAGCGCATCGCGCTCAAGGGCGCCGAGGAGTCGCTCGCGAGCGCCGAGAGCAAGCTTGCCGAGAAGAAGGCGATGCTTGACGCTGTCATCCGCAAACTGCAGGAGCTGACCGACCAGTTCGACAAGACGATCAAGGAGAAGAACTCGCTTGAGGCGCAGGTCGACGACTGCGAAAAGAAGCTCGACCGCGCGCAGCGGCTGATCAACGGGCTTGGCGGCGAGAAGACGCGCTGGACGCAGCGCTCGGTCGACCTCGGCGAGAGTCTCGAGAACCTGACGGGCGACATCATCGTCTCGGCGGGCGTGTGCACCTACCTCGGCCCGTTCATGGCCGCATACCGCGCGGCGTGCATCACCGACTGGAGCGAGTTTGTCCGCTCGCTCAACATTCGCTGCTCGCAGAAATTCCAGCTGCGCGCCACGCTTGGCAACGAGGTGGCGATCCGGCAGTGGGCGGTGAGCGGGCTACCGTCCGACTCGTTCTCGACGGACAATGGGATCATCCTGAAGACGTCGGAGCAGTGGCCGCTCATGATCGACCCGCAGGGCCAGGCGAACAAGTGGGTGCGCAACATGGAGCGCGAGAAGCAGATGCGCGTGATCAAGCTCTCCGACTCCGACTTCATGCGCACGCTCGAGAACGCCGTGCAGTTTGGCACGCCGGTCCTGTGCGAGAACGTGGGGGAGGAGCTTGACCCCGCGCTCGAGCCGCTCTTGCTCAAGCAGATCTTCGAGTCGGGCGGCATCATGTCGATCCGGCTGGGCGACGCCGACGTGCAGTACTCGGCGGCCTTCCGCTTCTACATGACGACCAAGCTCTCCAACCCGCACTACACGCCCGAGGTGTCGACCAAGGTGACGCTGCTCAACTTTACGATCACGCCCGAGGGTCTTGAGGAGCAGCTGCTCGGCATCGTCGTCAAGAAGGAGCGGCCCGAGCTCGAGCAGCAGAAGAGCGCCCTCATCGTCGAGAACGCGAGCAACGCGGCGCAGCTGCAGCAGCTCGAGGACAAGATCCTGCACCTCCTCTCGGCGGCGACGGGCAACATCCTCGACGACGAGGTGCTCATCAACACGCTGCAGCAGTCCAAGGTCAAGTCGACGGAGATCGAGGAGAAGGTGCAGATCGCGGAGAAGACTGAGGCCGCCATCGATGACGCGCGCGCAAAGTACACGTCGTGCGCCTTCCGCTCGTCGCTGCTCTTCTTCTGCATCTCCGAGCTTGCGATGATCGACTCGATGTACCAGTGGTCGATGGTCTGGTACACGACGCTTTTCGTGCGCGCGATTGGCGAGAATGCTGCCGCGCGCGGCGCACCGCCACAGTCCGACAAGATGGAGGAGCGGCTGAGCAGCCTCAACTCGTGGTTCACGCTGCTGCTGTACCAGCAGATCTGCCGCTCGCTCTTCGAGAAGCACAAGCTCCTCTTCTCGACGCTGCTCACCGCGCGCATCATGCAGGGCGACAAGTCGCTCGACGCGGACGAGTGGCGCTTCCTCTTGACGGGCGCCCTCACAATCGGCGAGGGCGAGCCCAACCCGGCGGAAGACTGGCTGCCGCGCAGATGCTGGAACGATCTCGCCGGGCTGAGCAAGCTGCCCGCCTTTGCCAGCCTCACCGCCTCGCTGCGCGCCCACCCGGCTCCGTGGCAGCGCTACTACGACGCGCTCGAGCCGCAGGCCGAGTCGCTGCCCGACGGGTGGGACGGCAAGCTGCGCCCGTTCCAGCGCGTGCTCGTGCTGCGCTGCCTGCGGCCAGGCAAGACTCTGCCCGCGCTGCAGATCTTCGTCACCGCGCAGATGGGCAAGGCGTACCTCGAGCCGCCGCTTTTCGACATTGAGGGCACCTTTGCCGAGTCGAACGCCGCGACGCCGCTGGTCTTCATCCTCTCGCCCGGCTCGGACCCGGTGCAGGCGCTGTACAAGTTTGCGGAGGCGCGCGGCGAGAGCAAGCGGCTCTCGTCGATCTCGCTCGGCCAGGGGCAGGGCGTGATCGCCGAGGTGATGATCTCGGACGCGCTCAACGACGGCGGTTGGGTCATCCTGCAGAACTGCCACCTCGCCGAGTCGTGGATGCCGATGCTTGAGAAGACGTGCGAGGAGATCACCGTCGACCGCGCGCACGCCGACTTCCGGCTGTGGCTCACGTCGGCGCCGTCGCCAAAGTTCCCGCAAGTCGTGCTGCAGAACGGGATCAAGATGACGCAGGAGCCGCCAAATGGGCTCAAGGCAAACATCGCCTCGTCGTTCACGACGGTGAGCGAGGCCTACTTTGCTGAGTGCTCCAAGCCCGCCGTGCTCAAGAAGTTGGTCACCGGCCTCTTCTTCTTCCACGCGTCCATCCAGGAGCGGCGCAAGTTTGGCGCGCTCGGCTGGAACATCGCTTACGAGTTCAATCAGTCGGATCTGTCCATCTGCCAGCGCCAGCTGCAGATGTACCTCAACGAGTTTGACGAGGCGAGTGCATGCGCGAGCGCCGCCGCGCTCATCGCCGCGCGCGCGCCGCGCGTGTGCTGCCCGCCCGCCCTGCCGCGCTCGCGTGCACAGCCCGTGCGCCGCGCGACACGCCGCCTCGCCCTACGCGACGCAGGTGCCGTACAAGGCGCTCTCCTACATGGTGGGCGAGCTCAACTATGGCGGTCGTGTGACGGACGACAAGGACCGGCGATGCATCACAAACATCCTCTCCGACTTTTACACGCCGGACATGCTCGACGATGCGTACCGCTTTGCGCCAGAGGCACCGCTCTACTACGCGCCGCCCGCCTCGTCCTCGCTCGACGAGCTGCGCGAGTACGTTCGGAAGCTGCCGATTAACGACCCGCCCGAGGTCTTCGGGCTGCACGCCAACGCCGAGATTTCGTGCGCGCGCGCAGAGGCAGCCGAGGTGTTCAACGCGCTCCTCTCGCTGCAGCCGCGCGCGGCAGGCGGCCGTGGCGCGTCGCCCGAGGAGCTCGTCGACGCGGTCGTGCGCGACATCGAGGGCAAGGTGCCGCACCCGTGGGACCTCGATGAGGTGCGCGCGCGCGCGTAGCGCGTGTGTGCGAAGCGCGCGTCTCGCTGCGACTCGAGTCGACGAGTCGTGCCGAGCCACGCCCGTCCAACGGCTGTGCTTTTCGGCTGTGTTTCGCTCAGGCTGCGCGCGCGCCCACCCTCACGTGTCGCTCTGTGCGCAGGTGATGCTCAAATACCCGACCGAATATCTCGAGTCAATGAACACGGTGCTCGTGCAGGAGCTCTCGCGCTACAACCGGCTGCTGCACGTGATCCGCTCCTCGCTAAGCAGCATCCAAAAAGCGATCAAGGGCCTCGTCGTGATGAGCTCCGACCTCGAGGCGGTCTTCAACTCGATACTCAACAGCCAGGTCAGCATGGATGCGCGCCGCGCAAAGTGCCGCGACGCACTGCTGCGCGCTCGCCGTGCGCCGCGCGTGGCGGCTGCGACGCGCATCTCTCGCGCCAACCGCACCGCGCGCCCTCGGTCGCGCTGTGCGCGCAGGTGCCGGAGATGTGGGCCAAGAAGGCGTACCCGTCGCTTAAGCCGCTCGGTAGCTGGGTGCTCAATCTCACGCAGCGCGTGCACTTTTTGCAGAGCTGGATCGACCGTGGCAAGCCCGCCATCTTCTGGATCTCGGGCTTCTTCTTCACTCAGTCCTTCATCACCGGCACGCGCCAAAACTATGCACGCAAGCACGGCATCGCGATCGACCAGCTCAACTTCCACTTTGACGTGATGGGTCACATCCGCGTGGAGAGCGGCGCGCCGCCGCCGACGGAAGGCTGCTACATCCACGGCCTCTACCTCGACGGCTGCCGCTGGGATCCGCTCACCGAGGCGCTTGGCGAGTCCGAGCCAAAGGTGCTCTACTCGGAGGTGCCCGTCATCTGGCTCAAGCCGACTACGCAGCCCGTGCCGCAGACGGGCGTGTATGAGTCGCCGGTCTACCGCACGTCTGCGCGCAAAGGCACGCTTTCGACGACGGGCCACTCGACCAACTTTGTACTCTTCATTCTGCTGCCCTCGCACGACCCGCAAAAGCACTGGGTGAAGAGGGGGGTCGCGATGCTCTGCGCTCTCGACGATTAAATACGGAGCGTCGCCGCGGCCGTAGATCCCCTCAAGCCCCTCCGAGCCTAAGCCCAGAGAGTAAGCGTGCGGCACTGTTGTGCCTCACCCCCGCCGCGCGGCGCGAGCACCGCGTGGAGGGGGCTGTGAGAGGGCATCCCTGGGGGCTCAAAGACCGTCCAGGGTGGTGGCACGTGCAGATCCCTCTGCGGGTTTCGTGAGTGTGTGCAGTGTGCGTGCTGTGCACTGTGCGGGGTGCGCCGCAAGGCGCGCGCGCGCAGCCAAGCGCAGCGGCCGGCAGAAAGCCGGCCGCGGGTGCGAGGCCTGTGCGCGCGCGCTATGGCGCCCTTGGGTGGCGATATGAGGAAAAGGGCCGCCTGCGAGCGCGTCGCGCGCGCGGCGCCGGAGGGCGGCGGCAGCGGCGTGCGCGCCGGCGCGCGCGGCGGCGGCGGCGGCGGCAACGGCGACGACACGGCGGCCGCCCAGTCGCCGCGCGCGCCGGTGGATGTTTGCGCGCGCGACGCGGTGCGCCGGGCAAGAAGGCGCTGGTCAGCTGCTACCGGCCGGCCGCGCCCGACGTCTACGGCGCGCGCGTGGTGGCCGGACGGCGCAAGGGCGCGCGCCGCGAGCCGACGACGCTGCGCTTCACCTCGGGCCGCTTCGCGCAGCTCGCCGGCCGCGTGGGCCGCTTCGCGCAGCTCGCCGGCCGCGTGGACGCGGCGCCCTTGCGCCGTCCGGCCACCACGCGCGCGCCGTAGACGCCGGGCGCGGCCGGCCGGTAGCAGCTGATCAGCTGATCAGCTGATCAGCGCCTTCTTGCCCGGGTCAATGGCGACGATGCAGTGCGGATCAAAGCGCCGCAGCGTCGCCTGGTCGAGGTAGTCCTTACGGCCGCGCGGCTCGTCGAGTGGCGGCGACCGCAGTGCGCGCGGGATGCAGAGCGAGAAGCCGCCTGTCAGCACCTGCTTGACGTCCGCCTTGCGGGCGTTGCCACGGCGCAGCGCGTGCGGAGTTGTCGTCGCCAGTGTTGGGTACATATTGCTGCCCACCACGCATTCCCTTGAGCTCAGAGTCTGTGCGCAGCCACTGGTCGATGAAGCGGGCGTCGATGCGCAGAAAATGGCCGACGATCAGCTGCCCGTCGCGACGCGGCCGCCCGCGCCGCCGCTCCTCGCCCTCCGCGAGCACGTCGCCCGTGCGCGGGAAGCGGCGCGGGCCGACTGGCCTGCCGGCGAGCGCGCGCGCGCAATCGAGCACGCGGAGCATCGATTGCGCGAGCAAGCAGTTGCTCAAGTACTGGCACCGCCAGTACGTGCGCCAGTATGCCTCGGCCAAGTCGGCGCCAACGGCGAACGCGAGCTCCGCCACCTTGTCCATCTTGATTGCCAGCTGCCTGAGGTAGGCGAGCTTGGCGGGGCCGCGCACAACGTCGGCCAGCTGCACCTTGACCGTGCGCTCGTGCTCGGACGGCGAGCTGTGCTGCAGCGGGCGCGTCGCGCGGTGCGGCGCGCGATGGTAGCCGCCGCATGGCGTGCTGCGCGCAAACGGGCACGAGGTGTGCAGCGGCGCGCCGCGCGCGCCGCTCGAGCCGTGCGCCGCGTCCGACTCAGCCTCGGACGCGGTGCCGTCGCTGGAAGCGTTGTCATCCGCGTCGCCATCGCCCGCCGGCCTTCCTCCTCCTCCGCCTCCTCCGCCTCCGCCGCCTCCTCCTCCTCCTCCTCTGCCGCCGCCGCCGCCGCCGCCCTCTCCTCGGCCT
Source organism: Diacronema lutheri (assembly GCA_019448385.1). NCBI lineage: Eukaryota > Haptophyta > Pavlovophyceae > Pavlovales > Pavlovaceae > Diacronema > Diacronema lutheri. The sequence goes on along the minus strand of JAGTXO010000005.1, from coordinate 1,216,412 downwards.
TGACCTCGGCCTCGGTCGCCGCGACCGCCACCGCCGGCGCGGCCGGGAGCAGCACCACGGTGGGCGTGTTGCGCAGCTTGAGAGAAAGGCGCGCCCGCGCTCAGCATCTGCGCGCTGCTCTGCTCAAGACGCGCGCTCTCTGGCTGGAAGGGCGCCGTCGAGCGCGCAGAGCACGACGGCGGCGGCGGCGCTGTGCAGGGACTGGCGTATTGTTGCGACGCTCAGCTTGCGCGCCCCGCCGCGCAGCCCGTCGAGCGCGCTCAGCGCGTCCACGTCGGCGCCGTCGCGTGGAGCGGCAGCGGCTGCGAGGGCGGCTGCGAGGGCGGCACCGCCACCCGCGCCGATGGGCGACAGCGCGATGAGCAGCGAGGACAGCGCCGATGGGTGAAGGCAAAGTTGTCGATGAGCAGCGCGTCGCCCGCACGCTCGCTCGCCCTCGTGCACGCCGCGGCGAGCCCGCGCACGTCGGCCAATGTGCGCAGCCGCCAGGCGCACGGGTCGAGATGGCGCGCGGCGTGCGCGTTGGAATGCAGTGCACCGACTCCAAGTGTGCTGGCCGGCTGCCCGGGCCGCGCCAGGACGACGTCGCGAAGGAGCGCGTCTCGCGAGGCGCGCACGTCGAGCGCCAGCCACTGCCTGTGCGCGCAGGCGCCCGTCGACAGCCGCTGCGCCTGCGGCAGGCGCGGCGAGCTCTGATCGTGCCCGGTGGCAGATGAAAGCTCGCGCAGCGCGCTTTCTGCAGCCGCAACCGCCGCCTCGTCCTCCGCCTTTGGGGCGCGCCCAACACTCGGCCCAATGCGCAAGGACGTGCTGCACGGCCGGCTCCGCGACGGCCGCGAGCGCGGCCGTCTTTGCCGTCGTGGGCTCATCTGCTCCCGCCTCGGGCTCGCACACGCCGTGAGCTACCTCTACCGCATCGGCGCGCACGCGCCGCGCACTAGCCGTGCGGCCGCCGAGCAGTGCATGCCCGTCGATGTGCGCCGGACGCCCTCGGCACTTGCACGCGAGCTCGTCGAGCGCGTCCGCGCGACGAGAGAGCTCGCGCGCCAACGAGCTCGCGCCTGCCGTCGGTCATGCCCACGCGTCCGGCGACGAGGTTGCCGCGGAGGAAGCGAGCTGCACGTTTGGCTTTGCGTCCGCTTCGCGTTGCTGCTCGCGCTCGACCGCGGCGAGCCGCGCCGAGCAAATGCTGCTCCACCCACCGACGCCATCGTGTTTCGTCCCTCCACCGTAGGTCCACAGTCCTACATTCACCCGCCGCGGCCGTCCGAAGAATGCTGCTCCATTCCCAGGGCGCCGCCGAGCCGGCGCTCACCTACGCGATCTCTCCCAACATTTCGTTTTCGTACGACGACACGCAGATCGTTGGTATTGAGCCGCGCACGCTGCCGCCCGACCCGAAGCGGCGCGGTGCGGCACGCCTGCAAGTCGTCCACCTGCGCGATTTCAACCAGGAGACACGCTCTTTGCCCATCAAACGGGTGACGTGGTTCGGCAAGATGCGCGGCGATGCCAAAGAGTCGAGCTCGTTGCATCCCAGCACCAATGCCCTCCAGCTCGACGGCTGAGCTGCGCGGCGCCAACCCACCACGTGATGACCAGGGTCTTCAAGCCATTGCAGACGCTCGGACCGCCCTGCAGTGCAGCTGCCTTCCGGCGTTGCGTTGTTCATGGCTCTGCGCCTGCAGCAACGAGCCCAAAGCACGCACGACGGGCGTCGCTTTCTCCCTTTGCGCTCGCCTGCCCCACCTCCCGCCCCTGCGAGGCCGTTTCATCGCACGTTTGAGCGCACGGCACGCGAGTGGGGATCAATCGTGCTCCCCCCGCCCCACGCCTGGATTGTCCTGTTCGGATTGCGCATGTTTTGACAAGCGCATGCTCGGCTCGTTCACCCTTGAACGTTGAATGGCATTCGACGTTCAAGGATCGTTCAAGGGTGAACGAGCCGAGCATCCCGCCGGCAGCGTCGGCGCAGGCCCCCCCTGAATCGCTGATCGCCTCCACGTGAGAATCGCAATAGCGCGTGCGCGCGCGAGGGTTGGAGTGTCAGAGGTCGGGCACGCTGTACTGATCCTTGAGCTCGGCTGGTCGCAGCGCGACGAACGCGTCGAGATTAGCACGCAGCTTGACGGTCACATCCTTCACGGTGTTGGCCTCCTGCATGCGCGCCGCCTTGTCGATGGCCTTCAAGTCGTTCGTCACGAGCTCGGCGTACTTCTTGGCCTCCTCCTTGGCGGACGGCGGCAACATGTCCACGATTTTAAGCATCTCCTCGTTCTGCACGACCCGGTTGAAGTTGCGCGCAAACGCTTGCAAGTTGTCCCACTGCGCTTTGTCAGCCATCTCGCCAAACTCGTCGAGCTGCTTCATGCGGTCCTGCACAACGCCGAACCGCGCGTATAGCGCCGACGCCTGCGAAACGCGCTGCGTGTCCTCCATCGATTGTTGCACCGTGCGGTACGCACGCGCGTCGGGTGCGCCGAGGCCAAGCGCAGCCGACGAAGCCAGCGCGGACGTGAATAGCCTACGTGCGCTCATACCCAGCGCGCGCGACGCTGGCGGTGGCGACGCACCCAGCGCGAGCGTCACGCACACGACGGACGGCAGCATTCGAACCCGAGCGCGTCGATGACTCCCACGAACTCACTGCGCACCAACTTTGAAAACTGAAAAGCCCCCCAAGGATGCCGCGCAGGGCGCAGCACGTCCACGTCGAGGTCCCGCTCAAGTGCAGCCTGGGCGGGGCGGGCGTGGCGCTGCGCGGTGCGTTAGTCGAGGGCCTGGTCAAATACCTCTTGTTCGTGCGCCAGCAGTTGCCCAAGCAGTTTGACGAGCTGCGCGCTGAGCTCGCGCCGGCGGACGCGCCGCCGAGCCGTGCCGCAAAGCCAGGCTCGGCGATGGCAAGCAGGCGAAGAACGCGCTGCGTCGAGGCGGCCGAGGGCGCCTTCGCCTCGGTGCGCGCGCTTTGTGACGGGCCCAATCCGCCTGACATGGCCGCCGTCGTGATTGGCCACTCGCCGACCCTTCCAAAGGAGGTGTACGTGCTGCGCTTTGCGGCCGCGCCCGAGCGGCCTGCGCCGGGGGTGCCGCTCGATGCCGCGGCGGCGCACGACAGCACGCGCCGGCTGCTTAGGAAGCTAGTCACGGAGGTCGAGTCACAGTTTGAGGGCGTGCGCAGGCCGATGCGCACGTGGATCTTCGTGCACCACGCGAACGGGGCTGTGCGCGAGGCCGCGCAGTCACCGGGGAACGTGGCCGCGGACGACGCGCCGCACGCCTTCGCGTCACGGCCAGCGTTCCGCATCGCGCTCAACGCCTCCTGCCACGTGGTGACGGTCGACATTGGCCAGCAGGAGGCCTTCCAAGCGGACGTGTGCTCATGGCCGGGGCTCGTGCTTCAGCCGACGCGCGGCGCCCCGCCGAGGCCAGGGCCAGGCGCGGTGTTTGGCGCGGATGCACAGGTGGACTCGGAAACGTGGCAGCTGGAGCCGCTGGCACTGCCTGCCGACGAGTTTGACGGAACGGCGGAGCTGGCCGCTGCGGAGTCGAGCGAGCCAGCGTGCGTCTTGGCGGCGAGCCCGGCAGCGGCCGACGTCAACTTCGCGCGTGGCGCGTCGTCGGTTGCGACCGGCTTGCCGCATCCCTCAACGCAGCCGGCTGCGGGGCTCAGCACGGGCGAAGGGCTTTGGATGCAGGGCGCCCACGTGATCGCCGGGGTGCAGGGCGGACGTGGCGGCTGAGAGTTGAGGTCAAGCCGGATTTTAAAGTTGCGGCCACCGGGCGCCATTGCACGCGCGCTCGATGAACCACGAGCGCGCTCGGCTCGTGGGTGGCGGCGACAATGAGCGCGACGCGGACGAGCTGTTGGAAGACGAGCCGCTCATCACGCACGAGCGTCGGCCCGCCGCCAGCCCGTGGCCCGTCATTTTCTGCTGCGCGCTCTGCGCGGCCGCGGGCTGCGCGGCGCTATACGCCGCGCCTCTGCCGGAGGCGGACGAGGGCGACTATGCCGTGGCGCTCACCGCGTCGATGGTGGACGGCGTGCGTTACTCGCCAGCCGGCCTCACGCTGCGTAGCACCGAGTGCTCCCCTTTCTCCATGGACCCGAACCGCACTCGTCGCACCAACATGGTGCAGCGCCCGCTCACGTCCAGCTCGGCGCGCGAGCTCCGTTCGGCCGAGCCGCACGGCGTGCGGGCGAGGTGCTCGCTCAGAACGTGCAACCCGCGCCCGCCGACGCGCGTGCTTGCGCTCGAGAACGTGTGCTTGCACAACGAGACGTTCTACCTGCTCTCCGACCGTGAGGCCGCGCCTGTGCTGCTCACGGAGGATTGGTGGGGCGACCCAAAGGATCGCTCCACGTACAGACGCTACCTCAAGGAGGTGGCGGCTGAGGCGGCCGTGCCGGGCGAGCGCGTGTGGCTCGATTACACGTGGGTGGTCACCTCGCCGCGCTTCCGCTTCGGCCTGGGCAACATCTTCCACTCCATCCTCGAGGAGGTGGGCTGGCTCGGACGGATGATGATCTGCGGGGCGGTCGCGGCGGACAGCGGCACGCGCTATTTGATGATGCACCGGCGGCGGCTGCTTGGACGGAACACGATCGGCCGGCTCTGGGAGATTGGCACTGGTGGCACCGGCACCTACTACATTCCGGGCGAGGCCGCGGGCGCCACGTTCTGCTTTCGAAGGCTGCACGTTGAAAGCGAGGGCGGCGACGTGCGACCGATCGCCGACACGTGTGCACACGTTGCGGGGCTGCACCCGCCCGGCGCGCACACGTGGCCCGGCTGGCCCGCCGACGATGCCAAGTTTGTCGGCTTCTTGACGATCGTACAGCGCGCGCGCGAACGGCTCGGCTTCCCGCCCGAGGTGCCACCCGTCGGCGCGCTGTGGGACATCCCGCGCGTAACGGTCATACACCGGCTCAAAAACCGGAAGCTGCTCAACATTGCCTACGTCGTGCGCGCGCTGCACGACGCGCAGTACGCCGTGACTGTCGTCTCGCTCGAGTGCATGCCCCTCGAGGCGCAGCTCGCGGTCGTCTCGAACTCGTCCACGCTGCTCGGCGTGCATGGCGCCGGGCTGACGCTCGGGCACGCGCTGCCGCAGGACGCGCTCGTCATTGAGCTGCGCTCGGCGCCGTGCACCGAGGAAGCGCGCGGCGTGCCCTATCAGATGCGCAGGCATAACGCGATCATCCCGGCGCCGCTCGACGCGGTCGGGCCGCAGGTCGTGTGCCCGCCGCCGTGGAAGTACAACTCGCGCGAGATGGACGCCGTCGTGGACATTGCGGCCGTGCTCGAGGCGATTCGCGCGAAAGACCCCGTCGCTTCTCGTGCGGCGAGATCACCACGACCGTGACCTCGTGAGTCTTGTACGCCTCAGCCCCATGCACGCCCCCCCTTGCTGACTCGGCGTCGTCGGCATCAAAGCAGGGTGAAAGGGAGCGAAGGGTCGCCCGTTGGCCGGCTCCGAAAAAATCGATGGGTCTGGCCTGCACTAACAAGAAGCGGGCCAGCGGAGGAACGGTCGTGGCGCACGCGCCCGAGGCGGAAGCGGCGACGCTCAAAGTGGTGCACGCGAGCCCGCTCGCCAGGTTAAGCGACATCTTTGCGCGCGCGATCAGAGCGCTCTCGCCCCGGCCGAGCGCACGCGTCGCGGCACGCGAGCCGCCGCTGTCCGCAGCGGGGCTGCTCGCGTGGGCGCCGAGCGAGGAGGCGCCCCTCGCCCCGCACCTGCTGCTCGGCCTCTCGCCGGCCTACCTGCGCACGTTCTGCGAGGTCAACGGCATTCGCTCCACGGACGCGACGCAGCGAATCGCCGAGCTGATGATCCGGCGGACAGCGCGCTCGCGTCAGTCGCACGCTGAGGACCTGGCGAAAGTGGACACGCTCACGTCCACGGGGAGGCCGGCGGTCGGGCCGGCGACGCTCTTTGTTGCGCACCATCACGGCAGCTCGTTCATCCACATGCTCGACGCAGTCGACGCGCACCTTGAGCGCGCCGGCGCCGACCCGCTCAACACGTACCTGTGGCTCTCGGTTGTCTGCTGCCGGCACCATCGCATCCCGGAGGAGGTGGCGCAGGTGGGGCGCGTTCAGCGTGCGATTGGCGCGACCGCTCTCGTGCTCGATCCGCCTGACGCGCCCGCCTGCCTGACGAGGCTCTGGTGCCTCTTCGAGGTCGCAACCGCCGAGCTTGGCGGTGTGCCAATTTCTCTCGCATTTGCGCAGCGCCCGTTCGCGCCAGGCAGCGAGGTCGCACTTGTCGACGACGAAGGCGACAAGGCGGCGCGGACGCCACGCGCCTTGCCTTCCGCGCGCCGCCGCGCGTTCATCGCCGAGCTCGGCAACCTCGACGCTCGGAGCGCGGTCACGTCCGAGGGCAAGGACCGCGCTGCGATCGATGGGCGCATCAGGCGCGCGTTCGGCGCCGAGGACCCTGAGGACGCGTACGAGCGTTTCGACGACTTGCTGCGCTTCGCGCTCGAGCGCGCCGCTGGCTCGGCGAGCTGCGCACCGTCGAGGCCGCCGCGCTTGCCCGACGCAACGAGCGCGCCCATGCTTGAGCGAGACTCTGGCACCCTGGGCCTTCTGAAGAAGCTGCAGAGCGAGGGCAGCGAGTCGGGCGTGGCCGTGCTCGTTGAGCGCCACCGCTAAGCCCCCCCCCCCCCCCCCCCCCCCCTCCCCCCGCGTGATCTGTAACGACATTTATGCCCCGGGGGGCGGCGTGCCGTCGCGCGTGCGCTCGGCCAGCCGACGGATCGCCGCGTCGACCGCGGCGCGCCCAGCGGCGCGCCCGAAGACCACGCACTCGAGAAGCGAGTTTCCCGCAAGCCGGTTTTGACCGTGCACGCCGCCAGTCACCTCGCCTGCCGCGTACAGCCCGCGGATGGGCGCGAAGCGCGCACCGCCATGCGCATCCGGATCAGCGTCCGCGAGCTCGCGCAGCACCTCGGCGCTCTCGCCGATGCGCAGCCCGCCCATGCAATAATGCAACGCCGGCGTGACGATGAGCGAGAAGAAGGTGCCGCCATTCGACTCAGCCGCCTCGCCCGCCGCCCGGCCGAACGGCGAGGGGAAGACAGTCTTGCCGGTGAGCGGGTCCTTGCCGTGCGCGGCAGCCGCATCGTATTTTCCAGCCTCGTCGCGCAACGTGGTCTCGGGCACGCCGAGGTGCTCGGCAAGGCCGGCAAAGCCGTCGTGCTGCGCGACGAGGCCCCTCTTCTCGTAGAACGCGAGCGTGGGCAGGCCGAACGCCGCCGCGGCCACTTCGCCTAGCACGAGGCGCGCGTGGCCCTTCGAGGGGAGGGCAAACATGGCGCGCGTCACGACCGACCGCTTCTCGAGCTCGTCGACGAAGCGACGGCCGGCCGCGTCGAGAAGCACGCCGCCCGAGCCTCGCAGCGCCTCGGGCGCGAGCCACTTTGTGCGCGCGTCCGGGTGCGCCGGATCGACGATGGCCGTCGGGTGGACCTGCACCTGCTCGAGGTCGACGGTCGACGCGCCGAGCTCGAGGCCGAGTAGCACGCCGTCGCCCGTCGCGCATTCGCTATTGGTCGTGGGCAGGGCGCGTAAATTGGGCGCCCAGCGGCCCAGTTGCTCCGCGGACGCCGCGAACCCGCCCGTCGCGAGCACGACCGCGTCCGCCTCGACCGCGACCGCAGTCGTGCACGCACCGTCGCCTCCTCCGCCCGCGCCGTGCTGCAACGAGTAGGCGACGCCGCGCACGGCTTGAGGGACCAAACCGTCGAGCTGCCCTTCGTGCAGCAGCTCGTGCACGCGCGCGCCCGTGACGATCTCGATGGCCTCGTCATTTGCAGCCGCGGCCGTGAGCGCACTCATGATGGCAAAGCCGACATTGGGTCCGCGCTCGTTCCGGTGCGTGCGGACAACTGAGTGAGCGCCGCACTGGCTCAGCTTAGACAGGTCGACGCCAAATCCCTTGAGGAAGGCAAGCGCGTCCTCGCTCTCGTGCTGCGAGCGCGCGGCGAACGCGCGTGCGGGACAAGTGCGAGTATGAGCGCGCCGCGCTCGCGCACGGCCGCGAGGCGGGCGGGCAGCTCAAAACGCGCGCGGCCGCAAGCTGCGCGCACAACGAGCTTGCGGACGAGACTCTCGTTCGAGAGGCCGCCGCCAGACCGGATCGTGTCGGAGAGGAATAGCGCCTCTGTGTCATTTGATGCGGCGGTGAGCGCCGACAGCCCCGACGAGGCCTTTGCGCTGTTGCCGCCGAGCGCGGGCGACTTCTCGAGCACGAGCACCCTCAGCGCCGCGTGGCAGGCGGCGGCGTGGCGAACGGCCTCGAGCGAGGCGCTCAGCCCCGCGAGGCCGCCGCCGATCACCACGATCGTTGCGCTCGCCGCGGAGACCACCGCGTCCATCTTCATGTCAGCGCGGACGGAAGCACTGCTCATTGGCGGACGGAGTCAGCCGGAGTTGACGAAGTCGTCAGTCAACACTAAACGCGGCGCGGCACAAGTCACACAATCACACATGACTGTTCCCGTGTCCCGCGCCGCGCGGTGCCGAGCTCACAGCGCGGTGCCGCGCTCGAGGTTGTTCTTGATTTCGCTCGTGTACTGTGCACGTGCGCGGAGACGGGGTCGGGGTCGCGCTGCGCATGAGCGTGCGCTCCGCGCGGCGGCCGGTGCCGCGCCGCGCCGAGCGGCCCGCAGCGTGCGCGCACCTTGTTGAACTCGCGGGCGATCTTCTCGTTAAAGACCTTGTTTCGATCGTTAATGTACGTAACGTCGTCCTCCTCGTAGTGCTGCCGCCGTCTACTGCTCGTCGCGCGCGCGGCCGCCTGCCTCGCGAGGTCATCAACGAGCGCGTCGACGCGATCCTCCCTGGGCGCATACGCGCTCGCGCTGCCATAGCTCATCGGATCGACATCGGCCTGCGAGCCGGCGGCGGCGGCGACAGCGCCCGACGCCTCCAGCGCCATCTCCGTCTTGATCCGCGCGCCGTGCACCAGCGTGAATTCCTCCAAATTCCAAGTGTGTGACTCCCCGCGCCGGCGCTTCTCGCGCTCGCGCTCGACCGCGAGCTCGGCCTCCTCGGCGCTCACGGAGAAAAGCGGATCCTCTGCGAGCGTGCCCTCCCCGCGCTTCTGCTTCAGCTCGCGCCCTCGACCCCGCTCCTCGTCACGCAGCTGCTTGTCCGTCATCTTGCGCCTACGGTCCTCGTCGACGACCGCCTTGTGGTTGCTCGAGCGCGCCTCGCCCTGGGTGCGTGACGGTCGAAACAAGAATCACCGTGCCGCGCGCGCACGCGGGGCGCGCCAGTCGAGCGCGGGTGAATGGCACGTCCAAGCGAGGCTTTCGCACGGCGCGGCGCGCGCACCAGCTTTCGCCTAATCGCGTCGAGGCGCAACTCGCTCGCCGACTTGGTGCGTGGCGGCTCCTCTGGCTTCCGCGGTCCGAGCTCCAACGACGCGCCCTGTGCCGCCGCAGGCCCGCCAAGAGCGCTCGGCGGAGGCACCGCGTGGTAGGTGCGCTCCTCCCCGAGGTCAATCTCCTCGTCAGCCATGGTGCAGCGCGGGCGCCGCTTCACGATGGGCGTCGGAGAAGCGGCGCCATGGACAGCGGCGGTGGCCGCGCTGTGGACAGCAGTCATGCTCCTCGTGCTCGTCGCGCGCGGGGTGCTGCGCGCGCGTGCGAGGCGGCGTGGGCGAGAGAAGCACGTGCGCGTGCTCGCCGTGCTCGGCTCGGGCGGCCACACCGCAGAGATGCTCCGCCTGCTCACGAGCCTCTGCCAGCGCGAGGAGTACGCACACGTGGAATTCGTGCTCGCCGACACGGACCTCTCGAGCCGGGCCAGCGCCGAGCTGCTGCGTGAGCGGCTCGTGCACACGGAGCGCCCTTTCCCGCCCGTCTCCTTCCGCGTGATCCCAAGGAGCCGCGAGGTGGGCCAATCGTACCTCTCTTCGGTCCTCACGACACTCCGGGCGCTCGTCGGCACGATCGCGACCGTCTCCGCCAGCCGAGCAGACCTTGTCCTGTGCAACGGGCCGGGCACATGTCTGCCTGTGTGCCTCGTCGCGCGCGCGCTGACGCTCGTCACACTCCGCCCGACTGTCATCGTGTACGTCGAGAGCATGGCGCGCGTGCGCTCGCTCTCGCTCACCGGGCGCATCGTGTGGAAGCTCGGCATCGCGGACGCCTTCTTCGTCCAATGGGAATGCCTGGCGGCGCGTCACCCGGGCACTGTCTTCAGAGGGCGGTTGTGCTAAGAGCGCGCGTGCGGCGCCACGTCACCCGCACCGCGTCACGTTCTGCGTGTCCAATCCGATCCACTGCTTGGGCGTGCGGCGCCACGTCACCCGCACCGCGTCACGTCTTGCGTGTCCAATCCGATCCACTGCTTGGGCGTGCGGCGCCACGTCACCCGCACCGCGTCACGTTCTGCGTGTCCAATCCGATCCACTGCTTGGGTGTGCGCGGCACGGCGGGCGAGCGCAGCCGGTTCCCCTCCAGCTCGCGCGCGCGCTGCTCCGCTCGCCGCTCTTGCCCGAGCTGCGCCTCGTGCAGCCGCAGCTCGACCGTGTGAAACTGCCAGCGCCGCTGATGCTGCGCGGCCAGCTGCGCGTGCCGGCGGCTCGCAACGGTGTACGAGCCGGTGGACGTGGCGGCGAGCGCCTCAGCCGTCGTGCGCGGCTCGCCGTCGTGCGTGCGCGGCGGCCGATCCGCCGCGGGCGGCCAGCTTGACGCAACCTCCCACGGCATCGTGCCGTACGTGGCTGCACGCGGCGAGGTCCACGCGGCGGCCTGCTCGCCGTCCTGGCTGTGACGGGTCGAGCGCGCGCTTGCAAAGCTCGGGCTCACGACCGCGGCATGGCCTCCACCGCCGCCGTGCGGCACGGCGCTGGGCGATGGCGGCAGCAAGAGCGGCCTCCGAGCGCCACCCCGGTCGTACGGCGGCGAGTGCGCGCTGGCCGCGCCAGCTGCGCCGGGCGTACACGCCTGCCGCTCGGGCGAGCGCAGACGGGGCGTGCACGCGCGATCTGGCGGCGGCAGCGCGCGCGCGCACGGCGGTGAGTGCGCGCCCGTCGTGGCGTCGCCAAGTGCGTCGGCGTGGAGCGGTGTGTGCGGCCGTGGCACGGGCGTCTGCTCGCGCTCGCGCGACGCGCTCAGCGAGCGGTTGAGATCCGCGCCGAGGGCGCGGCGCAGGCTCGCCGCGTCCGCAGGCGCGTCGTCGCCCTCGTCGTCGCCACCTTCGGCGGCAGTCGCGCGCGCGACAGTCGCATGCACGAGGGAGCTCGGGCCACCTTCGGCAACAGTCGCATGCACGAGGGAGCTCGAGTCCACCCGCGCGGCTGCGCGTAAAGCGGACGCGCTGTCCGGCCACGAGAGCTGCGGGGAGAGCGCGCGACCGCGCGTGCCGAGCTGCAGCGGCGAGTAACCGCTCGTCTTGCGCAGAGGGCTATCGGGCGCATGCACGCCGATCAGCTCCTGCGCATGGCCGGCCGGGGGGGGCGAGGGAAGGGAGGAGAGGGGAGGGGGGGCAAGCGGGGGCGTGCGCATGAGCGCGCGCGCGCGGCCGCGCCGTGCGTTCTTCCAGTCGCGCGCGCACCAGCCCTGACGGTGTGTGCGCTGGCGGCATCTCAAAGTACTCTGGGTGGCCGTCCTTCTCCCAGACGAGCTGAATCCTGTGCAGCAGCGCGTGCCAGCCGTCAAGCAGCATCTGCTCGTGCTCGAGGCCGAGGCGCGCGCGCGTGCGCAGCTTGCCCAGGCTGTGCGATTGCTCGCGCCAGCGCGTGTAGAGCAAGATTTGCGTGAAGAGGGCCTTGAGCGGCCTTGGCCACGCCTCCGAGCGCACGTCAGTGTGCGCGCGGCTGGCCCACACGTGCATCGCCGTGCGCACGAGCGCCACCTGGAACGCCTTGAAGCTGAGGACGGGCTGCCACTTGCCGTCTGCCACCCACGGATCGTAGGAGCCCTCGAGCGATTGCACGAACACCTCGGATAGGCTGCCGTGCGAGCTGGTCGGCGCAATGCCCGCGTCGGCGCAGAAGTGCAAAAAGCTCTCGAGCGGCATCCCCTCGTCGCCCTCCGCCTCCGGGTCAGGCCCGTCCGCGTGCTGCCCGGGCCGCCTCGTGCCGACCAGCATCTGCGCCTGCACCGCCGACGCGCGGTTCTCGCGCGAGCGCGGATGGAAGGAGAGACCGGGACGCATGCAGTAGCCTAGCCAGACATTGTACAGTGGCGCGCCGAGCGACTCGAGCAGCCGCATGCTCGCTGCCATGCACCCGTCCACGGGCTCGGGCGGCGAGGCGCGGCTCCCCGTGCGCGGCAGGACGTCGCGCTCAAGCAGTGCGCTGAACGCGTCGCGCTGGTCGAGGTCCGGGTACAAACGGCGGGAGAGGAGCACGAGCGACTCGGCGAAGCCGGCGTAATCCATCCGCCGGTCCTCGCGCGAGACCGTGTTGTACAGCACCACGCCCGCCATCGCGTCGAGCCGGCTCGCGACGGCCATGTCGCGCACGAGCCGTTGGTAGCTCTGCAGGCTGAGTGCGGACAGGCTGCGCTCCGTGTTGCGGCTTGCATACCACAAGAAGAGCCGGCGCAGCCACACGCCCGGCGGCTCGGCGTGCTCGTTGAGCGTGCTCACCACCGGATCGTCGACGATCATCCTTCCGCTGAAGCGAAACCGACAAGCGAAACGCCCCCGCCACCATGGTTGCGTGGGACGCGCGCCGATCAACAGGCCGCCGTGGTCGCGCTGATCGGCGGGCGAACAAGCCGTGCGTGGGTCGCGCTGATGCTCACGTGCAACGTCGGCACGCATGCCGGCACGCGCGCGCCGGTCAACCTCGTTTGGCCGCGCGGCGAGGTTGCTCGCTCCTGCTCCGAGCCGGTCTTCGACGCGCTCCTTCGGACGCTCATCGTGCCCGGCGACTTCAGCCCCAACCGCTGCCTCACGTGCGCGCAGCGCGCGCGCGTGTCGGAGGCGGCCGAGTCGGCGGGCATGCGTTCGCACCAGGCGCTGTCGCTGCGTAAGCTCCTTCTCACCGAGCGCGCGATCGGCCGGACCGGCGGCCTGCGCAGCCAGCCGAGGCGCGAGGCGGCGCTGTGCCGCACGTACGAGGCCGGCACGTCGCTCGTCGAGACCGCGCGGGCAGCGGACGTGCCTCCGGTTGCGCTCTTCCGCGCCGTGCTGCGCGCGCGATTCAAAGGGCTGTGTGGCGCCAAGGCACTGCGCGAGCAGATTCGCCGGACGCTGCGCGAACCGGAGTGCCACCTCTCGGAGCGCGACTGCGCCGAGCTGGCGGCGGCGATGCCACTGGACGCCGTCGCGTACGCCGCAGAATGCGACCTCTATGGCCAGAGACGCGGCGCGTACCGGCTTGAGCGCGCGTTGCAGCGGCTCCTCGAGGAGAGGGGCATGGCCTTCCTCACCGAGGATGATCAGCGCCAGCGCCACCTCGGCGTTGCGGGCCCGCTGCCGTCGACGCCCGATGTGCTGCTCGGGCCCGAGGGCGCGCTCATCAACGGCGAGCGCGTGCAGTAGATCGACGCGAAGGCCTATTTTGGGCCGGCGCCGTCGCTCTCGCGGCTCGGCGCGCAGGTGCTGCGCCTCTGGCTCCGGCGCACGCGCGAACAAGCGCAGCGTTACGAGCGCAGCTTTGGGCGAGGCGCGATCGTGTTTGCGCGCGGGCAGCACGCGGAGCTTGCGCAGCTGCTCGCGTCCGAGGCCGTCATCCTCGACGCATCCTTGCTTGGCGGCAGCGGCGTGCTTGCCCAGCCGGCCGATGTGGTCATCCGGAGGCCGTCCAGGCGGTGGTCTCGCCGCGAGCTTCGCTCATACGCGCCTCGCCGCGAGCTTCGCTCATACGCGCCCGGCAAGGCGAGAGCGAAAGCGAAATCGCCTGATGGTACGTTCGGCTCGCAGGACTGATTTTCCGAGGGATCAACGTGCTGGTGAGGCAGCAAACATGGGCGGTTGGCCCGGTCGCCGATCACCCGCCTGGGGGAGTTCACCTCTGCAGTCACGAGCAGCGTGCCCTTCATCACGGCGTCCATCAGCAGCTGCACCCTGTGCGCCCTCGCTTGCACGCGCCTGTCAGACAGTGCGACGCAGCGGCTTCTCACGATCGGGCGTCCGACCAGATGGCCTGCGCCCAGTGCAGCCCGCGCTGCGCGTGGTCCCAAACGCCCGTCGGCGGCGCGTCCTGCCGGATGGCGTCGAGCTCGAGCTCGACGACGATCTCCGTCCACGGGTGCAGCGCGATCCACCGGCCTCGCTCGTCCTGCGGGTAGATGCGGTACCCAAAATCGGGGTCGTGAAACGCGAGGCGCACCTCGCGCCGCCCGCCGACGCGCATGCCGACGGTGGCCACGTGCACGGCGCCGAGGATGCGTTTGTCGGAGCGGTCGCCGAGGACGAAGGTGAGCGGCTCGCCAAACATGCGATCGCCTGTGCCGGACGAGTTGCGCGACCGCTCGAGCTCAAGGCCAGTCTGCGCCACGCGCACGCGAAAGTGCACGCTGACCATCATGCCCTCGACGGCTTCCCGACCACCCGTGCCCCGCAAGAGCTCGCGCACAGGGAGCCGGCTCGACAGCCCTGCGGCACTGTCTGCCGCGCTCGTCGCTCGCGCGGGGTCAACGCCGGCCACGTGCTGCTCGCACGCGCTCGGCCGGGCGCAAGCCGCAGCCCACATCGCCGCGCCGCCCGCCGCCGCCACCGCGCCCGCGAGCGCCCCGCCGCGCACCCGGCCGGATCTCGCGAGGGCAGTCAGCATGGCGGCGCGGAGGTTCGCGTCTTTTGTGCGGAGCGAGCGAAAGACAGCGCATACCTCCCCTCCGATATGCTCCGCCTGCTCGTGTTGACCGCGATCGTCGCGTACGCGCGCGGCGAGGCGCAGGTGCTCACGGAGTCCACCTTTGAAAGCACTGTCTACGGCTCGGGCAAGGCGGTCTTTGTGCGTCGCGCGCGCGCGCGAGCGCGCGCGCGCGCGCCGTCCTCGCGATCGGCCCACCGCGCCGCGGCTCACGGCGGCTCGCGCACCGCATCGCGTGCGCCGTGCGCAGGTCAAGTTCTACGCCCCGTGGTACGTCGTGGCGGCGCTCACTCCTTCGCCCCGATGGCCGCCGCTACCGCCGCGTCGTCCCACCGCTCGCCCGTCGCCAGCGTATCGCGTGACACGCGCCACGCGTTGTCCGCCGCGCCGCGCTCGCCGCGCAGGTGCGGCCACTGCAAGGCCATGAAGCCGGCATGGGACCAGTTGGGCGCCGCGGTGAACGGTGGCTCCGACCCAGTGGTCATCGCCGACGTCGACTGCACCGTCGAGAAGGACCTCTGCCAGAAGTACGGTGTGAAGGGGTACCCCACCGTCAAGTACTACCAGGAGGACGACGGCACCGACTACAAGGGCGGCCGCGACTTTGCGGCGCTCGAGAAGTTTGTCAAGGAGACGCTTTCCAAGCCGATCTGCAACTCGGCCAACAAGGCCGCGTGCACGCCCGAGGACCTCGCCGAGCTCGAGAAGTGGGAGAAGGTGTCGCCCGCCGAACGCAAGGCGGAGATCGAGCGCATCGAGGACGAGGTGAAGAAGACGGAGAAGGAGCACGAGACGCTCCTCGAGTCGTTGCAGAAGCAGTACGAGGCGAGCAAGGAGGCGACGGAGAAGAAGGTGGCCGAGATCTCCAAGCCGCTCCGTGCGCTCAAGAAGATCAAGGACACCGCTGAGCTCAAGGACGAGATGTGATGCGCCCGTCTGCGTGACACTCCGCACCGGTCGATTTCCGCTCCGAGCGATGGGGCCTGCGCCGAGGGTGCAGGCTGCGCCCCTACGCGATGCCAGCGCCTGCCGCGCGCATCTCGGGTGCGTGAAGCCGAGCCGGCCAGCGATTGTACACTGACACGCGATGCCAGCACGGGTCCCAGGGGAGGAGATCTGTCACACCGGCGACGTGACGTCTTGCACACTTGCAACTCAGGTGCTCGCAGAGAGCGCAGGGCGCGCGGCCGCGCGGGTCTGTGACTGCGGCATGACAGTGGTGACACCGCCGACAGCGTAGGCTGCGATTGCGACCCCGCTCGCAGCACTCCCTCCAATGTCACACCACAAAGGTCGTGACGTGTCCGAGATTGTGGCGATGGCGGACATTGCGGCACGTAGAGCGGCCGCTCGCCGACGGGCCGGCGGCTCCAGACTTGCGCGGTGGTCTTCCTTCGCCTTCCGCAGGCGCACGCTCCTCCTAGGCATCCTCGGCGGCGCCAGCGCCGTCGCCCTGCGTGCACTCTACGCCAAGCTGGTGCCGACGCAGGTGTGCCCAACGGAGGGCGCGACCGCCGCTCCGTGCCGCCGCGGAGAGATTGCTCCCTACATCGTCGACGTGGACGTCGCCTGCTTTGGTTCGAAGCAGTCGAAGCTCGTTAAGGTCCTCCGCGAGCGCGTCGGCG